>CAWUFW010005157.1:0-480000 GCA_963921515.1 Calotriton arnoldi
GCAGGCAACATTTTATTTTTTTCATCTCCCTGAAGTTAATAAAGCATGTCCCTCTTAAAGCCCCCCCCCCGTATTTTCCCACAAGGTTCAATCTCCAGAAGGCCATTTTTTTTTTACTTTTCCCGAGCCGACTTTGGACCCCAATTCATCCCTGTACCTTAGTCACAAGACCATGTAGTCCTTGCAATATGACACACTGCACTCGTGTAGCATTGAAACCGATTGCGACTTTCTCTGTGCTGTACAGATGCCACCAACAGGCCAGTGAAGGTCTAAGTGCTATTTTTCACGGTAGATGGGCCTCTGTTACTTTCTTTTTAGAAAGAGGAGAGGGAGGAACCGTTGGGGGGTGGGGGGTGGGGGGGGAGTCAAAGGATGTGTCATTCCCAAACTCTTGATCTGCCGGCCCTCTAATATACGCAGATTCAGCACATGGAGAGAGCCTGACAATTACCTTCACTTATATTCACATGTACTTCACCAGTGTGAACAGATCCGTACACAAAATATGCAGGGAACATTTCCATTTCTTTTTTATCTCCCAGACATTCATAAAAGATATCTCTTGTAAAGAAACGCCCCCCCGTATTTTCCGACAAGGCACAATCTACAAACATCCCTATTTCTCTTACATTGACCGGGCCGATTTTCGACCTTAATTCAACCCTGTACCTTAGTCACAACACCATGCAGTCCTTTCAACATAAGAGACTGCATTCCTCATTTCACGAACACACTTAAATATATACGGCGCACCTCATCAATACCTTCCCAAAGACTCATATGAAGTACCATAATCACTAATCCCTTTACCAGCATGTCTTTGACCTCATTTGTCTTTTGCATCTTCACTACTCAGCAACTACTAACAGTGTTGACTCTACCCAAATGTAAAGCAGAAACCCTTTCCATATTACAGTTGAAAGTCTCACCATATTACTGAAAGCATGCGTACATCTGGCTGTGCCTTTTCCTAGTAGCACATACTTAAAAGACACATACAAATAGATATATACCAGTGTTTTATAGGTATCGGATCTTCCGATGCATAACACGTGTAAAAATACATGTAGAAAGGGACGTGTCATTCTTAGTCTCTCGATCTGCCGGCCTTCTAATGTCTGCACATTCTGCACGGCCAGGGAGTGTGACAGTTGCCTTCACTTATATTCAAATATAGCTCACCAGTGTCAAAAGTCCGAGCACAACGATATATATATATATATACACACATACATATACACCCCAGAACTTCGCCATGCAACATCCATTGACAAGGACGAAAATGGACCCAATTTGCCGTGTGTAAATATTTATTTGTTGCCACGACGCGTTTCGACCTTCAAGAGGTCTTGTTCACATATATATATATATTTCATATTATTCCATCCTGACAGCGTCAATCAAACAGGCACCGACTCCGTAAGAATTTTGGCACAGATGGCGATTTATTCCAACAAAGGTCAGATGCGTTTCGGCGGCAAGACCACCTTGTTCACTGCATAAAAAGCTCTGCCATTTTACATCTTAAATACATGTTCAACATTCTCCCAAGGTTGCCGTAGCAACCGGAACCAACCATAGACATAGAAGCTAATCTACGGCTGTGAACCATGACAATGCAGAATAAAGCAAAAGAAATAATATACAAAGGTTTTACAGGTAACGAAAATAAAACACACATTCTAATTTGAGTTTAAATATATCACTCAAATGTATCTCATAGTGAGAAAAATGAAAAGTGTGTGCTGTCACTAATTCCCGACCTGCAGACATGATTTGATCTTGCTTTGAGCGGCACATAGAATCGAGTGCCATGGACATAGACGTGACAAGTTGAATTGTGAGATACACCTCCGTTTTCTCCATATTTACAATAAAATCGTGTTGGCCTCACATAGAGTGACGAAAAAGAATAGCACTAAAATAAAGGAAATTACATCCATCACTGATGTTGCCTTACTGGGAGTGAAAATAAACATTCCCAGGGCATATAATAGCTGTGTCTCCCTGCGCTTGCGTGTGAACCCTGAACTGTGTCTAAGGTACAGCCTGCGCTGATGCAAGTAAACTGTGCTTGTATTTCCCAAATAGTGGGATGGTGGTAGAGGGAGAAGAATAGCTCATGTGGCTGTACTGTGAGGCGGCTGATGGAGAGAGGGAGGTGTCACAGAAAAGTGCTGCCCCAGTGGGCCTGCATTTCTAACGTGGATTGAATGTCCATGTGTGATTACAACAATAAACCATAGATCAAATATAGTAGTGTGTCGAGAAATGGGAAACAGTAAAAAAATACCAAAATGATATCGAAAGAGAGAACTTTACGCTAGGAGGAATGGATTCTCTATGGTATGTAGAAGAGCGCAGTCTTATTACAGGTGGACATTCAGCGCTTCATCGGCATTCATCCCTTGTGGGATTTTGGAGTTGAGGAGAATGATGTATCTCGATTCCAATCTCCTCAATGCCAGTTGTCTGTTGCCTCCCCTTGGGTTCTTAGGAACATTGTCAATGACAAAATAGGACAGGTCTTGTGCATTTCCTGCATGGCAAGAGTTAATGTGCCTTGCAACTGGGTATGATTGGTCATCATTCGTAATGGCCCTCAGGTGCTGCAGGATGCGGACGTGAACAGGGTGGATGGTGCTCCCTACATAGTTTGTTGCATGTGCATTGAAGGACATACACAGCGAAGTCTGTCTTGCAGTTATAGCTGCCACGTATGATATATGGTGTCTGTCTGAAAGGCATAGTTATTGATTTCTTGATTGTGCCGTGTCTGCAGGCTTTGCACCTACTGCACTTAGTGAACCCCTTGGGTGATTGTAGCCAGTTTTGAGTTCTAACTATAGTTGGCGCGTTACGCACCAACTCCTGGCGCATAGATTTTGCCCTTCTGAAACTGATTGAGGGGACTTTTGGACACGTAGGGCCCAATACTGGATCACTACGTACAGTGTTCCAGTGTCTGTAAAGTATCTTCCTCAATGTGGTGTGGTATGCATTGAACCCCGTGATTAACCTGGGAGTATCTGTTACATCTTTCTTTTTCTGACTTCTGTTTTTGCTGTTGAACAGTAAGTTTTCCTCGTTACTTTCTCGCTTCTGGCTTTGGCCAGAGTTTCTGATTTGTACCTCCTCCTCTCTAGTCTGTTAAAGAGCTCATTAGTTGATTTTTGTAAGCCTTCCTCTGTGCTGCAATTGCGTCTCATTCTAAGGCATTCAGCATAGGGGATACCTTCCTTGACACTATTGTGGTGGAAACTGTTTGCGTGCAGTATTGCATTCCCTGCTGTGGTCTTTCTGTATGTTCTGGACTGCAAACAGTTATTTTCTATATACATTTCTATGTCCAAGAACTGTATACAGGTTTTGCTGGTGTGACTCGTGAAAGACAAATTCAAATTGTTGTTATTGAGTTCCTTAGCAAACATTTCTGCACTCTCAATTGTCCCATTCCATAAGATAAATATGTCATCAATATAACGGACATAGAGTGCCACATTTTCAATCATAGCTCTTTTTTTGTGTCTTCATGAGTACTTGCTCCTCCCACCAGCCCATATGCAAATTAGCATAGCTGGGGGCGAAGCAAGTACCCATGGCTGTGCCCTGTAATTGTTTATAATACAATTTATCAAAGATAAAAATATTGTTCTCAAGGCACCACTCCGCCATTTGTAGTAACATCAAAGAGTGTCCATGTTGATGAATCTGCCTCTTATCCAAGTAGTGTTTTAAGGCATTTAGACCATCCTTGTGCCTGATGCTGGTATATAATGTATTGACGTCTAGTGTCATTAATACACAATTATCATGCCAATTAACACAGTCAAAAAGTCACCCGTGTCCTGTATGTGAGATGGCAGTTCACAGACTAGTGGTTGCAGGAAATGGTCAATGAAGCGAGAGGTATTTTCAAATAGTCCTCCGATAGCTGCAATGATCGGCCTCCCTGGTGGATTCGTGGCTTTCTTGTGGATTTTCGGGATTAAGTACAATTGTGGGGTCATAGGGTAATCTGTTTTCAGATATTCAAATTTAGTAATCAGACTGGTGCTTCTCCATTGATAGAGCGCTTTATGGTATTTCTCTTTTATGCCCATGATGCTTGTCGGGGCTATGCGACTGTAGCATTCTCTGTCGCCGAGTTGTTTCAGTGTCTCCGAATTGTAGTTCTCCAGTGGCCAGAGAACCACATTGCCCCCCTTATCTGGCCATCTGACCACAATGTCTTGGCGCTCTTTGATTTTACTCATGACGTTGTTGTAAATAGTCCTGTTGGTGTTGTGTGTCTTGGTAAATTCTTTATTACTAGTGAGGGCAAGGTTTTTGAGATCTCTGATTACATTCTCGGCGAAAATGACCAAACCATCTTTGGGGTAAAGACTGACTTTGGTTTAAATGGTGTGCGTATATTACCACGAGTGTCTTGCCCAATGCCGGTTATTCCTTCCCCAATTGAAAATTTCGCAGAGATTTGTCAAACGATGCCAAAGATATTGGCAAAAGAAAAAACGCTTTGCCTATGGAAGCTAGGATATATATATATATATACATATATATACACACACACACGCACGCACGCGCACACGCACACGCACACGCACACACGCACGCACGCACACACACACACACACACACACACACACACCCCCCCCCCCCCCACCCCCCCCCCCGAACTTCGCCATGCTACATCCATTGACCAGGACGAAAATGGACCCAATTTGCCGTGCGTAAATATTTATTTGTTGCCACGACGCGTTTCGACCTTCAAGAGGTCTTGTTCATATATATACACATACCATGCGTGGTCAAGGAACAAATAATACCTGCTTAGTGAAGGCATTGGGTGGTGAAGGCATAGTTGTGAAGGCTATTTCCCATCTGCATCAACCATGGTGGTGCAGCTAATCTTAATGAGCACTTGGGTATAAATATGTCATGATATGACTGATGTCTAAGGTGACATTGATGTTAGTTAAATTTGAAAAAGCCATGAGTGGCTACAGTTCCCAATGTCTTTATTGCACCACAATGCATTTGCAAAATAATACTGACTCCCAAACATTTCTAAATAGCACAGCACAAGTCCGTGCTGATTCCAGAAGCTTGCCTATAGTATTTGATTTATTAGTTCAACTGTTGTGGTTAACGGATTGCTTGTACAGCTTTATGGACCCTGTGACTGCCCTGGAAAGGGAGTGGATGAGAATTCAGGTCCCTGCATTTAGGAAAAAATACTACGCAGCATAGTTGCAGTGTGTTGTACCATGGTTGTGTGGTAGTAATCACACTGATTTAAAAGTTAACGTATCTGATGGATTCATGCCTCTTCCCTTACTTAGTCAAAGACTTACCTGAGCATATGGCCACACAACAACTGGGCCACTGCTGATGTCGGCTGGAGTCCCCTCAAGCTGCAGCATCGAATGCAGGGGTCTGTTGCTGGACTGGCAGCCAACAATCCTTGTCAGTTGTAAGTGGAGCAGAAAGTCACACCGACGACCGGTGGTCCTTGGGAACGCTGTAGCTGCCTGTAACTTTGTGGAAGGAAAGACTTCAGTTCTCACAGTGCACTTGAACATCTGGATTTGGGCGATTCCCTCGGAGGGCCCAATGGCCAGCGATTCTTTGGATCCGGAGCATTGTTTTACCTGCAGTTTGCAGGGGACTAGTGCCACTTGTCCAGAGGAGTCTGAGGGTGCTACAGGCTTCCACAGGAGTCCCTCTGTCTGGGGAAACTGAGAGATAACCTAGGACGAGTCTTGATCAGGCAGTTCCAGGAGTGTTGCCACAGGTGCAGGGAATCCCACTTTTGCCTTGTACAAGTTCTGTTGTCGCTGACACAGGTCTCTTCTTCTGTCCTCTTTGATGCAGGTTGTTCAGAACTGAGGTTCTGGTGTCAGGGGTGTCCCTTAAATCCTAGATTTAGGGGAGTTGGGGTGTGGGAGCAAGTAGCCAATGGGCCGCTAGTCCCTACAGCTAGTCCGCACCTTAGGTGACCATATCCAGGGGTGTGGGTCACCTTTTCTACCCAAACTCTCTATTCTGCCACTCCAAACACGCTATTCTGCCACTCCTATAGATGTACACCCCCTTGACTAACTAGTTTCCGTCCTGTCCGGGTGCAAATGTGCCTCAGTCAGGGGGAGGGCTTGTTCCTCCTCTGGAAGTCAGCCCTGATGCATAGCAGAGGCGGTGCAGCCTTTGAAGCTCACCAGCTTGATATGCCACTTAACTTGCCTGCTTGGGAGGAGGGAGGTGTGACCTTCTTCCTGTCCAAGCCTTTGATCCTGACTCCTGGGAGGGATCACACTGCCTGGCAGGAGGTCAGAATTATGTCTTGTCTGCAGCAAACGTGGGAAACTCGGGTTTGCCAGCCAGAGCACAGAGAAGCTAGGACAACCAGGCGGGCAACATCTAAGCTGCGTGCATGCCACATTGCCCTCGACATGAGATTTGTGTCAGGGGTGAGAAGACACGTTGTTTGCTACCAAACGCAATATATTTAGGTGGTACCATAATGGAGCTGTTATCCTCGTGTTTGCCTGGGTGCCAGCCCATGTTATCCTATGCACGTTTATCACTTTCAGTGTCCTTTAATGGTATAGGGCACTATAGGGTCATATAAGGTAATTTCCACACCTTTGATACAAGGCACCCTGCCTCCTGGGCTTTAGGAGGCCTTCCTTAGGGGTGAGTGGCATATATCCAAGATAGTGCATTGACTTTGCCAAACATGGCGAGGGGCAAAGTCAAGTTTGAGCAGTTGGCACTGCTCCTGCAGTCTGCAATGGCAGGTCTGCTGTCAGTAGTTTCTTTGTGTTACTTAGGGTGGCACAACCAGTGCTGCAAGCCCCAGGGACCCCTTTACTTCCCATGGCCGGGTTACCACTGATACCATATACTAGGGACTTATGAGGTGGGTAAAAGTCCTTGTCAATTGGGAGTGCCAATTTACACACAACCGTTTTAGAGAGAGAGTACTGGCGCCTGGACAGCAGGCTCCAGCGCACTAACTGAGTCATAATCATCAGCATTGGAGCAAACATTGGGGGGTGGGGGGGTGACTATCTGAAAAGGGCCCTTTCCTAAAATAACTTCCTAACCTATTCATAAGAAGTGGTCCTATGTTTCTGAAGAGACCAAAATACGCACTCTTAACCATACAATTTTGTCTTTGGGAGAGGTAAACGTACAAGTTTCTGAACTACATAAAACTTGCACAACCTCAAAAGCCATGACCATGTCCTGCCCGGAGGAGAAATGGGTCCTTGGGGTGCATATTGAAGGTTCTGAATAGCATTGAATATTTAGTTTCTGTAGAACAGTAACAACAAATGCTAAATTTTAGTTGAGATGCTGTAAATGTGTGCACACGATATGCACAACCCCATAAGTCATGCAGTGGACTGATTGTGCCTTAAGTTAATGCTGCCCTAAATGAAAGAATAGAGTGGGTGTGCATGTATATGTATGTGGTGACAGTATGATAGAACACACAGGTACTGGCAAAAGGTTCAGCAGTGGCTGTCAGATTAGCCAGATTGATATTCACTGCAAGGCCACATCAGTACATCTGATTTCTGTCAAGAAAAAAGGGAAGCAGCTCATCAAATTGGTAGCATTAAAGCTGACCTTGGCTAAAAGAAGAATTGCGATGTGCTGGAAGCAAACTGTTGCTCTTTCACTAGAAGTATCAGTTTCAAATCTGATCCAGTGGGTCACTGTCGAATGTGAGAGTAGGAGGCAGCATGGGACCTTGCAGACACTGAATATAGGTTGTCTATGTGGGATAACACCTCCATGATGAACAAACGCAAGGGAAAACCAGGTGACAAACCGAAAAATATCAATGTACCTCTTTAGGATGCTCCGTGAAATGTTAAGAGCAGCATCACTGTTAAACAGAATGAAAATGAGGTGCTTTTATGTTTGATTGTGGTCCAGTGTATGTGTAGACTGAGCTACTGATTTCTGCTGGGTCGCTCATCTTGCTATGAATTGCTATGTGTGGTGACTTGTTGAGTTTTGAAATGTTATTGCAATAAAAATAAGAAATGTCAAAAAAGAACTATCCTATGCACAAGAAAAGTACAACTATAATGAAGAAAGTAAAACCTTTTATTTTTTTTAAAGGAAAAAACAAAGCCATGATTAATCAGAGACATGAAAAGGAGACAAATGCTTCTCTTAAACAAGAAAAACAACCTCCAAACAGAACATTTATAATTATTGATCATTATAATATTGCCATGTACCCTGATAAACATCCTAGATCTCCGTTCTACTTGGGAGCCGTTCTTTCTTTCAAGAATAAATGCTCTAATTTTAAAGCAAATCTCTAGCTTTTAGTGTAGTCTAGAACCTGCAAACCTTCATATCTGGTTCTATCAGATAGCAGTTCATCATGGACCAACCCTATGACAGGACCATAATAGTTGACTTAACAAGTCACAATTTCTCCCCTAGGCCATGTACAAATCACAGTTAAATACGTCCAGCCTAAATATCCTCAGTGATTACAAGTACTGCTAAAGAGAATTGTTCTATGTGTCATAATGAGAGATGCACATGGGCGTTAAAGAGCTAGCTCAGTTTAGTTCAATCTTCTTTAGGACCTTCAATGTTTTTAAAAAAACATTACACTTCATACACATGCACACACATTCAAAGGCTGCATGTACCCTCTGGTTTGCAGTGTCTTTTGACTTTCTTTCCGGTATCTGAAATACATCTGCTTAGTACTTCTGTGTTGGTATGGGTTGAATAGATTTAGCAATCCACCTGCAATTAATATTGAACAGGGTTTTTTTCACTCGGCTAAAGCATTACTGCATCAGAATGTATACTCAGCTTGCTGATTTCTGTTTTATCAATTATCCAATGAGCCATTGGGCTACCGTTTTTTTAACTGTTTGCCTCTTGCCAATCCAGAATTCTGCGTTCGCTAATGAGTACTCTGTTGTCTCTTTTGTCTCTCATGGTGGTCTATTATCTGGAAGGTAAAACAATGTCTCAAGGAGTGTGCTTCAGTCTGTTAAATCGTCCTCTTTTATTAACACCCTTTCATATCCCTTAGCCAACCATTTAATCAAGGCCCACGTGACTGGAACTAGAGTATTATAGTCTTTATTTTTGCAAGTAACAACTAACAATCTGTAGGAAGCTGGCTCTCTATATAGTGTACCAAAATGAGGTGCTCTGTGCAGAGAGTCCAGGTACCCCTTATTAGTGTACAGGGGCTTGCTTTAACAATCCCAAGGTGCCCTATTTGTGGTAGTGTGCTTGAGCAGCCTTAAGCTTATCAGAGTGGAGTGTTAGGCATTTGTTGCATACACAGAGTCAATAAATGAGACACACACTCAATAAAGAAATCGGACCCCAATTTAGGAAAATATAATAGATTTTTATATTAATGTAGACACCAAGATCTATGAGATTAGCTAAGTACTTTTCGAGTCAGCGATTTTCAGACACACAGAAAATACAGCTGTCAGATTTGAGGAATGACCCTCGAACATTGTAATTTTATCCTTGGGAGAAGCATACACTGCATAGGGTCACTTGCAAATGACTTGTAGGACTGATCTTCTGGACTTAAGGTAAGTAGTGGCCAAGGTCCTTAGAACTGCCAGCAGATTGGGTTACTTGCCCTGGTGTGTCAGGTGCAGAGGTACTGGTCGCAAAGGTAGCCTCAAACGCTACTGGTGAAGTCAATGGAGAACCTGTAAGCAGAAATATGCTGTAAGTGGGGATTTGGGGACATGTTTGTCGGTACTCAAAGGGGGGCTTGGTTCTTGAAGGTCTCTGGAGTAAGGGTGCACTGTCGGTAGGCTCGGACTCGGGCTGTGGGGCTCTGGTGCAGAGTTTTATCCGGCGGGTCGCTTGCATTGGAGGCTCTCACTTTTCAGGTCAACCTGGAGATGGGGACCAAACAGGACAGCAGGGCCACTCTCGACGATGGCGTCTTTGGTGCTGGTGTCCCACGTCAGGAGGTCAGTGTTGCTTTCCCAGCTGGACACTGAATAATCCTTGGCTGCTGCGAAGGCTTGGTACTTTGGGTATTGGTGTAGGGCGGGTCCTGGCATCTCCAAACTCAGTGGTGAGACAGATCGGACCTCCTGCAGCACGGTAACCTCTTCCTGGGTGGCTACTGCGTCAGTGGACCTGAAGCTCAGCAGATAAGTCCACTGGAAGTTGAGGTCGGTGGCTGCAGGGAAGTGGCTCCTCCACTTTAAGGGAGATGCTGGCTGGTTGCGGAAGTGCTGGCAGCCCTCCGAGGATAATGGAGGATGCACAGCTGCAGGACGAGTCGGGTCTTTGCAATTGTCGGGACAGGAGCAGACGGGCAGGGTTTGGCGCCAAGTCCACAGCTAGTCCACACATCTTGCATTCTTCAGCTCTTCTTTGTCCTTCTTCTTTAGTCAAGTGAATCCGAGTTTCTGGTGTCAGGGGCACACCTAAATGCTGAATTTAGGGGCATTAACAGGGGTGAAGGGTAGTAGACAAGGGGCTACTTACCCTTGGGGTCACTACACCCGCTATATGACCACTTCCTGTGGGGATTCAGCATAACCCTGTCACAGAGTTCCTAATTCCACTAAAAACAAAACGGTGGAACCCTTCTTTCGTGGAGCACATCAAGCAGCCCACCTTAGGGGTGTGACTAGCTTGGTAGTGCAACATGCCTACTTGCATAGCTAATTTCCTGCCTGTCCTGATGCCAAATGGGCCTTGAGGCAAGGGGTGGCATCTCCCAGGTCTGGGGGAAGTCATGGTCGCGTATCAAAGGCAGCAGAGTCTTTGCAGCCCCTGGCCTTGGTATGCAGATTCACTAGCCATCCTGCTGGAGGAGGTGTGTACACCTTCCCTCGGAGCAGGCATTGTTTCTGGCCCTCCGAGAGCTTGGTGGTGGGGGGGGGGGGATCAGAAACTTGTCTGTGGTGGCAGGCTGGTCGATCCCAGTCAGCCAGCACATTAGAGGACTAGTAGGTTTTCAGGGAGCACCTCTAAGGTGTAAGGTGACCTCTGGGTGCATGTCATAATAAATCTTGTACTGGCATCAGTACAGATTTATTAAGACAAGGTGTTTTAATACCAAACACAATAGGCTTCAGAAAGCCATTGTGTAGCTGGGCAACTCGTAATGACCTGTGCCCAGTACATATACTTAAGATGGCTTCCCAGTTCACTTGTACTATCTATTAATTGAACTAGACAGCACAGGGGCATATCTTCTCATGCAGATATGCCCCCACATGTAATATAATGCACCCTGCCTTACAGCTGCAACGCCTGCTGTAGGGGTGACTTACATATGTTACATGCAGTGACTTTGGGATGGCACACAGGGAGTGTGCCATGTGGTGTTTTCACTCCTGGTTTGCAACATGACACGCAGTCTGCATGGGGGCCCGTAGGGTGGCATAATACATGCTGCAGCCCTTAGGGGCACTCTTTGGTAACCATGCTCTACGGACCGGGGGTACCACTTACTAGGGACTTACAGGGGTGCCAATGTGTGTGCCAGTTGTGTTAAAATTGGACCATTTACCTTGTTTTAGAGAAAGAACACGGACACTGGGGCCAGGTTAGCAGGGACCCAGTGCACTTCAGTTGAAAAACGTCAGTGGCAAAAAGTGGGGATCACCATTGCTAAAAAGGGCACTTTCCTACACAGTGCAAATGTATATCATTTTTCCCGCTTCAGTCATGGAATTTAGCCAGGCATTGCCTGAACACCAACATCACTATTCATCCCAGGGTCAGTTGTGATCTGTCTACTTGTATTTCCTATATTGCTGTGTCCTATGCATAAAATCTGCCTCTAGTTCTCAGCATGTGGGACTTCCTGAATCATGCTGTGGTTACATTCTGTGAAGCACATTCTGGTTGAGGAAATGCTTTTGTAACTGGTTAAACTGTCCTAATTTAAATTTTGCATTACAGAACACCTGTTGGCATGATTGCAAGCTGTACTTCCGTTCCTCATCGATTATTGGCTTTGCAATCTTCTTGTCCCTTTTAATTCTTTTTTTTATATATATATATATATATATATATATATATATATAGCTCTTTATTGGGTGTTCTTTTAGCATGGTAGCAACAGTATCCATATACATTGTCAATCCACATATCAGGAAGTACGTCCGAGGGTTGCTTATGCTGGTTATATGCATATGTGTTTATTTACAAGCTGTGTTTTGAACTAACACTAACGTGCAAACATTGAAACTGTGATTTGTTTATTTGTATAGCTGGTATTCATGTTTGTCCGTTCATATGCCTGCTCCAGTCCCCCGGGTGCTGGTCACATTTTGTGCTCAGGGCAGCGCGTCAGCACTTGCATGAGCAGTCTCGACTCAAAAGTTTATTAGTCTAAGCATTGTCCCCCCCCTGATCATCCCACCCCACAACGTCCCAGTTACATGTTTGGTTCATGCCTACGGCTCCTTGAGTCCTCTGTAGTCTTCGAATAGTTCTTGAGCTAGTATCAGTGTCTTGTCAGGAGCTTGGAGTAGCCAGTCTGTCTTTACGGAGGCATTTTGTTTGACTTGCCTTGAAGTGCTAACAACAATGTGTCCCATTCGGAGAGGCGGCGTCCCTTTTACCATCTGCCTCTGTATATGGCTCATCACGCTGATTTCTGAGGTGCACCATTTTATCAGGTCCTGCAGCCATCACAATACTGGGCGTGCAGAAGGCGCCTTCCAGATCATCGCTATGCTTAGTTTCCCCAGGAATAATGCCAAATCTATAGATTTGGATGCAAGTTTGATTTTCGCTGGTCTATTAAACCATTCCAGACAATACACTGCTACAGTACAGGGCTGCAGTCTCCTTGTGAGATCCAATAAGATGTCAAGTAGGGAGCTCCAATATGATTGTATACAGATGGAATTCCAGACCATGTGAAAAAAAATCTGCCGTTGCAGTCTAATGACTGGGACATGCTGGCGAGTGCCCTACATACATTTTGGTCAGTCATGCTGGGGACAGATATGTACAATGTAGGTAGCTGAGTTTTGTATATTTGAATCGGGGATTTTTTTTTAATTTTTTTTTATTTCACCATCGGTAAAGTACATTTATACAAAAGTATCCATAAATAAATAAATACACAAAGAAGCATTCTTAATCAGAAATAATAAAAAAAAACAGAGGAGCACAGTGCAGTATGGATAGCTTACAAAGTATAACAGCGCCACGAAAAGTACACACAATCAAAGTATTGCCCAATGGCCTTAGGTCATTAAATTGTGCTTAGAGTGAGTTCAGCTCTCGTTTTCCAATCGATTATAGGGGCCCAAATAAGATTTCCTAGTTTCCTAGCCTTCCACTCTTTCCTCTCATATAAACCCTTTTCCAGATTATACATAGCTAAGAGTCGTGTAAGCCATTGTTGAAATGTGGGGGGCTTAGGGTCCACCCAAGCGGATGATATGCAGATTCTAACCACAGCCATGGCTAGAAATACAAATTCGCGCTGAGCCAACGGTGTTCCTTTCCGAGCCACACCTAGTACCATCAGCTCGGCTGAAAGCTTTATTTGAATCCTCAGTTTGCCCCAGAAATTCCTCTATGGCTCCCTTTAGAGGATCCAAAACCGGGCAGGAGGCAAACATGTGAACTATATCTGCATCACCATCCTGACAACGGGGACAAAGAATACCATCCGTCCCACCCCATTGAGCAATCTTGGCTGGCGTGTAGTAGAGTGAGAAGATTGTTTTAAAGTGTTGTGCTTGAAGGCTAGCTACCCTCAAAACAGTGTATCCGAGCTTGAGTGACGCCATAAACTCATCCCCTTCGATATTAAATTTCCGCTGCCATTTCTCACAGTGCTTATCTAGATCATCAACCAGTAGTTGTCTCAGCATGCCATAGATCTGGGTGATAGTGCACCCATCTGGGTTTCTAGCTGCTTCCATAACTGGATCTTTAGAGAAAGCTTTCCCTCCCCCCTTCTTCCTTGAGATGGAGGAGCGAATCTGGAGGTATTAAAAAAATTCCCTACGATCAAGATTGAAAAGGATTTGAGCTTTCTCAAATGAAATTATACCATCTGAGTCAAAAAGATCCCCCATCTTCTTCACCCCCAGAGCGTCCCAGCGCAGCATAACCCCATCGTGGAATACCTCGGGGAGCGACGGATTCCCAAATAAAGTGGTGTAGTAATTCATTCTTCCTAACCCCAGCTTATTTCTAATACCAGTCCAAACCGCTGCTGCCGCTCCAAGGGTCTTGAATTGAACTTTTTTGTAGTAGCTGGCTTCACTGAATCTCAGAAGCCAGTTGGGGGCCTCTATCTCTAACAACAGTTTGTATACATCCGGAGGAGCATCGTTCCTCCACCGATCCGTGACCTTTCCGCCTAGTAACCCTCGGAAGTATTGAATTGCCGTGGCCCAGTAATACATTTTTAGGTCCGGGACCGCCCAGCCCCCCCCTTTCCCTGGATAGGGACATATCTAAGAGCTCTTCTGGTCTTTCCTTGCACCCAAATAAATCGATTAATCAACCTCTCCATTTCCTTAAACCAATGGTTCTCAAATTTTAAAGGTATCGTCCTAAATAGATACAACATTTTTGGAAGGAATATCATTTTAATAATATTACATCATCCCACAATTGAGAGATGCAAATTATTGAACCTATCAAAATCTTTTAGACTTTTGAATCACAGGGACAAGATTTTTTTCCACAACTTTACCTAATTCTGAGGTTATAATAACCCCAAGATAAGTGGCGGACTCAGTCACCCGTGGATCCGACAAACACAGCCTACTATTAGCTACTATTTGCGTCATTTCCCGGTTGAGCCAATAACCTGAGATCACCCCAAAACGTTCAGCCTCATGCTCTATTTCCGTTAAAGCCACGAGCGGATTCGCAGCAGTTATTGCCAGGTCGTCTGCGTATCCTAAAACTTTTGTTTCAAATCCATTTAATCGTATAGGAAGGATTCCCTTATTCGCCTCAATTTTCCTAATCAGAGGGTCGATATAGAATGCAAATAGGAGGGGAGAGCATGGACACCCCTGACTTGTCCCTCGTGTGATATAAATCGGGTCGCTCTGCCCACCCATTAACCGGAGTCGAATTTGAGGAGTTCTATATAATGTCTGTATGGCTTTAATACACCCCTTTCCTACCCCCACATTCTCAAGTACTGCCCAGAGATAACCCCACGAGACCCTATCGAACGCCTTCTCTGCGTCAAGCAGGATAAGCGCCATAGGGTTCCGTGTGGCAGAGGTACCATCAAACATAGTAATAACTCTACGAATATGTTCAGCTGTACCTCTGCCTGGGATGAACCCGTGCTGACTGGGTGAGATCACCTTCCCTATCATGGTACTAAAGCGATTAGCTAAGATTTGTGAAAAGAAATTTGCATCGCTATTCATTAAACTAATAGGTCTATAAGATCCGGGTTCATTAGGGAGCTTCCCTTTCTTTAGGAAAATAATCATGTTAGCTTCTGCCCACGACTCTGGAGGTGCTTCACCTTTCTGTGCCTGACGCATTACAAGACTTAAACCATCCCCCAAAATTGGAAAAAAAACTTTATAAAGTTCTAATGGAATTTGATCAGGACCCACAGCTTTGCCAGATGGGAGTTCCCTGAGTGCTTTTTGAATTTCCTCGTCAGAGAATATACCCTCCAAAGCCACTGAGTCTTCCTGTGAAAATGTCTCGGCAGTGAGCGATCCTAAATATTCCTTTATGTTCTTGGCCTCCATATGCCCCTTTTCCCCGTATAAATTCTCATAAATACCGTACGTATTTCACTGGGCACTGTGACTGCTTTCCCCTTTTGATTTTTGACCTCTAAAATGTCTCCCCTGTTAGTTTTCGGTCTTGTCCTAGTTGCAAGTATGTGCCCCACTTGTTCGCTATATTCGTAGCATGATTGCCTCCAGGCCAAAAAAAATTCTGCTGCTCTTGTTGCCATGTTTTCTCCAGTTGCAGCCTTTACTAGTGCCAATTTCTGGAGGATCTCTTCTGTGTTCAAGCCATTGGCAATAGCCCTAACCAGTTCTTCTTCTATATCTAACATTGTACTATACATGGTCTTTAAATCTTGCTTGGTTTTTTTGTTCCGGTTCAGAGAGTAGCTCAGGGTTTCCCATCTGATCCCGGCCTTAAGAGCGTCCCATACCATCCCGTACCTAGCACTGCCCTTGTTGACCTCCAAGAATTCCCCAAGCCACTTGTTCATATGTTGAACATAGTTCGGATCTTGTAGCAGGGCCCGCTCAAATGTCCAGGTGCGCTCCGGCACGCCCCCGCAATGTTTTGACCCTCCAGAACCAAGGGATTGTGGTCGGACATGACCCGGGGAAATTTCTTAATAATACAAGTGGAAAGGAGGCAGGATGAGACCAGGAAATAGTCTAGTCATGCTACGGCTCTATGTGGTGCCGAGTAGTATGTACTACCCCCCTCCTGTGGTTTTATTTGTGCCCAGGCATCCGTAAGCCCATTATCTTCCATCATTTGAATAAGAGCCCTGTGAACTTTTTTTTCCAGCCTCTATAATTACTTGGGTTCCCCTTCCATAACCCCCCCCATGCCGTTTATATTAAGATCGCCACATACAATAATCGGTAGAGGCCACTTAGCCAATTCAGAATTGAGATACTCAAATACTCCGGGATCATCCCCCGTCGACCCATAAATTGAGCATAGTGTAAAGTTAAATCCCTGCACTTGGCCTTCAGCAATTGCCCATCGACCTAGCCTATCAGTTAAACACTTTTTGAACCCAATCCCCCCCTTCTGCGCCAATATCGCTACCCCTCACGTTCTGGTCCTCTGTGTAGTATGTGCTACCAGTTGAAATCCCAGCTGCTCTAAGAGGCTTTTCCATGTCCCCTCAATGTGTATTTCCTGTATACAGATTGTCAGCAAGCAGCATCTTGAGCTGTTCCTTGACTGTCCTTCGTTTTGCAGCGTCATTCAACCCACATATATTTATCGTTGCTACCCGCATGTAAAATATGTATTGCCACCCTGTTTCCACATTGCTTCTTTTTCTTGCCACCCCTCACTGGCTTCCTCACACGATGGTGTTTTTTGTTTTTTTACCCCAGTCCCGTGACCCTCCCCCTGCCACCTCCCTGCCCTCCCGGCCCACCCCCTCCCCCCACCTACATTGTGAGACAAGCAGACCTAAGGTCTATGTGATGGAGCCTGAGAGTCAGCCCCCCTTGCTGCCAGCCTGCTAGGTTTCGCTTTTGTCTTTCCACCCCCTCTCTTAAATGCTGTTTTACCCTTTAAAGTGCTACCCCCCTGTAATCTTCAACCAAAGAATTATTGCACCCCGGTATTTCTTCCAAAAAAGCAGGCCACAAAAAGAAGCAAGAAGAAGAAATAAGAAAAAGGTGAAAAGAGAAAAGAAAGAAATACACCCCTTCGCTACTTCAAACTAACTGGCCAAAGAGATGAAAATCAGTCCCTGCCATTAAGTTTTTAGTTTTACAATATAATCTTTAGCTTGAATATCTGAGGTGAAGACTCTTGTAGTGTTCTTGTGTATAATCTTCAGTCGAGCTGGATTCATCAGAAAAGCTTGTGCCCCTAAGGCTTGACCGGGCTGAATCAGTTGTCTTAACTTCCATCGCCGCTCTACGGTAACATGGCAGAAATCTGGTTTTACAAAGAAGGGCTGATTTTCATAAGTCCGTCTGGCTTTCGGGTGGGCCTTTGCAAACACTTCCTCCCGAAGCAAAAAATTCCCGAAATAAATTAATATTGCCCTCGGCGTTGCAGTACCTTCTCTGCCAGGCTGCATTGGTCTCTTTAAGGTCATAGGGAAGCGATGTACTTCTACCTCCCAGTTCCAGTGCTGGAGTTCAGGAAAGGCTCCATTCATTAGCCTCAGTACGTAGGCTCGTATGTCATTTCCTTCTATTCCTTCTTCTATGCCAAGTATCCGTAAATTATTCCGCCTTTGCCTGTTCTCGAAATCTTCCATTGAAGATCTGTGAACTGAGCTGCTTGGGTTTCAGTCTGTGCCTGAGTTCTGGTCAAGCCATCTTCTAGTGTGCTAGTTCGCTCTTCAACCAAGGTCAGTCTCGAGTTTATATCCGTGCAGGGTTTAGCCATTTTCCTTACAGCGCCCTGGAGCTTCTTTGTTGCCAAGCGATTTTTCTTCCCATCCATTCGAGTCTCTTCTTGCAGTTGTTTCATAGACTCGTAGATCATTTTCAAGGAGGGCTCTTCCGCTTGTGTCATTCTCGTATTGGTAGCGTCCTCCTCCTGTCCCGAGAGATCTGGGTAAACTCTCTGGGTAGCAGAGTAATCCCATTTTTAGGTAGGGTCTGCAGTAGGCCTGGTGTTCTCTTCTGCCTCCCATTCCGATGGGTGAGAGTCTCTATGCTTCTTCAAAAGTCTCTTCTTCCTCACCACCGTGCCCTTCTGTTGGGTACTAAGACTTGAGCTGGAGAGCTGCGCATTGTTGCTATCTTCTACGTCAGAGGAGCTGACTTCAGAGCCATCAGTCACAGAGAAAAATGTATCCCTGAGGTCCAAAGTATCTTCCAACCCCTTGAGACCTGTTGCCTCCTCGACTAGCACGCTGGTGTCTAGGAGGGCTGTAATACCCGTGGCTTGCTCCTGTGCCAGAGAGGAATGGGTTGCGTCAAGAAGATTATCCGCCATAGTTAAGGCAGATTGCCCAGGTACCAATGGCAGAGCGGTTCTATCGCTGTTGGCGCCCTCAAGTCTTTCAGTGGTAATCTCGTCATGGGTAACATCGGCTTGGGCTATTGCCTCATCATCTAGCTGTTTATTACTTTAAGCGTCAACTGTAAATGGTGCAATCTCCGGCCCCCCGGTACTATCAAAATCAACTTGCTTAGATTTTTGTTCCTTGTGACTGACCATTGCACCATTAATGTCAGCTAAGGGGATCGTGGTAAAAAACGTCTGTAATGCTGTGCTGCTGCTGAGCCAGCACCTGACCTTGAAGCGTCAGCTGTGATTGTGGTTGTGGATGTACCGTAGGTTCTACTAGGCAGTCTTTTTTTTCCCCTTAGCCCCCATAGTGCTGTCTGATATTTCAGTTTGCTTCAGAGTCTCATTTATCTCACCTTTCTTTGAGCCGTCCTGAGTGTGTCTCACCTTCAGGGACGTCCTAGCGCTGGAATTCGGGCAGCCCACCGGCCTCCCTCGGGTTGCTGTACCGGGATGCTGGTGTTTGAATCTACACCTGCCTGCCCCTCGAGAGCCTTTAGGCGTGCCGCACGGCTGGGTTTGGGAGGCATCCTCACTTCCACCAGTCTTTTGGTGCGGCCCGCACCGTGAGCCGCCCGGTCCTCGCAGACGTTCCAGCCCCTCCTCTCCTGCAGTCCAAGGCAGTCACTGACACAGACTGCAGCCCTCTCCTTGTCTCCCGGGTGGCGGCCAGAATCACCGAGAAAAATGCCTCAAGGGTCCGCCAGATGTCAGGGACACGAGCCTCCAGCCGGTGAGTCGTCGTGGGGAGCATGAGTTTGCTCGATTGGGGGTTTAAATTTTCCTCAATATCCTAATGCATTTCGGCAGCAAGGGGCGACCAGCGCGGCCGTCTTAGTCAGGCGCCATCTTGTCTCCAAAAACAAACATTGTTTCCTAACCATAAGCCTGAATCGGGGATTTCTATTCACTGTTTTAGTATATTCCAGTGTCTGCCCTCATTCCTTGTCAGAAATGTATTCCCCCCCCCCCCACACCTTTTGCTCCCACGAGGCTTTCAGGGTGTCCATGGGTGTGTAAAACGCGTTCATTGCCAGTTTCCTTGAGTAAGTGTCCAAGCATGGCTTAACTGTTCTCTGTGCCCTGGTGTGGGGATCTCTAGGCCTTTCCTTTATGTATAGCACTCAGGAGGTTCCCCGCTCCTCAGGGAGTTCACAGTATCCTGTCTTTCGGGATCCATCTCTATTGCAAGCCACCATGCCATCCAGACCAGACCAGCTATGCAATGTAGTAAACCTCTGGGTTAGGTGCGACCATTCCTCCCTCGCTCAAAGGGTGCATGGCCTTTTCCATTGAGAGAGACGCCTACGTTGGTCTCCCCATAACAGGTCAGAAAATATAGCTCACAGGTCACGGAAAAAGCATCTCGACAAGCTCAGCGGTAAGGCCAAAAAAAGTACGGCAATCCTGGGAGGATGATCATTTTGATTATAGCTACTCGCCCAAGAGGGAATAGCAGGAGTCAGTGCCAGAACGGTATTGCCTGATGGGTCCTGGTGACACATTTGTCTAGATTACCTCCCCTCGGGTCTAGTTCAGAGTGGTATATCTGAGGATGTCCACACTGGGAGAGGCGGTCCATCATTTGTTTGGACTTAAGGGGGAACAGACAGCAGTTCTCCCAATGGATCCGTAGGACCAATATGTCTCTGAATTCATTTAAGAGTAGCTTGAGCTGGGGCAGGACATGTTCTGGGTTTCTTAGAAACAATAACGCATCATCTGCTTACCAGGCCCCCACGTGATACTTGTTCACAATATCAATCCCCCAAGTTGGGCCCTCAGTTCGTATTTGGTATGCCAGGGGTTCTAGGGCTAGGACAAACAAGAAGGGAAGCAGAAGGCAGCCCGGTCTAGTTCCTCTATATAGGAGACACCATTCATAGGACACTATCCTGGTGCTCACACTGGCCTGGATTCCTGTATAGCAGTCGTATCCACTTCAGGAGGTCCCTCAATACCCATGACTCGGAGTACTTCAAATAGGTAGGGCCACAGTAGTGTATCAAAGGTCTTTTCAATGTCTAAGAAAACCACAAATGGAGTAGTGGACGATGGCCAGCTAAATCCATAATATGGAATAGTCTGCGGAGGTGTGTGTTGCTGCCAGGGGCATATATGTACTCATCCAGGTGTATCAGCCCGGGTAAGTACAGAAGCAGATGTTCGGCTATGATTTTCCCCAAGTTCTTCTATTCCATGGTTAGGAGGGACACTGGTCTGTAGGAGCAGACATCTAGTGGATCCCGGCCTTGTTTTGGCAGGACAACAATGGTGGCTTCCCTGGTGGAGTCTGGGACCATCCCCTTGCATAAAACCCCTGTGTACCTAGCATGCAAATGGGACGCTGGTCTGGATCGATAAGCAGTATAAAGCTCAAGGAGGAGTCCGTCCATGCTCTGTGTCTTTCCCTTTGCTAGCTGGTCTATAGCCACCTTGATCTCTTGCACCTCCAGGTCCACGTTCAGAGATATCGGTTGTGCTGGTATAAGGCATGGGAGCTGTGCTTGGGCCAAGAAGCAGGGAATTCAAGTAGGTTGGGGGGCTTCAGGGAACTCATACAGGAGTTTATAGTAATCAACAAACACCCTACTGATTTCTATCTGCTTTGTGGCTGTATGTCCGGTGCTCATCAGTATAGCCGCGATGGAGTCCGATCGCACCAACCAGGCCACAAGGCGGCCTGCTTGGTCTTCCTCCCGTGTTGACGGGCAAGGTATTCCTTATAATGTATGCATCGGAAACATTCTATCAAAGAGTAGACGTTTAAGTCATCAATGTTGGATTAACACCATAGGAGGTTTTGCTTCACAGTCTTTGGATTACCACTTTAAAAGCATCCCATTCGAAAATCGAGTGAGAGGCTGTGCCCTTATTGTGCCTAAAGTACTCATCTATTGCTTCACCAATGGTGGTCCGAAAGGGGGGTGGTCTAGCAGTGCATCCATTTGCAGTCGCCACTGCTGTAAAAAATCTTCCCATTTTCAACGTTAACAAATGAGGGTTTGAGTCAGTACGGCATAGGTATTCAGAGTTGTGGATGTGTGGTATTAGTTCTGCGGATACCATAATTCTATCTTATTTCATGTATAATCCATGTAACGTGGAAATGTAGGAGTATTCACCAACATCAAACTGTTCCAGTAATGGTTCACCGATCTGTACCTGTTTCCACACTATAAAATAAACTGACTAATAATGGTTCACCAGTCTGGGTTCACTGATAGAATATTGACACCCATAATATCTCCATACACAAATATCGAGTCATAAATATCGGTCAAAAATATCGACATCCTATATTTATAATGGTAAGTATAAAAATATCAAAAAAATATATAGATGTCAAAAATATCGATGTACAAAATATCGTTTTTTTTTCTTGTTTTTTATATATATGTAAAAAATAATGTTAAATATATTAAATAATAAAATTAACTTATAAAATTATTTGGATTTAATATACATTTTAAAAAATATAAGAAATTTAATTTAAAAACATTTAAACATACATATATAAAATGTAATATATGTATTTTAAAACAAACTATTAATTTTAATTCATTTTCAAATTTTATAAATATATAAAAATTACAAATAAATATATTTATATAGATATATATATATATATATATACACCTATCACATAAAATCTAATAAACATTATATTATAAATTAAAACATTAAAATATTTAATAGTCTTTAAACTTAAATTTTGCCCTCCATCGAGTGCAACAGTAGGGAAAGTGTTGGATAGCGAAGGGGTAAAAAAATACTATTCCCACTCCAGTGAGTGCAACAGTAGGGGAAGTGTTGGATAGCGGAGGGGTAAAAATTACTATTCCCACTCCAGTGAGTGCAACAGTAGGGAAAGTGTTGGATAGCGGAGGGGTAAAACTTACTATTCCCACTCCAGTGAGTGCAACAGTAAGGAAAGTGTTGGATAGCGGAGGGGTAAAACTTACTATTCCCACTCCAGTGAGTGCAACAGTAGGGAAAGTGTTGGATAGCGGAGGGGTAAAAATTACTATTCTCGCTCCAGTGAGTGCAACAGTAGGGAAAGTGTTGGATAGCAAAGGGGTAAAAATTAATATTCCCATTGGTGTCAGTTCAAAATTAAAAACAAAATATCAACTACAACACAAAAGATTTTAAAAAACAAAAAAAGAAAATATATATAAAAATATTAAAAATTTACAAAAGATAAAAACATATTATAATGTTAAAAATATCTAACAGATACCTAGAAAGATTTTTTTTAATTTTTAAAATAATTTAGAAACAAATAACCATTTTTAATAGAAATTATTTATCAAAAATATTAATTATTACATAAATGTAATCTTTTTTTATTTCCTACCCTATAACACTACACAATTCACAACACACATCTAAAAAAATGTTTAAGTACCTCCATAATTAACATAATTAATGATCAATTAAAGAAATATAATTAATTAAAAAATAAATTAAAACAGAAAAAAATTAATTTACTCCACAAACGTTACCCCTATAAAACCGAAACCCATACACAAAATAAAAATAAACAATTACCATAAATATTTATGAATTGATGAATTAACATTAATGATCAACTAACATTAATTAAACATAAATAACTTTCCACCCTCTACCCCAATAAACACCACAACCCACATCTAAAAATCATTACACAATTTCCATAACTAATTTAACAATAATAAATTAATATCAATTAACAACTTATTAAGTAATTAAAAAGATATTACTTCCCACCCTTTACCACTATAAACCCCACAACTCACATCTAAAATTAATTACACAATTGCCATATTTACATTTTAATTAATTAGCATTAATTAACAAATAATTATTAATTAATTATAAATAAATTACTTCCCTCCCTATTCCCCTATAAACCCCACCACCCGCTCCTAAAAACATAACACAATTAACATAATTACCAATTAATAATTAACAAGCAATTAATTAATAATAAATTAATTCCCACAATTAACACTCTAAAATATAAACTAAATAAATATTAATAAATACAAATATTAATAAATTTATTATAATTAAATTACTTCCCACCCTATTCCCCTATAAACCACAACCCGCTCCAAAGAAATGACACAATTAAAATAATTACCAATTAATTAATTAATAATAAACGCCCAATTAATTAATAATTAATTAATTCCCACAATTAACACTATAAAATGTAAATTTAATAAATATGAATAAATAAAAAATATTAATAAATGTATTATTAAATTACTTCCCACCCTATTCCCCAATAAACCCACAACCCGCTACAGAACTAAAAACGCAAAATCTAATTAAAATAAAATTAACTACTAAAAATGTAACCCATATATTAAAAAAACAAAAGCAATACTTATACAAAAAAATAGTTCACATACTTTTAAAATACATACTAAAATACATAACACTAATTAAAACATCGATATTTTAAGCAACTATATTTTTGCAAACGATATTAATGACTTCGATATTTTAAAAAGCGATATTTCTTACCTCCAAGTTAATATTCTTGACAACGATATTCTTGCTGTCGATATTTGTGTATGTCGACATTTAAAACTCGATATTCTGTCTGTGCACCACCAGTCTGTACCTATTTCCACCGTATAAAATAGGCTGATCTAGCCAATGAAGGTCTATCCCAATTTCATATGTTGCAGTACTGCCATCTGATCGTATTGATTTCTTTTTGAACGATATATAGCAGCACAACAATATAGTCTTCCTCCTCTCTTTTGAGTGGCTGCATAACATACATCAGCCTTCTCCAGTTCAGTGTGGTGTTCATGTGGTGAATAAATCCTGTAGACATCATAGAGAAGTGTTCACCATCAGTTGGTGCAGCTAGAGATGGTATTTCTTTGTATTCCTGGACATGTGTTTCTGCTTGATTACCATGCTTCAGCAGGATGCAGCAGGTCTTTTTAGCGGTGCTTGAAATGCTGCTTGCGTTTTATTAGCTCAGTCTCACTCCAAAGCTTGCAGTTGCATCTCAAGGTTGCCAGTGCACATGGGTCTGAGGTACACTACTATATCACAGAAATGTCAGAACTCGCTGTACCCCCCAATGGGGGAACACTTTCTTACTTGTAAATTACTGAAAATATCGCAAACTGTCTTTATCAGAATGCAGTGGGGAATGTTTGCTTAGATGGCAGGTGTGTGTTCCACCC
The DNA here is from genome assembly GCA_963921515.1 of Calotriton arnoldi. Lineage (NCBI taxonomy): Eukaryota > Metazoa > Chordata > Amphibia > Caudata > Salamandridae > Calotriton > Calotriton arnoldi. The sequence continues at coordinate 24,954 of CAWUFW010005157.1, forward strand.
CCTCTTCGTAGCAAAAGAAGTTTGTCAACCTCTACACCAGAACTGCCTGTCTTGCTTCCATCAGTCCATGTTTGTTAAAATATAACTTTTGCTATATGGTTTTTTTCCCTGGTACTTTTGTAAGTGGGTTTTAATGGTCACTTTTAGGGTACAAGACTGCAGCTGAGCAATTTGTTTTCACAGTTCAGATACATGCTGTGGTCTGCTTTTAAGGCAGTCATGTATTTTTACTTGTAGAAGTCTGGGAGATGAACTGTAATACTGATGATTCATTGGTAGAGGAAGGGTTTTTTTCTGAATTTAAATGTTAATGGCTTTCTAAACACCTGTTTTCAGAGCTGCCTTTTAAGCCCCAGGTCTGAGCATCATTGCTGTAAAGCCATGCACTTCTGTGACATTTCAATTTTTTTAACTTGACATTTTGGGTCTTTTGGCAGATTTAAGCAGAACTCTGACAGTGAACGCCGCAGTCCGAGCAGTGAGGACGACACGGATGAGAAGGAATCCATGACAGAAATTCAGAATGCCGAAGACTACAATGAGATCTTCCAGCCCAAAAGTGCTATCTGTAAGTTACCTTATCTTTTAGCTCATGATGCAACATCCTGAACATTGACTGATTGCATATTAGCCACCCCTTGCTAGGTTGATCCCTGGGTAGATATTATCTGCTCTTCCAGTTGATAGAACCCTGCATATGAGACCATGCCACTGTGGCTACTGTTCATGTAGTTACACCCCTTCAGTCATGCCCTTGGTAAGTGGTAGTAATGGACTGGGCTGAATTTGGCAGCATAGCACTTTAAGAGCATAGAGGCTCCTTTTACAAGCCTATGATATCTGCTCTGCCTTTCACTTCCATCTAGCTCCTGACTACTCCGTCTTTTGTTTTTCTCTGCTGCAGAGCAGACATGTTCACCTTTGGTTAAAAAAGAACTGTTTCTATCAAAGATGATCAGGAAATCCCAGCCCAAACCCGGAGATTTTTCAAACCTTAAAAGCAAATATCTTCCTCCTAACCATTGTTATGCGATTTTTTTTTTTTCTTTAAAAAAAAAAATCTTTCTGATGGATAATTCTACCTACAGATTCCGTACCTGTTGAATTATCCCAGGCGTCGGACTGGATCTGGAAACCTTCAAAGCTCTTGACGCTGGTAGGTGGCAGTGCCTGTTGAGGTCACCAAAGCCATACCATCTTGTTACAGCATCCATTAACTGCGCCTTCGACACGGATCCATAGCTTAATCTTTCAGAGACTTTCATGCCTAATGGCTCTAAATAACTCAAAATGCTTTAACTACACTGCTATTATGTCTCCCCCGAAGTGTTCGGGCTTTAAACCCTGTCGGGATTGCAAGGGACAGGTGTCTATCACTGACCCACACTCTATTTGCCTTTGGTTCCTGGGCTCAGACCATGACTAAAAGTCACATGAATCTTACCTCAGTATGCACCCCAAGGCAATTACGGCGAGGGATTCAAAGCCTTTCATAGTGCAGGCCTGCGGTGACGAGGAAGGCATCACTCCTGGGCCCACTTGAGATCACCATCGTCACACTCTTCAAGCAGACAGAAGAAGCATAAGAAACACAAGCAACGCAAAGCTTCTTCTAGAGGTAAGGCTGCAGTTGAGCATATGCCACCTTATCCAGGCTGCCCATCCCCAGGGTCGGATCCAACTGCATTACTTAATGTCACGTTCAGCATTTTCTGTAGGTCGGCAGCCACGTCTCACACGCCCTCGTTCCCTATGAGGCCGTATGGCATGTCCATGTTCATGTCATCTCAAATGTTGTTAGGAGCCGCCCCTACAGCCACAACCAGGCCCCTCTCTCAAAGCTGATCTAAAGTTATGAGGTGCCGCACCCAACCCTGATGCCGCAGATGGCTCCACTACCGAGGCATACAATGCCACTCTCCCTTCTTGGTCCCTTTTAGTGCCTCCACCTTCTCCTACAAGCTGAGAGATGAAGCGCCTCGTGGAAGGACACTGATCTAACGAGGGGTCCAAAGATTATTGGTGCCGGAGAGGTATCACAACACTATCCATGATCTTTTTGTGCCTGATTCTGATCCCCTAGATCCTAATGTGGCTGAAAAGGGGTTGGACCAGGGTCCTTTTTTCCAGCTGTTGATTTTGCAGGCCTCACTTTGGCCAATGGTCTTTATACCTCACCTGAAATAGAAATCGAGATCCCTTCAAGTCCTTCTCCTCCTGAGGATATTTCTTTCCACTATATAGGAACAAGGTGGCAGATGTTCTGTAGTTACCCCTGCCCTCAATTGAAATTAAAACAAATGTGCTCATTGAGGTTCTTCAGCCTACTGGCCCAACCTCAAAACCGTTACTCCCTTTCAGTGCCTTACTGGACCCGGTATTGTTGGAATAGAAGAAGCCCACTTCTGCTCCAACAGTTAATAGATTGGTGACAAGATGCTATCACACTGCCCGTGGGGCCCCCCAATTCTTGTCCACACATCCTTCTCCAGAGAGCTTAGTAATTCAAGCTTCCTGGTCTGGGACAGATCATCAGAACTTTTACATCTACTCCATCGTACAGAGAGTCAAAACGCCTGAAGGCTTGATGCAAAAAGAAAGTTCCGCCAGCAGTAGGGCGTTGAAATATTTGAATGCCAGATACACGCATTCCCCATGGGACATCGCCCAACTGGTTACACCCCATACCCCTGATGAACTCAAAGCCCATTTCTCAAAGGTCATTAAGGATGTCCAGGATGCTTCACAGCTTATAATCAAATCATCCCTTGATACTGCCAACTCAGTTGCACAGGCTGTGGGCTCCTCTGCTGCTGTGCATTGTCATGCTTTGCTTCACACCTCTGGGTTTTCTTCTAATGAACAGACCACTCTTATGGACATCCCTTTTGACAGTGGAGATTTCCTTGAAAGCCAGGCCGATTCGGTCTCTAAGACATTTGTGGCCAGTAGAGCTACTACTAAGTCTCTAGGCCTGTAACAACAACAGCCCTAGAGAGATTGTAGGCTTTTTTGCCGCTTTTGGGACTTCCATAGAGGCTTCAGCTTTAGTTAGCAGCAGTCTGCTCAGTCACATCAGCAGCACCGAAAATACCCTTGTCACACAATACAGGGGCAAAGGTAAAGTAAGGGTCGGGGGTCCCAACATTCTTTTATCTCCTCCTCCCATGCACACCCAGGGAGACCGCTCTAGTTTGATCTTAATAAAGCACCAGGAGCCTGTAGGATGCCAGGTGTCCTCCTTTCTATGAGCCTAAAAGGCTATCACTTCAGACCAGTGAGTCCTACATATAGTGGAATGAGGGTATGTCCTGCCCTTCCTATATGCTCCACCAGCCATTCCTCCCCAGCCTTCTTCCCTTTCTGAAGGTCACCTCTCCATCTTACAACAGGAGATGGCAGGCCTGCTTTTGAAGGGGGTATTGGAGTTGGTGCCAGTGCAGGAAATTGGGCATCGATTCTATTTGCAATACTTCCAGGAAGGATGGTAGTCAGCTTCCAATCCTAAACTTTGGGATCATGAACTTTTTCTTCTGAAAGCAAGAGTTCAAAATGTTGACCATGTCTCAGGTCGTGTTGGCTTTGGAAGCTGGAGACTAGTTGGTGTCACTAGATTTACAGGACACGTACTTTCATGTTGCTGCGGTTTGTAGTGAGAGAGTGAAAGATAACAACAAGTTTATTAGGGCAATCTTCCGTAAAACCATCTAAAACAAACCTACAATATAAAAAACAGTCTAAAACATAAAACCGTGTAATTTAAAACCAATCTAACCCAATCTATTTTTAAAACATTTCTTAATAAAAAGCATAAAACATGCAATTCCTACTGCAACATCCACAAAACACATTTCAGATAACAATCCCATTGCTGTCACCCTAGAATATGTTTGGCATTTTAAAAATAAAGGTCTCAAAAACTTGATCCGGGCAGTCTTATTAAAAAAACACTGTCCATGAGAACATGACCCAATGAACATTTTACATTAAGTGAGCACACACAGCAACCATTTTCCTTGTGTACCGCCCTATGCCAGTCAGGACATGAAATAACTAGGTTACACCCCCAGTCTCATTCTTAAGATTTGTTTACGTAGCCTAGGGTCTGAGAATTGCACCCAATAGGGAAACACATCATCCTGTCTAATGACTTCATTGTAAGGTTTATTGAGGGCTTCTTCCTCTGGTAGGCCATATCTAATGTACATCTTACTTTCTCTGCTGATTCCGTCAATGCTTGCTTACTTGGAAAGGGAGACCATGCTTCTGTTGTGCCCCATACGGAGTGCACAGTTTCCCAATCTCTTATCCTAAGCTGAACCTCCCTGGCCCACTGTTTATCACTAGCACAAGTCTCTTCCCAGCATAATTTGGAGATCTTCGACACTTCTTTCGCTTTAGATAAGTTAATAAACCTCAAAGTGCGAGAGATGGCCAACAGCTGCCAGGATACCAGTTTCAGTTCCTTTCGAACACCCTGTATCATAGTTCCCGATGGAAGGCATATTAACCTCTTAAGGACTGCACCCTCCAGTGGTTCTTAACTACAAGAGGTGTCAAGTGCAAAAATCTCCGCCCCATGCAGGGCGAGGGGGTATTTCCCCCCATAGGCTTTCATGAGGGGGGGCAAGTGACAGGCCTCCATACTTCTGATTAAATTTAACGAGGCATGCTGCTTGTAGCATGGTTCTAGATTTAACACTCCCAATATATACGTTTCATTTTAATTTTTTTTATAAAAAGTCACCCCCAAATACTTGTAAAAGTTTACCACTTTGACAGGTAAATAATTTAAAACCCCTGGAAACTTGGGGACTTTTTTCTCAAAGACCATTAACTTTGTTTTCGCTAGATTGATTTTTAAGGAGTTTTTTTACTGTAAACATTCAAGCCTCCAGTTTCCTTTGTAAGCCCAGAGTGGTATAATCTAGCAGGATCAGATCATCAGCATACACCAGGCATGGTACATGCACGTTTTCTACTTTAGGAGAAAAGGATCTTGATAAATTAATTCAATTTGCTGGTAAATCTGCCAGAAATAGACTAAAAAGGGAAGGAGCCAGGACACATCCCTGTCACAGACCGTTCCGATTTAGGACCCTTTTTGATAATCTCCCCAACTTCTCAAGTTCCATCTGTGCCGAGTTATCAGTATGTAAAGGCTGAATCATGCGAAGTATGTTCCAGCTACTGAGTTTTTCCCCACAACTGGCCCCTATCCACTGTATCGAAAACTGGAAATAAATGAAACTGCAACACAGTTTCTGATTGATTGCCTATGATTTCCTAATAACAGTCCAAAGGGTGAAACAATCATCTATGGTGAAATGGCCTTCCAGAAACCCACCTTGTTAGTGGGAATGAGTTTATTTTCCTGTACCTATTCATTCAGATGTGTTAATAGGATCTTGAAAAAACACTTTATTGAGATATTTAAAAGGCTAATCAACATGTAATGTGAGGGTTGTGAACCATTCCCCTTTTTTAGTATGGGTTTCACAATGGAGCTCGTCCACGTATAGGGGTAAAGGCCCATTATGCTTATATAACCAAACAAGCAGCAATAGACCCTGACCCACCGCTCACTATTAGTCTTGATTAAAACAGCTGGAAAATTATCTGGACCTGCAGCTCTCGTTAGCTGAATACGTTCATTTACTGCTCTATCTCTTTTACGGAGAACCAACTCGATCAGCACTCTTCAAGGGGCTCACATGTATATTGGGCGACATTGGTGGGCAACCATATAAACCCCTCAAATATGAGACCCATATGGGCGAGAGATTCCTGGTAAGGGAAACCGACTTTGTTGACTCTGCCTAAAAGCTCTCTGGTCTCCTGACTTATTACCTGAATTTCTTTTTTTTCCTCTAAGAAGATGCCTGTATTGGGTTTTTAAACAATTGAGTTCCTTTATGGACACAGTACTTAATCCTAGTTTGACTTGTTTCTATATCCTCCTCAAGTGACTTTTTGCTTTCTGACAGGTTGCATCAAACCAACTTACCTCATTACCTGTCCTTGCTGGTCGTACTACACATTTATTCATATTTACACAAATACAAGCCAACACATTTTATAAAACAATACTGAACCATATAATTCCATCTTCCTTCACCCCCTCAAAAACGTCTATGCATTACGAAACTTGATATGCTGCCAAATGTTGAAAATCCGGTGGCGTAAAGGCATTTTGTGAGGCTCTGGGGGAAGCTTATACCCAGAGGCAGAGCTTTAGCAAACGCTTAAGGTTTTTCAAAGCATAGATTGGCTGTAATTGCCCAGTGGTCACTCCCTTGGTAAAACCATCTTTTAAGGTAAAAGTATAGTTGGTACTGCCAAACTGGAACAAAAATGTAATCAATTGGGCATTCGTGGTTGCCATAACAAAATGTTTGGACTGCCGGTTTATCATTCTCAAATCGCCCATTTAGACATAACAACCCATTATTTATACCCTGCCCTCTTTCTTAATACTGCATGCTGGGAATATAGCAGGCGGTATCCCAGAACACTCTAGAACCTCCTGCAGCACCTCATCTGTTTGTTTAGGATACAGACATATATTAAAATCTCCTGCCATAATTACCATAGCGTCAGGGAAGTTCCCCGCCACCTTCTGATAAGATTGGTCTTCAATCCATGTAGTTAACCTACAGTGCTCTTCCTTATGGATGTATATGTTCATCAGTATAACTTGTTTACGTTCCTTATTCCTTAACCCTAACGCTACTACTGAGATTTGTATTCCACTGGAAACGTTGACCAGCTTGAATCTTTTTAATTGCCTTGATGGAAATTAGGGTCGGCATTTCTGCAGAAGCTCTACCCTGATCCCGCAGAACGGAGGAGTCCGTCAGATTTTGATTAATGTTAAAAAATTGTGTACACGTTCCTTAAAGCAGGTGGAGGGTTGAAGTATCCCCTCGAATGTGTATGTGACTACTTCTTTTTGTTACGGATTGCCTTTTTTGAATTATGTTGCTGTTGCATCCGTATGAAAATATAACGGGCAGGAAAGATTGGTTATGGATATGTATGTATTTTTGTACTCTTGTATATTTGTTCTTATGTGTCTCTTGGTAAAAATCAGATAAAATATACGTTTTTGACAACCATTTTTTGGAGTCAGTATTGGTTTGACAATAAAAGAAATAAAAAATTGTAGAGATTTAGGACTCACAGATAGGGACTAATATAAATTCTCCCTTATATATAATTATTGGTTTATCTGTTCCTCTGCATCGCTGTTCATTCCCAGAGTGTATTGCTTGCCCAGATGCAGTAGGATTATTAGGGCAAACCCCGTTTTTTGGAATATATTTGCTGTTAACAGCAACAAAACCCTCCATGCTTATGTCCTCCCTCAACTAGGATTCCTACAGGAACACTACCATGGAATGGACTAACGGTTTGAACCAAATCCCCCACCTTTTTGAATCGCTCAAACCCATGTATATTCCTAATGAGGACTCTCCGGTTATGAGAGGACTCCACCACTATGGAGCATTTTCCCAGTTATCCCGCTCTTGCAGGTCCCGGAACTGCATCAGGGGAGCAAGCCTATTGTTCTGCTCCCTCCCATAGGAATATCCTATACTCCACTGTGCTATCATTGGCTATTACATCTCTCAGATTCTCAAGAGCTGTAAGTCTGGCCGGTACCCCTCAGCATTGAGCTTTGGCTTTTTCCCTATTGAGGAGTAGGATGAAATAAACTCCCATTGGGTCGGAGCTAAACCTACCTGTAAACTTAAGATCGGGTTTGCACTAGGCCCCTTTAACATAGTCTCCTTCTCTATGGGAATCCTTATCCCCTCGCCAGTGCCAGCTAAATCCCATTTTGCTTCAGCTAACATATTTGCAATCAAAGGTGAGATCAAGACAATTTTTGTTAATTCCCTTTTTCCCCCGCCTTAAACACCACATAGGCTAAATCACCTGAGGAGATCCCAGAGAGAGATAGGATCTTTAGAATTATTGTCAATACTTTTGAACGATTTAGCAGGTATAGTTTCTTGGTTTTCTTTCCCCTACGAATTATGTCTAGCAGAACACAGGTTCCTAGTTTAAGCATGGAAGGGTTAACAGCAGGCTTAATTACTTCCTTTTCCTGTCGCTTATCTGTGCTTTTTGGATGCTCAATGTTCCTTTGGTCATCGAGCATGGTACAGCAATCATTTGTATCTACTTGTTCATATGTGAGCTGTCTTATCTTAGTTGGATGCCCTCTGCCTTGAAATAAGTATACCACCGGTCCAGGCACCCCTGACTCGGTAATGGCGCTACTAGAGGGGCGTTTTGGACTTTTCCCTTTTTTTAACCTAGGCACTTCTTTAGCGATTGGACTTTTTCTCTCTTCCTATTTATTATTCCTAGTTCCTCTGGGGGGGTTTCTTCCTTCCTGATATCTCCTTCGATTTCTCACACCACCATATTGTAATGTATAATATAACCTAGAGCAGAACTTAAGGAAACCGGAGGCATGATACGTTTTTCTGACTAACATTGGGCGTTTGGAGCGATAGACCGAACTAGAAGACCTATCACGGCCCTGCTGTGCATTTGTATAATCTATTAAACCCATAGCATTCATGCTTACTATCGAAACATTTTCCCTGTGCAGGTTTAATTGCTGTTTGAGTGCAACTATTGATTGTACATAGCTCGGAATAGATCTCCATCATTTGTTTAGACTTGATTAGAGCTAACAACTACGAGAGTCTCCAGAATTCCTTGGAATGTCTTTTGCATAAGTAGGTTCACGTCCAACAATGATGATGATGCTGATGATTGAATGTCAGTAGATGCTGCTACCAATGCCGGACTTAAATTAGATAACTCGGTCTGCAGCTCTTAAGTTAGTAAGAACTCCTGGGCGTCAAAATTGAACTGAGATTCATAGGCATCAGACCCCTCGTAGTCCAAGACAAGGTTAGGCAAAGATGAAAGTCTGGGGCCCTTCTCTAGATTAGAAGAAAGTGAATGCTCCAAGTTTCCCTCCTGCGGTGAATTGTCACCTTTTAGAATCACTGTGACTACATCTTTAAGCCCTAAATCCTCTTTATCCTGTTCACATGAAAGGTTGGAGTTGAGATTAAAATGCTTGGTGCCATACTTTATAGAGGTAGTTAAAGGAGAAAGTGTCACGTTTCCATTTCATTGTGTGAAGAACTTTGGTTACCTGCTTCTTTCCTTCTTGTATTGATCCTCTCACACCTAGAATTCCCAAAAAGTGTGCACTTGGAATGCAGATTGGGAGGAGATAAAAGAGGGTTTGAATCCATCTTAGAATCTAAATCCAAGTCTATTATCACTCGGAAGTGACCAATATGTATTCGCTACCAGTAATCAGCAACAACAGCAGGGCTTAGTTTAAAACAAAATAAAATGGCAATCCGCTCAATTTACCTCCCCCTTTACTGCATGGCGGCACCGTGCCGTATACTGCCGCCTACACCACTACACCTTGGGGGCATCCAGTGGCGGCTCTTCAGCAGCAAGCGGAGTACAAAAAATAAAATTATTATAACGTTCGTTATTATCATTTTGTATTCAGCTGAAGCCAGGCAGGCGAAGCGTCACAGGGGGAGTAGTGGTGGCAGCACCTAAAGTGCGCATGACGCTTTGGCCAGCTGCTAAGGCAGCGTTGTGATTGGTCAGGGGATTCTGGGAGGCTGTGTGCTTCCTGCTGAGAGGAGGACTGAAGAAGAAGAGAGGGCGGACGGTGGTAGAGAGGTAAGTTTTTTTTTTTTATTTTATTATTCCCCCTCCCTCGTTCCTCCTCCCCCCCCCCCCCCACCGCACCCCACCACCCCTGGTCGGTAGAAGCCACTACTGGGAGCATCCAGATCTCCCCCAGGCGTTTTCAGAAAGATGTTGCTTCAAAAGATGATGCTTCCAACTTCCGAAGGGAACAGACTCTCTGTAGGGGCACGACAGAAGCCGGGATCGAGTCGCAAACACATTAACAGGGGCAGCCAGGGAGGGAACGCAGAGAAAACAGGGCACCACAAGCATCACCCCCCCAGCTCCCTAGGAGAGTAGAACACAGTGTCGAGGGAGTGGGACATACTGCCTATCTCTCTCCCCCCCCCCCCCCAAAAACCCTGATTCGTCTCCGTAGTCCCGCTTACTCCAGTTCCCTCTGCAACCCTCAGAAGTTGGGGCCAAGCAGAACACCAAGCCTGCCTATCTGCCCATCCCCCGCTTGCTCCTCTGCTCACTGTGAGATCATAGTTGCAGCACTGCAATAATCCACAGTCCCTAAAGATTGGGGGGAGGGTCCATGCACTGTCCCCGCGTCCCTTGTCCTGTGTATCTCGCTGATCTAGCGGGCCAGATGTGTGGTGGGTGGGCACGAACAGCATTACGGTGTCACAATGCAGAATGGAGGAGCTGTATTTACTTTTCTTTCGCTGACTGAAATCCACTCTGCCGCACCGTCCAGCGAGTTCTTCAGATCCACTGCATCCGACATTCGTTGATCTGAAGGAGATCGTCCTGCCATGCTCCACTGAAAAGCTCATGAAGAGCAAAATACGTGTCTGGTGCTTCTCGCTTGAATGCACAGCGGGGGAAAAGACGCTAACAACTCCAGAGTTGGGTATGCTTCAGTGAATTTATTTTGCAGCAGCAGGTGAAAGCAACGGCTTTCGACCCAGACAGGACTTATTCACATATTAAGGATCTTCCAACAGGATTTGTTTCTGGTCACTGGTAGATACCAACAGCGTTCAAAGATCCATGCCTTCCATTAAAATACATCCACAGCAGATGTCCCCGCACCTCTTAATTGCCTAAGTTGTTGACCCTGGCTTTGGCCTTTGGTAGTTCGAGGATCAACGTCTTGGTGTTCTGCAGCTTCGAGTTTTCTGAAATTATTAACCTCCCTGTCTGTTATCTAACTGAAGCAGAGCATTCCCATTTTCTCCCACCAAATGGCAGGCTCGACTGTCTCTGTAATTCTCTGCATCGAGTTGTGTTCCACCATACTACCAACTCCTGAAAAAGACAAAAAAGCGCACTGGGTGACACATCGAAGCAAGCTCCAACCACAGCAAGGAGCTATTCAACATCGCCAGAAAGTTCTCCAGCCCCTCAGCCATAACTTACGTCATCACCCCCTCACAGGAACTTTCTGGCAGATTTCTTCTACAGGAAGATCTCCACCATCTTCAGTAACTGCGATCTCCAAGACGCCAACCTCCTCAGCCATCTTAACCCCATGAATGAAGAACAAGACCACCTCCTCACCACCTGAGACCTGCTCACCACGCAAGACACCACAGCCATTATGACCTCCATCCACTCAGGAGCACCCTCCGACCGTGCCCCCACTACATCTTCAACCTTGGGAGCAAAACGATAGGCAGCGAGCTCATCTCAATTCTCAACGTATCGATCACCATGGCCACTTTCCCCAATGAATTGAAGCATGCAGAGGTCAAGCCCTTACTCAAGAAACCATCCGTCGACCATAGCAACCTCAAGAACTACCGCCCCATATCTCTGCTCACCCTTCCCAGCCAAAGTACTCGAGAAGGCCCTCAACCCCCAACTTACCGAGCACCTGGAGGACCATGATCTTCTGGACATGTCCCAATCCGGATTCCACATCAACCACAGCACCGAAAGCGCCCTGATTGCAGCCACAGACGACATCAGATCCATCCTCGACCAAGGTAAAACAGTGGCCCTGAACCTCTTCGACCTCGCAGCAGCATTAGACATAGTATCACACCACACCCTAATCTGAAGGCTTCACAAGATTAGAATCCAAGGAGACAACCTCAAGTGGATTACCTCCTTCGTCACAGGCAGAACACAGAGAATCTGCCACCTGCCCTTCACCTCAGAAGCTAAGAACATCTGCGGCGTCCCTCAAGGCTCATTCCACAGCCTCACCCGGTTCAATACCTGCCCTCTGGCTGACGTCGTAAGATCACATGGACTCAACATCCTATCATGCTCCGGCGATACCCAACTCATCAGAGGACCCCTCCGTAACAAACTTCCGCAGACGCATGATGAACATTACCGAATGGATGAGGAGCAACTGCCTACAACTCAACACAGACAAGATTGAAGTGCTGCTCTTTGGAAACACCTCTCCAGGGAATGACGCCTGGTGGCCCCCGAACTAGGACCTGCAACAACACCGACCGACTTAGTCAGCAACCTCGCCATCATTCTGGACGGCAAGCTCACCATGAAAAAACAAATTAACGCAGTCTAATCTGCCTGATTCCTCACCTTCTACATGCTCTGCAAGATTTTTAGATGACTCCCCATCGATACCAGATGCACTGTCACACAGGCCCTGGTCACCAGCTGACTGGACTACAGCAAACGCACTCTATGCAGGAATCACCTCGCCCCTCCTAAAGAGACTGCAGACGATACAGAATGCAGCAGGCATATTCGTCCTAGACCTCCCCAAGCAGTCCCACATCACCCCCCACCTCAGGAAGCTCCACTGGTTCCCCATCAGAAGAGGGGTCAGTTCAAGATGCTCATCGCTTTCAAAGCCCTCCACAACCAGGGACCAGCATACATCAACCACCTACTGAACTTCCACCATCCCTCCAGACACCTGCACTCAGCCTCCCTCTGCCTCGCCTGCAACCCCCGCATCGGCCGTAGCAACAGTGGAGGTCACTCCTTTTATTACCTCGCGGCAAAGTCCTGAATGACCTCCTTCTTCACCTACGGACCCCATCCTCCCTACTGGAATTCAGAAAAGGACTCAAGACCTGGATGTTTGACTAAGCCTCTGCAGCAGCGCACTCAGCTCCTGGATACCCTCACCGGTGATTAGCTGCCCTTTACAAATCCAGATTAATTGATTGATTATGAAGTGACATAGCCGTGGGTGACGAGTGTACCGGGCTCTCTGCTAACTGGGCATCTCGTAACACTGAAGGATGCTTCCCTTCCAATTAACTGCACCTTGGAGCATACACAACCGTTGATACACCAGGAATAGAACCCTTGACCTTTAGATTGAGGATCTACAACCTTAACCCCTAGTCCACAGTGACGCGGGTTGTGATGGGTGCCACCCATTACCAGTTACCAAATTTGCGGTAATTCCATTTGGTTTTAGGTTGGGTCCTTGGGCCTTCACCAAGGTCATGGTAGTTTGCAGCACATCTCAGACAGTTGGGGACCCTGTTTTTTCTGTACCTGGATGACTGATTAAATCGGAGTCACCAGAGCTATTGATGAACCATCTGCAGTTGAAGGCAGCACTGCTGTTCAACCTGGGCTTTGTGATCAACAAGCCAAAAACTAACCTGAAGCCCTCAAAATCTCTCCTGTTCAAATGAGTAGTACTGGACACTACTGTACTCTGCACCTTTCCTCCTCCTCAGAGGTTCCAAGACATCCTGACGATGGGTCCATCCTTTCAGGAAGGCACATGGGTTCCAGTCCTGATGGTCTTGCAGCTGCTATATCTGCTGACTACTTGTATTCTCCTGGTCTTGCACCCAAGAGAATTGTATTCAAAGCCCAATGCCTAGCTTTTAAGACACTCCATGGTTTGGGCCCTGACTACCTGAAGAAGCGACTGAAGTGGTATATACCAACTAGAAATTTGAGGTCTGCTCACTGCAAACTTCTACAAACACCCAGAGTCAAGAGAGCTCGATGGGGTGGAAGAAGTTTTATGTTGGGGACTGTTAAAACCTGGAACATGCTTCCAGCTGACATAAAGAACAGCCCAACAATTTTAGCCTTCAGAAAAGCTCTAAAAACCTGGCTTTTCGTAAACTAACCCCATTCCCAGGTCTATGTGGCAACTTTCAGTTTTACCAGGCTTGAGCGCCTAGACGCCTTTGGGCAGTTGCGCGCTATATAAATAATCAAATCACATTGGCACATGAGGGTTGTGCAGTGGTGCCCCTGCAGGCAGTGGTTTCAGCATGAGATCTGTCGAACACCATTGTGTCTTTTTTAACTCTGTTGAGGGAAGTAGGAGTACCTTCTTGGAAAGATGTCCATCCCCCTCCAGCCGTGGCCACAGTAGTGACAGATGCCCCCACTCTTGAGTGGGATGCCTATCTGGAGACCTGGAGAATAGGTGCCTCTGGTCTCCCGGAGAGCTGTTTCTTTATGTCAACCTGCTAGAGCTGCGGGCAATTCAGCTGGTGCTCAAGGCCTTCCTCCTTCTCTCAATTTGAGCTATTCCATCCAGATCTTGACGGACAATACGACTGCGATGTGGTATGTAAACAAGCAAGGAGGTAGGGTCTCTGCTTTGGCACACTGTCAAGGGATCTGATTAAGAGCCTGTTAAGAGAAAGTGAATTATGTGGTGTGGTTGTGAGACCTTACCATGTAGTAATGTCAGTCTTTATCAGGTCCAGCTAGGTTTCTTTAATAAAAATCAATTGCTCAGTCCTGGGTAGCTGTGGCTTTGTGGCACAGAGCAGTCAAACTTAAGCAAAGGCACAAGTGTAAAGCATTTAGAAGTATCAAAACAGTAAATAAGTAAGAAACCACTCAATAAAAATCTGACACCAGTTTATGAAAATAGGTTGTATTTTTATCTTTAAATGGACGTAAAAATGACGAAAATCTATTGAGTGAAACCAGAGAGATGATTTTTCAAAGGTAAATCAATTACTTTTAAGTACAATAAAGTGCACTTTGTTTAGCGATTTCGGAGCCAATGGGCCAGAAGGACTACCAATCTTCTCTTGGATGGGGTACAATGAGTTGGGAGCTCTTAAGTCCAGTGAGACAGTTATATATCGGGTCCAGCTGTCTGAGAGACCTCAGTACAATTTTCTCCTTTACCACGGTCCAGCAAGAAATGGTCCTGATGCTGGGGATACGGGATGCGGAGGAGATGCAGTGAGTGTTCCTGGGGCCACCCTCGTGTTCACGAGTGTCGGGGATTATCTCCAGCCTCACACGATGCAGCAGTGGAGTCCAGTGCTTATTGACATTTCAGGAAGATCAGGACTCTGTTTCCTTGCTGGCACTTCGGCCTCCTAACAGCCAACTAGCCTATGGAATCACTGCTTCAGTTCTGGCATAAGTGGAGCTCTTTTCCACAGCTGGGCACAGCAAGCACAGTACTCGTTGCAGGTTCCTACGGTGCAGCAGATGTAGTCCAGACTTTGGTGCAGCCTCTCTTTGCTGGGTCGTTTGCAATCCTTTTTCTGGTTTTTTTCCAGTCCAGTAGTGATCTGAGGACTGTGTGTCTGGGGTGCCACTTTTATGCTATCTTTGTTTTTGTGGAAGGTGAGGATTCACTAGCTAATGAATCATTGGTTCCCACAAAGCAACCCTTCCCACTTTACATCACTTCCTGGAGGTTTGGCCATCAAAGAATCCCACAATACTCTTCTCTACCCAAATCCAATATGGCACAAGCCTTCTTCCCCTGTGAGTAGCCTGGGGCACACCCCTGGGGTGTATCCAGCATAATGAGCTACTCCTAGAAAACCGGTGTAGGAAAGCGCCATTTTTGTATGGTTCCCCCCCCCCCCCCTCCCCACACACACACACACACACCTTTTGCTCCAAGGCTGATGGTTGTGACTCTGAAAGTACACCGGAGCCTGCTGCCCAGACCCCAGTGTCAGTGCCCTCTCCCTAAAACTGATGTGTGAATTGGTAACCAATTTTGCAAGGACTTTAACCCCCCCTTATAAGTCCTTAGTTTACAGAACCAGTGGTACCCGGGCCATGGGTGTTAAAGGGGTCGCCATTGCATGAAGTACTGTTTGTGCCAACCTCAGTGACCCAAGTAAACTACCGGCAGCAGACCTGCTACTGCAGACTGCAGGAGCAGTGCAAACTGCTCGAACTCGACTCTGCCCTCACCATGTGTGTTAAAGGCAGTACACTATTTTTTGTCAAACATCTCCTTATTTGTTTTAATGATAACAGAGCATACAAGTATACAACAACCCTTGTAGGGGATGAGGACCCCAATGCAGATTATCGGCCACTTCGTACATTAGGCTAGTGGAACCAATACAGTGTGTGAACTAGTAAGTGGCGATCAGCACGTATTGTCCATGTCCAATTCTCGTGTCCCGCCCTACCCCCCCAACCCTACCCCCCCACCCCCTCCCCAACCCTACCCCCCACCCCCCTCCCCAACCCTACCCCCCCACCCCCCCCCTCCCAACAATCGAACAATAAGAAAAACAAAAACCTAAGGTGTCACGGTCGAACAAAAAAAAAAAAAAAGTAGTGCACTATTAGGGATGCTAAATCCGGAAGCTGAAAAAGGATTGACGAGGTGTGGGTATCGGAGTCGTCGTACGTGGCCTTGAAGAGGTCAGTGGGAGTCCTAAATATGAAAGAGGTGAAGAGCCCGCAGCCTTGGTCCACAGGCAAACAGGGGCAGCCCCTCGGAGAAATACTCGACTAGTGGCCCCCATATATAGTCAAAACCTGTGCGGGAGTCCTCCACAATGTCTGCCATTCGTTCCATCGCCAAGGCGCGCCATAATCTGGCGTGCCACTGCGTGAGGGAAGGGGCTTCCGATTTTTTCCAGGCAGCGGCCACTGCCATCTTGGCCGCCCCAAGGCAAAGCCACATTACGGAGCGGTCTCCATGGGTTTGGTGCTTTAAGTTGGTGTCTCTGAGTCCCAGTAGCGTGTGTTCTAACGTGTTGGAGATCGGATATCCCAGAATCTGTTTGATTTGGGAGAGGACCTCCTTCCAAAATGGCTGAATGTGCGGGCAGTCCCACCAAATATGTCTGAAGTCTCCTAATTGGCCGCAGCCCCTCCAACATCTGTCTGAGGTATTAGGGAAGATAGTGTGTAGTCGGTGTGGATGCAGATACCAATCGTATACAATTTTGTAATGTGCCTCCCTGAGGTGCATAGACAGATTAAACTTAGGAATATCTCTGTAAAGTGAGGTCCATTGTTGTCTCGTTGGGGGAGTGTCCAGTATAGTGTCCCAAAAGAGGTGGTGCCGAGGGGTGTTTGTGGAGCCGTGAGAGCGGAGGAGTGAGTACAGAAAGGAGATAGTGCCCTTTGGGGAGGCCCCCGACTGAGCAAATAATTCTATAGGAAGCAGCTCCCGGGTAGTGGCCAGCCGCACCTGTGGCTGCAGAGTCCAATGTTTAAGTTGCAGGTATCGGAATTCTTCGGATGATTTGAGTTTAAATTCCTTCGCACATTCCGGGAAGAAGAGCAGTCTCCCCCTATCGAAGAGATGGGATAGCATCAGGCAGCCCCCCTCCCGCCAAGCGTCAAATGGGCCTTCCTGTAGGGCCGGGGGAAACTCGGGGTTGAAGTGTATGGGCGTGTACGGGGAGGGAAAGGAGGTAAGGGGGTGGATCTGTTTACTTCGTCCCCATACCCTCAGGGTGGTTGCCGTGGGAGTACTTATATATGTGTTTCGCGGACGGTGTTGTTTGCTTTTCCAGAGGAGGTCCCAGATCGTTCTCCCCGTGATTTGCCTGTCCATGTGTAGCCAGTGCCTACCGGACTCCCGCAGAGACCACTCAGTTATGACCCTCAATTGAGCAGCTCTATAGTAGCCCCGAAAGTCCGGTAGAGCCAGTCACCCCCCCTCTCTCGACCTACTCAATGTACGATTAGAAAGCCTGGCCCGCTGCCCCTGCCAGATGAACTTAGTGACCATTGATTTTAACGAAGAGAAGAGTGACTTCTCCACCGGGATTGGGAGGCCCTGGAAAAGGTACAATAGTCGCGGCAGGACATTCATTTTAACGGCGTTTATTCTCCCTATCCATGAGAGGTAGGCCGTCCTCCATCTAGCGAAGTCCGCCTGGAGTTGACGCAGCAGTGGGGGGAAGTTAGCCCTGTAGAGATTCTCTACTTTCGGAGTGAGCTTTATACCTAAATAGGTGATCTCCTTCTGCACTCCACGGAAGGGGGACGCTGCTTCGATGACCTGCATGGCCTCTTCAGGTACGGTGAGGTTCAAGAGATAGGATTTCGATAGGTTTACTTTGAAACCCGAGGCCCTTTCGTAGAGGGCAAGCTCCGTCTGGATCGCCGGGAGGGAAGTCTGTGGACGCGTGGCGGGGAGGAGCACATCGTCGGCGAAGAGTGCAATCTTATGCTCATCCGAGCCAAACGGAACACCCCGTATATCAGGGTTGGAGCGAATACGCTCTGCGAACGGTTCGATGCTAAGCGCAAATAGAAGGGGGGATAGGGGACATCCCTGACGCGTGCCTTGCGTGAGAGCAAATGGCGCCGAGGCCACTCCATTTACGAGGACCGTGGATCGCGGCGCATGGTAATTCGCTTTGACCATTCCAATAAAAGGTTCCTCAAAACCAAAACGCTGTAGCGTGCCAGTCAGGAAGGCCCAATCCACCCGATCGAAGGCCTTCTCCGCGTCCAGTGCGAGGAGGACCGTGGGTATTGCCTTCCGTTGTGCTTTTTCAATTAGGTGGATTATTCTTCGCAGGTTGTCATGGATTTGCCTCCCCTTAATGAAACCCGCTTGATCAGCTTGCACCAGGAACGGCATAATCTGTTCTAGGCGGGAGGCCAGAATCTTAGAGTACAGCTTAGCGTCCAGGTTGAGAAGCGCAATCGGTCTAGAAGAGGCGCATTGGGCGGGATCTTTCCCTGGTTTGAGGAGAACGGAGATCAGAGCTTCACCCATTGAGGGGGTCACTTGTTGCGTGGAGGCGATATGATTAAAGAGAGTGACTAGATGGAGAACGAGGTCCGGCACGAAGGTACGATAAAAGTGGGCGTTCAGACCATCCGGACCGGGTGCTTTTGAGAGTTTGAGCGAATCCACCGCTTTTTGGACCTCTTCTGCGGAGATGGGGCTGTTTAGCAATTCGTTGGTAGCAGCAGGTACTCGCGGAAGGGAGAGACCTTCCAGGTATTGGTCCTGCGCTTGCAGATCAGGTTGATCTGCCGTGTATAAGTTGCTGTAGAAGTCTCCAAAGGCTTTGGCCTTGTCTGCCTCGCTCTGGTGTGGGGACCCCCGCCACCCCCACTCTTTGAATGTAGTTCTTCTCTTGCCGGATCCGTAATTGGCGTGCCAGAAGTGCGCCTACCTTGTTTCCCCCCTCATAGTTGCGAGCTTGTAGACGCAAAAGAGTCTTTTCGGCCCCGTTCGTGTATATCGCTTGGAGTTTCCCCCTAACTTGGGTGACCTTGCGGAGTGTTTGTACCGAGGGAGAAGTTTTGTGGTTCTCTTCAGCTGAACACAGTTCGCTCTCTAGAAGGAGGCGTTCTCCCTTGCGTTGCTTTTTGAGCGCCGCGTCTAGCTCCATACACTTCCCCCTGACGACTGCCTTGAAGGCGTCCCAGTTGTTAGCTAGCGAGGTCTGGGCTGGGTCATTGAGTTCGAAAAAGTCTGCAATTGCCTTCCTGAGCTCGTCTCGGAGGAGCCTATCTCGGGTCAAATGATTAGGGAAGTACCATCTGGCATATTTGGAGCGGGGAGCGGGCCAGTCAAGGGTCAGCTCCAAGGGCGCATGATCCGAGAGGCAGATCGGGTGAAACTGAGTTTCCATCACCTTCGGTACAAGGGACTGGCTCAAAAAGGCCTGGTCTATGCGGGAGTACGTCCTGTGCGAGTGGGAAAAAAAAGAGTAATCGCGGGTCGTAGGATGTGCAGCCCTCCAAGCGTCTATCAGTCCTAGGCCCAGTAATGTCGCCTTGAGCGGCTGGCTGAAGACCCCCCCCCCGCCGCCCTGTGGCTATGTGTAGTGTCCATCGCCTGGTCCCAAATTAAGTTAAAATCCCCCAGCAGTATGACATCCCCACTGGCGAAGCCTCCCAAGGTGGACAAGAAGGCGTTGAGAAAATCGTGTTGGCCTGTATTGGGGGCGTAAAGTGTTGCAAAGGTGTAGGTTCTGCCCCGCAGCTCCCCCTTGACCATCACATATCTCCCCTCCTTATCCGTGCGGGTGGCCTGGTGTAGGAATGGGGTCGAGGAGTGAAAGAGAAGCGCCACTCCATTGTGTTTGGTATGTGCCGAAGAACGGTAAATTTGGGGGTATGCCCTATGCTTCATGCGTTGTTCGTCTTTGCAAGGAAGATGTGTCTCTTGGAGGGCAGCGATCGTGATCTGATGATCCCGGAGGAACCTCCAGATCCGTTGCCTCTTATTGGGAGAGTTCAGCCACTTAACATTCCACGATAAACAATTTAACCCTGCCATTGGACATCTTTGCCAGGATAGCTAGGCTCAACCAATCCCCCTGTCCTCCCCCGACCGGCAAGCTTCTTCCCCCCCGACCCCGTCCTAGTGGCCCCAGAGTGCAGATAGCGGCTAAAAAAACATGGACCGTGACACCATAAAGCAAAAAGGAAAAAAAAACTGGACAAGGTAAAATAGAAAAACTTAGACCAAGTCCAACTTAGACTTAGCAACGTGCTCGCGGAGATCCCCAATCACAGAGGAGGACTCCGTTACGAGCACAAACTGGGGTGGACCAAAATTCCACCGCCGCGGCCCATTGAATGTCTCATAGATAAAGAAATCAGTGGAAGACAGTAGCTTGGCTGGGTATGGCATAAGATGTTCGACTGGATCCGTGTGCGCCTTTCTCCACTGCAGCAGAAGTGTCTGAGAGGGTCGGTGGGGGCGTCATGGCGGCTCAGAAGTGTCAGCCCTCCGGGGATTTGCCAGATCTACGCCGCTGACGCCAGGGGCCTCCTCCTTTATTCTTCGGACCCCCCTTCTCCTCAACCCGTCTGGCGGCTGCCTCGCTTGTTGATGGAGGCACCTCGATGCCCAGGATGGCGGCCGCTTCATCCAGGGAGGTACAATGGCAGTTGTGATTGTCCCAGGTAAAAGCTAACCCAAAAGGGTAAGTCCAGCGGTAGCGCACCTGACGCTCTCTTAGGGTAGACGTGATCGGACGAAATTGGTGGCGCCTGGCTAGCGTGGCTTGGGCCACATCTTGGAAAAGCGAGCATTCTGTATTTTGGAAGGTGATCTTGTCCATTGAACGAGCTTTCTGGAGGATTCGTTCCTTGACTTTGAAGGAGCTAAATTTCGCTAGCACGTCGCGGGGTTTTCTGGTGTCTACTGGAGCCCGAGGTCCTACTCTGTGGACCCTTTCAAGGCGTACCTCCGGTTCAGAGTCCCCCAAAATCGTAGAAAAGAGCCCCACCATAAAGGCCTCCAGGTCAGGACCCTCGCATCCTTCCGCCAGACCCCTCACTCGGATGTTCTCCCGCCGTGAGCGATTTTCTAAATCTTCACACCGGAGCTGGGTGGCCTGTAGCTGTGCGTGAAGCTCCGCAGACTGGGTTTCCAGGGGCCGCATACGTTCCTCCAAGTCTTGCTGTTTCGCTTCGAGATCGAGGGTGCGGGCTCCGACTGAATCTACGTCTGCCTGTAGCGCCACTAAGCGGCCACCCATCTCTGATTTGAACGCTTCGAAGGAGGCCCCAATGTCCGACTTGATGTCATCCCGCAGTTCTTGTTTGAACTCCCTGAGGGTGGCCAACAGCTCCTCCCTGGAGATCGCCATGGTGCCTTGGGAGACTTTAGGATCTGCACTTGCTGTCCCCTTGGATGTTGGGGAGAAGAAGCTGGAGACTCTAGGGGGCTGGGATTTTTTGGGTGGCATAAGGACCCTCTCGCGCCGCGTCCGAAGGGCGTCTAGAATTCGAAGGGGCCGTTGAAGACCCGCTTCTGCCACGATACACCAGTCGCAGTCGTCAGAGGCCTCTCTAGGTGGCGGCTGGGAGAACTAGGGAACTGCGTGCCCTAAGGCCGGCAAGGAGGCGCCAAACCCACGCTATCTTGTGGTGCGAGTAGACCTCCTCCGGACCAGGGTGCGGTGCGTGGGTGGGCACAGGGCCCCTTTTCAGGCGTGAGATCCGGCCTCGCTAGTACGGACCCCTTTAGGGTCGGCTGCAGGGGAATCACTCTCTTGAACGCAATCACGCCTAAGGGGTCGCTGCCCCTGGTGAACCCTTCTTAGGTGCTGGTGGGCTTCACCCTTATTCCTGACCTGGATCTGGTGTCAGCGCCCCCACCAGGGCTCCCACGTCGCTGTATATGAGCTCAAAGTCAGTCCCCGTGGCTCTTTATGGCGCCACAGGCTGGTGGTGACTCGCCGCCATCTTAGGGTCAGGCATCAGCAGCTGCTGGTGTGCTTGTAGAAGATCTTGACGAGGGAAGGGGAGACTCACCGCTCCTTACCGGTGGTCCCCGTGGGCTGTTAGTAGTGTCTCCTCTCGTTGCACCCCATCGGATTTCACCTTATCAGCAAGGGCTCGCTCCGTTCGCGCGCTGCAGGTAACCCCCGGTGGCCGCCATAATGAAGACAGGCAGGGAAAGCGCGCACCGGGATCTCAGGAAGCGGGAGGGACCCCCCCGCCGATCCTCGACAGTCGTGTTCCCCAGCCAGGGGGGGTTCTCAACAGCGTCGCATGTCCCCCAGGTCTGGTTCCGCCACTCAGGTGGGCGAGCAGACAGGCGATCGCAAGCTCCGCGGGTGTCCCTGCAGACCCGCTGCCGTCAGAAGCGCCAAATTCCAAACTCGGGGGCAGTCCCGGCCCCCAGCTCTGCAGCGGCGCCTGCCCTCAACTGCACTTCTCCCCCCACCGGCCACCAACCTGGTGGCGTGGAGCGCCGTGGATCTCAGTGGAGCATCGGATCGGGTGCCGCCATGTCACCTCCACCGAGCCCGGAGGGGGCCGGACTCTCACCGTCACCGTGGGTCTTCCGTGGACTCAGGCTGTGCACCTTCCCTCAAGGCACCGGAGCTGCCAGAGAGCCCCCACGGTAAGATCGGGGCATTTAGGACGCTCTACTCCACTGATTTGGACGGGCCTGGCGAGGAGCTGATCGGAATCACGTCCGGTCAGCCATGATGGTTGGCCACGCCCCCAGTACACTATTTTTAATATAGGCCAGTCACCCCTATGAATGGCCTCCTAAGCCCGAGAGTCGGGGTGCATTATATTAAAGGTGTGGACATGTAAGTGCAAGCTTTTATGTCCATATCATGGCCTTTAAAATTAAAGGACACTGTAAGTGATAGCCTGTCCATAGGATAACATGGGCTGACACCCCGGCAAACCAGAGATTGGCAGCTCCATTATGGTACCCCTAAATACGTCATGTTTGGTATCAAGCAACGTGCCTCCTCACCCCTGACACAAAACTTGTGTTGAGGACAATGTGACATGCACCCATGTGGCTACCTTAGAGGTTGTCCAACTAGTTGCCCCAGCCTTTCCTGTTCTCTGGCTGCCAGCCCGCGCTTACTGCTGCCAAGACAGGATCCTGACTCCCTGCCAGGAAGTGTGACCTCTCCCAGGAGTCGGAAACAAAGGCCTGTACAGGAAGGAGGTCACACATCCCTCCCTGACAGGATGGCTAGCGAAGTGCTCATCAAGCCGGTGAGCTTCAAAGGCTTCACCCAAAGGGGGGCTCGGCTCTTTAGGGTCTCTGGCGCAAGAGTGCACCGTCGGTAGGCTCGGACTCAGGCTGTAGGGCTCAGATGCAGAGGTGTTTTGTCAGGCGAGTCGCTTGCGTTAGAGGCTTTCACTTTCTAGGTCGACCTGGAGACAAAATAGGGCAACAGGGCCACCTCCCATGTCGGTAGGTCTGTCTTGGCGGTGTTGGTGTCCGGACTGGACGCTGAACAAGTCTTGGCAGTGACAAGGGCTCTGGTAGCCTGGGTATTGGTGCAGGGCAGGTCCTGGAGGTCCTGGTTTCTCCTCCTCCTGGGGTGCTGCTTCCTTGGTGGACTCGGGGGTCAGCAAAACGATGTACAGGGTCAATGCAGTCAGTGGCTGCTGGTAAGTGGCTCCTCCACTTCAAGGTAAATGCTGGCGGGTGGGCGAATGCTGGCAGCCCTCCAAGGCTCTAGGAGGATGACCAGCTGCATGACGAGTTGGGTCTTTGCGATTGTCGGGCAGGAGCAGGCAGGTAGGGTATGGCACCAAAGTCCACAGCTAGCCTACAGTTCTCCCATCTTCAGCTGTTCTTTGTTCGTTTTCTTATTTCAGGCAGTTGAATCTGAGTCCCTGGGCTCTCACCTGCAGGAGGCCAGAAACTCGTCTGTGGTGGCAGGCTGGTCGATACCAATCAGCCAGCACACTAGATTGTAGTTGGTTTTTCAGGTGGCACCTCTAAGGTGCCCTCTGTGTGCATGCCATAATAAATCTTGTACTGGCAATAGTACAGATTTATTAAGACAAGGTGTTTGATAACAAAGACCATAGGTTTCAGTAAAGCCATCATGTAGCTGGGGAACTCGTACTGACCAGAGCCCAGTACATATACTTAAGATGGCTTCCCTGTTCAATTCTACCATCTAGTAATTGAACTAGACAGCACAGGAGCACATCTGCTCATGAAGATATGCCCTCACATGTGATAGAAGTCTTCCTGCGATAGGGCTACAAGGCCTGCTGTAGGGGTGACTTACATATATTATATGCAATGACGTTGACATGGCACACAGTGAGTGTGCCATGTCGTGTTTTCACTCTTGGTTTGCACCATGACACACAGTCCGCAATGGCAGCCTGTATGCAATTTGTAGGGGGGTCCCTTAGAGTGGCATAATACATGCTGCAGCCCTGAGGTACCCTCCTTAGTACCCATGCCATAGGTACCAGGAGTACCACCTTCTAGGGACTTACAGGGGTGCTAAAGTGTCTGCCAATTGTGTTACAATTAGACCATTTTACCTTGTTTTTAATGAAAGAGCACTGGCACTAGGGCCTGGTTAGCAGGTGCCCAGTGCACATCAGTCGAAAAACATCAGTGCCAAATGAAAGAGGATGAGATTAACCTTCCCAAGAGAGTCTTCATCGTGTAAGTGGAAAAATCTGGAAAGGCCATCAACATTGGCATGGTCAGTCCCGGGTCTGTGCTCCACTGTAAAGTCCATACCCTGTAGGTTGATGAACCACCTCAACAGTTTGGGGTGTTCACCGTTAATTGCATCAGCCATCTGAGAGGCCTGTGGTCAGTATGAACAAGGAAGTGAGAACCAAACCAGTATGGTCTCAACTTCTTCGGGGACCAACCCACAGCAAAGGTTTCCCTCTCAATGGCACTCCAATGCTACTCCATTGGGAGTAACCTCCTGCTAATGAAAGCAACAGGCTGGGCATGGCCATCATCATTGGTTTGGGATAGTACCGCTCCTATCCCATGTTCAGAGGCATCTGTCTGCACTATGAACTGCTTAGGATAATCTGGAGCTTTCAGAATGGGTGCTGAGCACATTGCTTCATTCAGAGTGTCAAAAGCCTTTTGACAGCTAACTGTCCAGTTTACCTTCTTTGGCATTTTCTTTGAGGTCAGTTCTGTGAGGGGTGTCACAATGGAACCATATCCCTTCACAAACCTCCTGTAGTACCCAGTCAAGCCAAGGAATACCCTGACTTGAGTCTGGGTGGTTGGAGGTACCCAGTCCACAGTTGTGTGGATCTTGGGTTGTAACGGTTGAACTTGGCCTCCACCTACAAGGTGGCCCAAGTATACAACAGAGCCCTGTCCTATCTGGCACTTGCTCACCTTGATAGTGAGGCCTGCACTCTGTAGAGCCTCAAGGAGCTTTCCAAGTTGGATCAGGTGATCCTGCCAAGTGGAGCTATAGACAGCAATATCATCAAGATATGCTACACTAAAAGACTTGAACATAGCAAGGATTTTGTTCACCAATGTTTGGAAGGTAGCAGGGGCATTCTTTAGTCTAAATGGCATTGCTGTAAACTGCTAATGTCCATCTGAGGTAGAGAATGTGGATCATTATTTTGTTCGAGGGGTCAGACCAATCTGCCCATGCCCTGATGTTAAATCAACATTTTTGAGAAACGTGGCTGCCTCTAGCCTGTCAATAAGTTCATCTGCCTTTGGAATGGGGTGTGTATCTGTCTTAGTGACCGCATTGAGACCTCTATAGTCCACACAAAGCCTTAGTTCTGGTTTACTACCCTTTGAATGAGGTTTGGGGACTAAAACCACTGGGCTGGCCCAGGGACTTTCAGAAGGCTCAATCACCCCTTACTCTAGCATCTTGCTAACTTCAGCCCTTATGCTTTCCTTCACTTGGTCAGACTGTCTGTACAGTTTACTTTTGACAGGGATACTGTCACCCTTGCCCACATCATGGACACATCAGTTAGTCTGATCAGGGGTGAAGGAAAATACCTCCACATACTGCTCCACGACTTGCCTGCTGTCAGCTTGCTGTTTGGCAGAGAGAGTGTCTGAAAAGACCACACCATCAACTGACCCATCTTTAGGACTGTGGGAGAAGAGGTCCAAATCAGCCCCATCATGGAAGGGATTTAGATGGTTCACATGGATGACCCTGTGAGGGTTCCTGATAGTGCCTAGGTCAACCAGGTAGGTGACCTCACCTTTCCTTACAGGATAGGGGTAAGGGCCACTCCATTTGACCTGGAGTGCCCTGGGAGCCACAGGCTCTGGTACTCAGACCTTCTGTCCTGGTTGAAATTCCACCAGATATTTGCATGCTTTCTTCATGTGCACAGCCATCCTTGAATGTAGGCCAAGGACATAGTCACCTATGTCTTGTTTAGGTCTCTCCCAGCCTTCCTTCACTAGACACAATGGTCCACTTACAGGATGATAAAACAGTATTTCAAAGGGGGAAAAACCTACTCCCTTCTGTGGTGCTTCTCTATAGGCGAAAAGCAGGCATGGCAAAAGGACATCTCATCTCCTTCTGAGTTTTTTCAGGGAGTCCCATGATCATGCCTTTCATGGTTTTGTTGAATCTCTCAACTAAATCGTTGGTTTGTTAATGATATGGGGTAGTGAACTTATAAGTCACACCACATTAAGGTAGCCAGACATGAAGTTACTACCTCTGTCTGACACCACCTCCTTAGAAAAGCTCACTCTTGTAAAGGTACTCAAGAGGGCCCTAGCAACTGCAGGAGCTGTGACAGTCCTAAGTAGAATAGCTTCAGGGTACCTGGTGGTGTGTCCCACTACCACCAGTATAAATCTGTTCCCTGACGCTGTTGGAGGGTCCAAGGGGGCCGCAACATCAACCCCTACCCTTTCAAAGGAAACCCTAACCACTGGGATTGGAATTAAGGAGGCCTTTGGGTGTTTACCTGTCTTGCCACTGGCTTAACAGGTAACACAGGAGTTACAAAACTCCTTCACCTTCTGGGACATACCTGGTCAGTAAAAGTGGGTGACCAACCTACTCCAAGTTTTATTCTGGCCAAGATGCCTAGCTAAGGGGATGTCTCTATACCCAAATCTTGTGCCAGTCCCCAAGTGGCACCAGGTTTGGGGTCTCTGGCCTCCGTATACAGGAGTCCCTCCTCCCAATAGGTGTGGGGGGAGCCACTGACATCTCCCTTTTCCTGGGCAGCAGCTTGCTGCATCAGGCTCTCATGAGTGGGACAGATCTTCTGTCCTTGGCAAAGATCTTCCCTAGAGGGTCCCCCTGGGCCTAGGAGCTCTGCCGTGTAAGGCTTAAGTTCCTGGAGCTCAAGGGCTGACAGATCTTCTCCCAGAGGAGCGGAGACCTGAGCTTTTGTCTCCACAGAAGTTGGTTTCCCAGCCTTCTTGCCTTTTCTCTTGGAGGGTTGGACCATTATTCCTGTCTCTTTTTCACCCTGGACTTTGCACTGTACTCTAGTTTTCACGCGCACACTCATTCAGGCATTCCCAGCATGGCTGCATGGGATCTTAGCTCTACCTCAGCCCATGCTGAGGTCTCCACATCATTTCCTAGCAGACATTGTACTGGAACTGCAGGAGACGGAACCACCTTCTTTTGACCAGTTACCCGCCCCATTCTAAGGTCACCATTGCCATTGGAAGGACCTTGGTATGGTTATCCGCATTGATGGCTGGATTAGTTTATCCAGTTAAGTACTGTTCTGGGGATATGAGTTTTTCAGTTACCATGGTGACACTCGCACCTGTATCCCTCGGTGCTTCTACTTCAACCCCATTGATATGTGACATTTGTCTGTACTTCTCCAGGTGACTGGGCCAGACAGCCAAGGTAGCTATGTCCGCCAAACCCTCAGAGACTAAAGTAGAGTAAGTGTGCTCTCTGACCTGGTCAGGGCACACCAAGGATCCCATCTGGAGACTCACCACCCCAGTAGACACTAGAGGTGCACGAGTGGGAACCTTTTTTTGGAGAGCAAGAGTCCCTGGTTTGGTGTCCATTAGCTTTGCAATTGAAACACCGAGCCTTTTTGGGTTCCCAGTTCTTACCCTGGTACCCACCCTTTGATGGGGAAGTGTCCCTGGGCCCACCCTCCTGAACACATTTTTGGAGGTCTTTAGAAGACTCTGGGTTTTTCCTCATTGTGCCCACCATATTTCTGTTGGAGGTATTAGCAAACCCTTTCTTTTGGCCAATATGAAGATGGAAGCATATGCAAAGAAGTTTTTTTGTCAACAAATTTGGCATTACTTTCCATAAACACTTTGTCTGTTCGGTAGATGTTATCATGCTTTGTGGGATAGAGTTGCTGATGTTTTACCATCAATACTGGAGGATACTCAGAAAATGTTTGAAACTTTGGTTTAGATGGGGATCCGTGTGGTAATTAGAAGGTGTGTTGGATCCGTTCAGTTGGTTTTTCAGCAGATGTCCAGCAATCCTTGAAGGATATTCCATTTGATGGTTCAATGTTTTTGGGGGAAAAAGCAGATACTGCCCCTGAGAGATTTAAGGAGAGCAGAGCCACTGCTCGTTCTTTAGGATTGGCAACCCCACTGCATCAGTTGCCACAACAACAACTCCCCTTTCAGGGGTTTGGTAGAGGGTACCTTCAGAGACGGTACATACCAGCAGTCCAAACAGGCGTTTAGAGGACATTCTTAAGGAGAAGGTAGACAGCGTACCGCCACAGAACACACAACACAACAGCCTGCCCAAGCTACACCCCCCAACTGCATCAAATTCAAAGCCTCTCTAAGTTGACCTCGATGCCTCACGATCGGCCGGTTTGGGGCCGTATTACTTACTATCTTCCGGCTTGGAGGAGCATAACTTCAGATCAATGGGTACTCCAGATCGTGGCACAAGTTTACTCCCTACCATTTCAAATATTTCCTCCAGACATACCACCAGCACAGTTTCTTTCGGTGGGCCACTTGTCAGTTCTTCAGGCAAAAGTTCCAGCTCTGTTGGAGAAAGGGGCAAAAGAGAGAGTACCACTTTCAGAAGTAGGGACCGGTTGTTACTCCCGTTATTTTCGAATGCCCAAAAAAAGTACGATGGGACTTCTCCCTATTTTAGATCTTCGACCCCTGAACTTCTTTTTGAGGAAGGACAAGGTCAAAATGCTCACGTTGGGCCAAGTTCTATCTGCCCTGGATCCAGGAGACTGGATGGTAGCATTGGATCTGCAGGATGCGTATTTTTATATTCCCATTGTGCAGTTTCAGATGTTATCTGCGTTTTCAGGTGTGACGGGAGCATTTTCAATTCTCTGTGCTCCCTTTTTGGCTGACCAGTGCACCTCAGGTGTTCACAAAGGTGATAGCTGCACATCTGTGGAGGATGGGAATAACAGTCTTCACGTACCTCAATGCCTGGCTTTTGAAGGCGGATTCACCTCAGGCAGTTGCGAACCATCTCCAGAACACGACCGACTTATTGATGTCTTTGGATTTTACCATCAATGTGCTGAAGTCACGCCTGACTTCTTTGCAAAGGCTTTCTTTTATCGGAGCTATACTGGACATGGTGGTGTTGCGAGCTATACCTCCGCCTCGTCCAGTCTAGGATATTCGGTATATGATCCTGAAGTTTCAGCCTGCAGGCTGGATCTCAATGAGAGTGGCTCTGAGGCATGTGGGTCTCTTGGCCTCCTGCATCCTGCTTGTGGACCATGCGAGGTGGCACATGCGGGCTCTGCAGTGAAATTTGAAGTCTCAGTGGGCTCAACACCAATGTAATTTGTCAGATTTCATCCAGGTGTCAGAGGAGATTGCAAAAGACCTGCAGTGGTGGGTACTAGACTGTAATTGGACCAGCAGCAGACCCCTTTTATTGCCTCACCCAGAACTGACCATAGTGACGGATGGATCTTTCCTGGGTTGGGGAGGTCATCTGGGGGATCAGAAGACTCTGGTCTCTAGCGGAAGCTCATCTTCACATAAATTTGTTGGAGCTTCAGGCGATCCGATTGGCCTTATAAACAGTTCTTCCAAGGATCATAGGGCAACGAGTGCAGGTACTCACAGACAATATGACTCCCATGTGGTATTTCAACAAACAGGGCAGAGTGGGTTCTGCATCTGGAAGTTCTTCATCTGTGGAAGTGGCTGAGCGATCAGGGCATATCTCTGATCGTCCAACACCTGGTGGGAATTTTAAACATCAGAGCGGACAAACTCAACCAGTGATACCTAGCAGATCACAAATGGCATCTATGCTAGGAGGTGGTATGGGTGTCTTCCAACAATGGGGAGAACCCTGAATCGATCGATTCCCCACCGCAGAGAAAGCACAGTGTTGAGACTTTTGCTCATTGGAGGTATCCAAGGCAGTTCTCTCTAGGAATCTCCTTTCACCTTCATTGGGTCATGGGACTCATGTATGCCTATCTGCCACTAACTTTCCTGCCCAGAGTCCCCAAAAAGATCAAGAGAAATCAGACCCAAATCATACTAGTGGCTCCAAACTGGGCAAGCAGTGTGTGGTATCCGGAACTTCTGGCCATGAACATCAGTCAAACGATTCGGCTGCCTCTGAGGGAGGACCTACTGTCACAACAACAGGGTATGATTCTGCACCCATATCCGTGTGCTTTACACCTCCATGCATGGAGATTAAGCGGAGGCAATTGTTAACATATGATCTTTCTCCAGAAGTTGTTGGTGTAATCCTTGCATCCAGCTACAGAGACTTTCTATGATGGACGCTGGAAGATGTGTGGTGTGGGATGTCTGACATCAGATCTAACCTTTACAAGCTTCCCTTTCTGATATTGTTTTGTTTTGTTTATTGCTGGCGCAGCAAGGTCTGGCTGTAGCTACAGGTAAAGGTTGTTTAGCAGCCAAGTCGACTTTCTTACGTTCACCGCATCAACCATTGTTTTTAAATCACCTGTTGGGATTCGTTTTTTTGAAGTGGTTTGTCCATATGTTTCCTCCTGTTCCTTTTATAATACCACAGTGAGATTTAAATCTAGTGTTAACCTATCTAATGTGCTTATCTTTTGAGCCTATGCACAATTGTTCTTTGTGTTTGGTGGCTTTCCTCTAAAAACAGTGTTCCTTAAAGCCATAGCGTCTGCTAAGCAAGTAAACTTCAGGCTTTATCATCAGTACCCCTCCTTAAGTTCCTTTTTTTCCTGATAAGTTAGTCCTTTGAACGAGAACGGTGTGCCTTCCTAAAGTGGTTACGCCCTTTCATGTGGGACAGTCCATCACTTAGTCATCTTTTTATGCACCACCTCATCCTACAAAGGATGAGGAAAGGATGCATCGTCTTGATCCCAAAAGGGGACTCTGTTTTTATCTGGATGGAATTAGAGTTGCGACAAGATGAACAATTTTATTTGGATCCGCCAGACCAAGGAAGGGAAAGTCAGTACAAAAAAGAACAATTTCTAGATGTGTTCTCTTATGTATTACGATCTGTTATAGTTTGGCAAAAAAACAGCCCCCAGAGGGTTACGTGTTCATTCAACTAAAGCAAAGGCTGCTAATACAGATTTGGCTAGGGGTATACCAGTTTTAGGTATGTCAGGCTGCAACATGGTCATTGAAGTTGAGTTTCTTAAAGCTCCACATCTGTTAGTACGAGTGGAGGATAGAAAGAAACTGATGCCAGCGGGAGCAGTTGACACACATGTAGGGGAGCCAACCTCCCAAACGCACAAGATGAAGTCGCACGTGGAACCATGACACCTCATGACCCCATCTGTCAACGCTGGAGGACATTGCCACACAAAAGTTTCCAGATCCAGTCTGATGCTTGGAGGTATTCATAAAGTGAGGAATCTGCAGTTAGAGTCTCTACCAGAAAGGCATTACAGAAGGTAAGTAACTTGTTCATTTGGACTTGGCAAAAAGGGCTTATTTTGCCTTGTCGAGTTGGCTGGTTAGGAGCTGCCCGACTAGGCTGCAATGGCAGACCTAGAATCATGTTTCACCTTGTCACTGTAGTGGTTGCACGATTAAATGCTGCAACCCTCTAGTGACATTTAACTTACTAACTCTGGGTACCTCTTGTACCATATACTAGGGAATTATAGGTAAGATAAGTAAGCCTATCGAGTATTAGACAATTATACACAACTTTGAGGGGTCAGAGCACAGGCACTGGGGCCTGGACAGCAGGGCCCAGTGCACTACAGAGTTGAAAAGCCAGTAGAATCAGTCCTAAATTTGGGAAGGTGATCGTACAGAAAGAGGCACTTTCCTACAGAGCCAATCACCTGATGTAGTCTTTGATGTCAGAGCTGACAGCCTGAGCTGGTATTACCATGGCAATCACAAGTGGAGCCTTCTACTGGAGATACTTCAGGTCATCTTTGCCCTGTGGGGGCCTCCTCAGGTGAACTTGTTTACCTCTTTGAAAAATGCTCAGTGCCTGCAGTTCTTTATCCCGTTGTTGAGGGGAGCCTTGAGGGACACGTTTCAGTTGAGGTGGGACATTTCGCTTTACGTTTTTCCCCATACTCTTGGTTCCTTGGATTCCAAGAAAGATTCACCAAGATGTGCCCAAGTCATTACTATTGGCTTAGAAGGGTGCAGTATGCAAACTTTCCTCCTCTTTCCTTGTGTGTGTTTTGCCTTCCTCTCCCAGTCTAGGGACGTCTCCGCTTTCCAAACTTCAGAGCCTCCACCTTCAGACTTGGAGATTGAGTGACAACACCTATCCTCCTTTCAGCTGCTGCATGAGGTGGTAGATGTCATCTTGTGTGTTTGCAATCCTTCCACAAAATCTGAGTATTCTGGGAAATGGAAACATTTTGTCTCTCTTGTTGCATGGACAACAATATTGATCCCTTGGGGGCCCGATTGTCGAAGTCCTTCAATTCACTCTTTCTGGCTCAGAGGGGGTGTGCGGTGGGAAATGTTATTTGTCAGCGCTCTCAGTGTTCCTCTATCTCTCAAACCACCCTTCCCTGTTCAAGTCCCTATTGTGATGAGGTTCCTTAAGGGGTTGGCCAATTTGTATCCTCCAACTTGTTATGCCCCAATGGGACCCTAAATCTTGTTACGTTTTTTGATGGTGTCTTTTTGAGCCCCTTCCTAGTTGCCAATTTCGGCTGTTATCTATAAAGACATTCTTTTTGGTTGCAATTAGTTTGGCGAGACTGGTCAGTGAGCTGCATGCACTGAGTGCCCGTTTGTCTTTCACAACCTTTATCCTTGACAAGCTGGTGTTTCCAACCAGAGCTGCTTTCATTTCCAGGGTGACTGCTCCCTTTCACTTGGGTCAATCCATCACTGTTCCATCTTTCTATCACGCGCCCTTCTTTCTATCCCCTGCCTTATCCCACTAAGGAGGAGAGCACATGCATTGCCTGGATACTAGGCAGGCAGTTAGTTTCTATATCAACCACACTAGGGACATAAGATCGGACAACCAGGTCTTTTTTGGTTACTGTGCAAGTAGGATGTGCAGAGCGGTTCAGAAGCAGATGTCACTTTGGATCATCCTCTGCATCAAAATGTGCTATGCCCTTGTCAAAAAGGAACTACCTGAGGGAATCTGGGCCTATTCTACCAGGGCCTAGTCATTGTTTTCTGCTTTTACGAGAGATGTTCCCATCACAGAGGTCTGTCAGGCAATACTGAGGGCATGCAACACAAGATCCCTGGTCACTCCCAGGGGAAGGAACTAGAGGCACGGGGTATTCAGGGTGATCTGGCCTCCATACTGATGTGTACAGAAAAGAAGCTACCCTGAGTGAAAAACGACCGAAGTTTATAAAGTGTTAAGTGGAATGCCTGACATCTCACAAAAAGTGAAGGACTGTCCTCACACACCACCAGGTGTCATGCTTCATCATCGGCAGTCCTCGCTCTCTAAAAACTTGGTATGATAGAGAGCGGGCATACACCTGTAGACAGGGAGGCACTTCTAAATCTAAGTGGGGGCCCGTGATAGTGAGTGATAGTTTAAAAATCAATGTAATTACCATAAATACATTTATTCGGATGGTAACTGCTAGATATTAAAATATAAGTGGTGAAGAAGGGGAATTAGTACCCCATCACCGTAATGTTGGAGGTCGTCGACATGTTTCTGCCTATATGGCCTAAAATGTCCGTGGCATTCTTCAGGACGAAGGAAAAATTGGGCTCCTATCTTACCAAAACCTTTGGTGTGAGATTACCACTGGGTAGGTGGACCTGTGTCACACTCTACCATAGAAAGTTTCTTGTAACCTGTAAAAAAGAAATTGAAATTGCCATCAGGATGGGGAATCCTTGAAAGGTATTCGGTCAAAGTGGAATTAAAGACTGCATTGAAAATTGCCCCACATGCAACGATATACATATAGTGGCTATTGTGTGAAACACGTGTCACTGTAAACGTGAGACACACATGGTATGTCAATTACACAGTTGTGAGACCAGCTCACAATCTTACCCTGTTGGTGGTTACTACACACCCCATGGGAGGAGGGAGAAGTAGAGACCCCTGTAGTCACACTCTAGGAAAAAGAATAACATTTCACATTAAAAGGGAAGCCTCCCGGTAAGGGTGCTCTGATTGTAAAAAAACATGCATTCCCCATCCCGATGGCAATCTCAATTTCTTTTTTACAGGTTACAAGAAACTTTCTATGGTAGAGTGTGACACAGGTCCACCTACCCAGTGGTAATCTCACACCAAAGGTTTTGGTAAGATAGGAGCCCATTTTTTCTTTTGTCCTGAAGAATGCCACAGACCTTTTAGGCCATATAGGCAGAAACATGTCGACGACCTCCAACATTACGGTGATTGGGTACTAATTCCCCTTCACCACTTCTATTTTAATATCTAGTAGTTACCATCCGAATAAATGTATTTATGGTAATTACATTGATTTTTAAACTATCACTCACTATCACGGGCCCCCACTTAGATTTAGAAGTGCCTCCCTGTCTCCAGGTGTAGGCCCGCTCTCTATCAAACCAAGTTTTTAGAGAGCGAGGACTGCCGATGATGAAGCATGACACCTGGTAGTGTGTGAGGACAGTCCTTCACTTTATAAACTTCGGTCGTTTTTCACTTAGGGTAGCTTCTTTTGTGTACACAATACTGAGGGCATCCCTGCCAATATTTGCCAAACACTACTGTTTGGACTCCGAGGTGCACAGTGATGGGTGCTTTAGCAGATCTGTGCTGCAAAATTTCCTCATATAACTTTCCATCAGTCCCCTCCTAAGAAGATATTTCTTGGGAATCTATTCAACAGGTGAAGAATCTGCAGGTAGGAGAAAATTACTTACCTCCGGAAATTATCTTTTTCGTGGATACTCTCTGTACATGCAGATTCCTCATTAATCCCACTCATCTCCCTGTTTTGATGGATATACAGGGAAAGTATTAATACAGTTCAAATTCGTGTTTTATGCTGCACTGTATCGAATTGCTGTTGCTCCATCTGTTTGCCTCGGAGGCACAAAAAAAACGGATGGATTCTGATTTCATTGCACCAGGCTGGGTGCTATAGGGCTTCCGTGACGTATCCAGACTCTACATCCGGCACTTACATGGAGCCAGCGCCGCCAACTGGCTTCCAAAAGCTTTGAAGTTTTCCAGATCCACTCTAATACCTGGGATAATTCAACGGGTGAGATTCTACAGGTCGAAGTATCTATCAGAATGATTGTGACGAAGGTAAGCAACTTATTCTTCATGTCTGACTCCAGCGATCAGAATGTTTCTATCAGCTTAGCAAGGTTTGGCATTCTCCATCTACCTGAGAGGTCCTGTTCAGCCATTTGAAAGTTACTGCATCTGTGCCATTATAATTGTTAAAATTGGAAACTGGTATTCTTTTCCCTATGCCAAGGACATTGTAACCCTGAATTCTGCTTTATCCCATAGACATTGTTTCTCTTTGAAGCGGGCACTCTCCAATATTGGGCTACTTCATGATTTGTAGTGTTTATTCCCATCCACTGAATTTAACACTGTTCCACCCCAAATATACATTGTGATGGGCATTACAGAAACATAAATCTCTTTTACAATAAATATTGTTCCCGTCACAAAATCTTTGTTTTTTTTAATAACCCAATCATAGGCTGAGACCTTGACATTTTTAACAACAGCCATGACACTGGGAGAAAAGCTGAAAAGATACATTGCACTCATGCCACAATGTGGCATTGAACATTGCCACACTGATGTGACAATGCCATAGTGAATGATTAGCACTATCTTTCCTGTAACCTTCTGTTCTCTTTTCTGCACTGATACATATATATTAATTCTATGTTCCCGGCGGGGAGATACTGCTGTGCGAGATCTTGTTGGAATGATTGATAAGGGCTGTACCATTTTTTAAAAATATTTTTATCAGGGAAAGCATTGATTTCAAGCATTAATATTGGTTTCTGTGTTTCTAATACTCGCTCTCTCGTGATAAGTGTGGGTTCTTCATGGCGGGTTCATCAGCAACCATGGGATGTCATCCAGGCCCACCATATGGGTCCCTAAGCAATATTCCTATCTTTGTTCTTTGTTAAGGAGACATTATAAAATATTTGTATGTGAATTTGGAAGTAAATTTTCAAGTACCTTCCACTTGAGATTGTTATCTGTATGATTAATTTCCAGGTAGTGGTTAGTCATTCTGGTCCAACTCCGCTTAATGCTACATTAGCTCCTTTACGGGAACATAGAATGCCTTGAGTATTAAATGACAGTTATACACTCCACTATCATAAGTATGTGAACACACATACATTTATGAAAAAAAAAAAGAAGCAAATGCGCACCGAGGACTATGCTTCGCAGCTGTTGTTGGGACACACATAACCTTAATGGACGATCACACACGTATCAAGAACTACAGGTCCCACCATGCGGTGAGAGACACGCACATGATGCTGATGACATGCACAACATCCTGCGTAAGCAAACAAGTTTAAAAAAAACAATCCTCTTCCCAGTAAAGTAATATCAAGACAGTTTGTGCATGACTATAGATACAATGGCAGGGAGAAGAAGTGAGTAAAAGGGAAAGTGAGTGGGGGCCATACCTGAATATCTGGACTTAATCTGTTATTTACAATCAAACTGTTTTTAACCTCCATGAGCTCTTCCATGGTGCCCACCGAAGTTTAGAGCAGGATTTAGAAGGCATGATGGAAAGCGGCCTGTTTTTAACCCAGCTTTGACCCACATACACACAAGTTTGCAGATTTGTCATGCAAACAGAGTAACTTTCCTCATGATTTACGGTTTATGTCCTGTTTTGCCACCCTTGGTATATATTACATTTTTATTTTATTATATGTAATGTTTGTCTACTACAGGATCTTCAAGCAAAGGTCCACAAAACATTTTTCGAGCCAGCTTCCCAAATTGGGCACTGTATGGATGCATGTTGTGAATGAATGAGTGTGAGTAGCTAGTGAGGTAGGATATTAAGGATCACCCAGTCCTGACCAAATCCAGGGACCCCAGTCAGGGTCCTGTAGAAAGCTGAAACATGTTGACCAAGCATATGCAGGTGTAATTGACACTCCTATGCACCACTATCAATCTGTTTTTAATAATGTCTAGACCCTTCTAATAAAGGAGATTCTTTGGGAGGGGTCCTAGATGTTTATCTTGTAGATTGGATCCCACAACTCCACTACCCATCATAAGCACTCTGTGTTAATACAGGGGGCCCACTCCCCACCAGATTGTACTCTGGCAAGTGTGGAGGGCTAATGATGAAGCATGACACCCAAGGTGGTGTGTGAGACCTTGCCTTACAAGTTTGTAAAAATCATTTGTCCTTATGAATAGGGTGATACACAGGACATTTGGATATAACATAGATTAGGTAACGATTCCCCATATTTGGACAATGTCTGTTCCCTCCTTATCCCAAGTAGAGCCACCTGGAATGTAATATCAATTGCAGTCTCTAGGACCCGCAAGAGACATCTCTGCCTCCCTCCTCTCACCCCCCGAATGATCGTAGCCCCGGGCAGTCCATAGAGTATGTATTTGGGAACCCTCTTGGGCACAGTTCCTTAGGCATCTGTCAATTTGAATCCTTCCAATCATTTTCAACCTAGTTCTAGTGAAGTAGCCCCTGTGCAAGATCTTTAGTTGTACCAGGCAGAAACAGATTCTTTATTATTGTCCCTTCAGTACTAAGATCTTTATGTACCTTTCCAAAAACAGTTTTCAAGCCAGGTGATCCTTTTACACGCCTCCATCTTGGGATGGCATGCTCACATGAACCTTCTTGACAGTCCAAGTAAATGGTCTTTTCTACAGTTGGTCTAGTTGTTGACTTGCACAATCGGGTACACAGTCAAACAACTTGACGTTACCTCAACGAACTGAGAAGAATGAGCCCAGGTCCCTCTTGAGAGAAGTAAAGATGTGGCACTAGTGCAAAACATAGTGACTACATCTGAGTTTTGGAGTAAGTTTTGGACTGTGCAAACAGCTGAAGTCTTTTGAGAGCGTAGGAAAAGGTCTTTAAAGATGACATTTTGGCAAAACCCTTTGTCTGGTGGGACCCCACAATAAGGTATTTTTAAAGAAAATAGGTCTGTGTAATCAAGAAGCTGTAAGGTACAAAACTCAAAATGTTCCAACTTTGTATACAGCAGTCCAATGCTCGCTCCTAAAGGACATGCTCTTTAGATCAGCTGGTTAATTGCTCTTCTTTTAAGTTTTTTGCTCCATTCCTCTAATGGCTAATGAAGTCATGGTTATCAAGCAGTCCTGAACAAAGACCGTTCTCATCTCTCAGACTAACCACATTAGTGGTGCTAACCAGACCTGCTGTTAAAACATGATTTCATGTATGGGATGTCCAGTGGAATCCTTCATCTCAGTCTTCCATCATAGACTTTGATTTGATCACCTGGTTCAAGAAAACCTGCAATTCAGACATTTGAGCCTGCGTGTAGATTGCACAAACATTCTAAAAATAGGCAAAGCATCCAATAACAAGATCTTTCAATGGCTTAAAAAGGGAAAGTTTCTGTAAGTGATACCTAATAAGTAGAATTGTTACATGAAAAGGTCAATAAGAGATGGTTCTTCCATACCACCTTTATGTGTCATAATTTGGTTCACACATTTTCTCCGTTAACTTGCAGCGAGCAGGCATTACGTTTTCAGGCAATGTTACTCTCGGGCATAATTTGTC
This sequence comes from Calotriton arnoldi, assembly GCA_963921515.1. NCBI lineage: Eukaryota > Metazoa > Chordata > Amphibia > Caudata > Salamandridae > Calotriton > Calotriton arnoldi. The sequence continues at coordinate 64,215 of CAWUFW010005157.1, forward strand.
ATTCTTTCAATGATTACAAAGCCTAATTCTGAAGCTTGATTCTATGACCTCTGGTGATAAGAGCATCTCTCCCCAGTAGTTGTAAAAAATAATGTTCAAATTGGCCCGCCGTTTTACCCTATACACAACTCTGATCTTCAACGGTCAGAGAATATTGCATTGATTGTGGCCGCAATTTCAACCAGGTGAGTGAGAGAAATTTGGGTGCTGTGTGTTTGTAAAACCTATACTGTATTTCATAATACTGTTTCCTTGAATTCTTGCTGTTGCTTCTTGACAGGTGTTTCACTTAAGTCAAACACTTCTATTTCAATCATGTAATTTCTACCCCTCCTCTCCAGCGGAAAGATCTAATTTCAAATACCTACATGAAAAGAGCAGCTTATCAAAACCCAAGACGTTGAGAAACCCTTGGTCAAATATGGAGCTGGCTGCAGTAACTTGGCTATTTCAAGGATGTGCAGCTGCAGATAGAATCACAAATTATTACAGCTATCATAAAACTAATAGACACCTTCCAGTTAGGCCTACACTCCATTCCACAAAAGGTAAGTACCTGGCAGCTACTGTCATGAGGAACGTCCCTGAATTTTGCAAAGCGACCATTTTAAGATCCATACATGCCTTTTCTCAGGCGCTACTGTGTGGATTCTGATTCCATTACAGACGCCCACCTGTGTCACGCTTCCTGTTTAGCTTATTCTTTTACATCAATTTTATGATAGGTTTTCTGGCTAACTGTCCTCCCAGTTCAGGAGATGAACTGTTTCTTGTAATCTTAGTTCTGCATCATTTGTTTGTGAGTAATGATTACAAATAAGTAGCTTTTCCTGCTCCATTTTGGGATCTAGATTAATTTTAAACATAAGTGAATTTTCCGCTGGCTGCTAAAGCACTTTTTTTCAAACAGGAATACCTCTTTCCAAAAATATATATTTTTAAATCTTATGTTTCTTTTGCATGGAAGAACAGGACCTTACACAATCAAAGGAAAGGAATTCTAAATATTCTGGAGCACTAGAAGGATAGTTTAAAAGTATGTTCATGAAAGTGTTCTTTTTCTTTAGTGGTGGTGGAGTGGGGAATGTTATGTAGCACTATTTGGAGTGCTCCTTGACTGTCCAGTCCTTTGGTGTTGTCAGATGGAACTAAACACAGTGTGTCATCCTCCCTTGTGCATGGTCATCTTCCCTTATGAATTCATGTCTCCACCTTACAAATAAACGTTCTCCTTGACTGGGCTTGCTTTGATTGCCATTAGCATTACAAAATCTCAGTGCGTTTGTGGGATCTGTTCTGAGCTTTGAACATGTGCAGAGATGTTCTGTTTACAAATTCAAATAAAGTAACCATGATAGAGAACTAGGATTTCATAGTAGTAACCTTGCCTTCTCCATCCTTCGATTCTTTACTTTTTCATAAAAAGTTTAATATATTTCAGAAGTGTTAGAGTCCTCCTAAAGAATCTGCGCATGCGCTGAAATAGTATACTGTTTATGAATTCATTGAAATTACCCATAATGGAGAAGTTTGCGAAAACTAAGATAATAGAAAATCTACTATTCTGAATCACTACAAACCTCCCTAAAAGGATACTCCACATATGTGAAAAGTCAGAGTGTACAGGGAAGTAGCAGACAAAAATTGGGACCATGTCAAGTGAAAATATGAAATTATAATTTTTTTTTTAACTAAAATGTGGCATATAGGGTGGCTGGGTTTTTTTTTGGCTTGATTTTATAACTCATTGTGAGCCCTGCCAACCTAGAAAGTGAGAAACCCATGGAAGTGTAGGGAGGTTTGACTTCCAGTGACAGCACCACTGTTTTTTTTGTGGTTTTTTTTGTGGTTCATCCCCGTAATCATGTTGAAAAGTTAGTCTGTGCTGAAAACAATTCTTTCAAATTTGCGTTCTGTAAAAGAGTGAAATGTTGTACCATTTATGTATGGCTCCCAATTAAAAGTGGTACACTACTTGATTAGATATTTATAACGTGGTATAGGAACAGACCAAAACCTCTGCCATCATTCGTAATATTTGCTTGAAACATGGACTCAAGCCCATGACAGTGATGTACACTAGTTTTGCCTTACGTCTGCATCTCTGAAAGCCAGGGCTCAAATACACGTCCATCAATGACTCCCTCGCATCAGTTTCAAGATACCTCAGGCGATGAACAAGCAAAACCTTTTTGCAATGTGGAGTTGGGAAATAATTAGTTGAGTATTTAGAGCAATTCTGCCTGCTGCAAGTCTTTGTAGGAAGATGACTCCGTATATACTATACCAAAATGAGGTATAGTGTGCACAGAGTCCAGTGGAACCCCAAAGGTAGGCAGAGGTAAAAGTAGATAGCACCTTACTCTCTATTTGTGGTAGTGTGGGCTTTATCAGAGGGTAGTGTTACGCATTTGTTGTACTCACTGTCAGCAAATGTTGTCACACACTCAAAGACTGAACTCAGACCAATTTTGTTTGTATAAACATATTCTTAAGTTATTTTATTTCTAGAACCATGCCAAGCCTGGCACAGGTAAGTGAAATAAATGCTTTTCAAAATATTATGCAGTGTTTACAAGTGAATGCAAGTTCAAATGCAGTTGTCTGAAATACAGGTAAGTAAAGGTATTGAAATTACTGTACAGATTACTTTTTAAGTTACTTTTTCTACTCAGTGTGATATGCCTAGGTATCACACTGGGACATTTCCTAGAGAAAAGGGAAGTAAAATCAGTTTTGCACAATTGTTATTTTTCAGGCTTCCATACAAATCAACTCCACACTTCGAACATTTTTCAGAGAAAAACAGTCAGTGGTTTCTTATGGAGAGGAATGGAGTTAACGGTTACCAGGTAAGTACTCGGTCTTTGGGGTTGAGTTTCTGGGGTAAGAACAAGGGTTCTCCCAAGGTCAAGGATGCACTCTCGTTACAGCCTCAGCGGCACTAGGGCGGCCGGGTGCAGAGTGCTGAGGCCCAATGTTATCCAATGGGGGATAGGGGGCCTACGGTTGGTGGCTGCTCACAGGCAGGCTAAAAGGTTGTGGGAGCAAAGCTCTGGGTGTTAGGCTCAGGGCAAAGGGGGATCTTGTTTAGCACAAAAAGTGCACCTGCAGCAGTACAGGGGCGGCTGGGTGTGGGGTGCTGGTTTGGTGTCGGGTGCCCTGTTGATTTCAATTGGGGATTTTCGTTTTTGGTTTTTAGTTGCAGGCTCGGTCCAGGAAGACTTCCGGGAGGAACCAACAGCTGGGCAGGTAAGTTGGAGGGCTCGGGGATGTAGGTGCACCTCGGGTTCTTTTCTCCAGGGCGCAAGGGCGGGCGGATGCAGGGGTGTCTTTTGAGGTCGGATTTCACCTTACCGGGCCACTATTGGGTGGGGGGGTCTCTGTGCAGAGTCTGCAGGCGATGTCGGGGAGTCCTGGAGGGGTCAACCCATGGTGGACTCTGGAGCGCTAGGGGACCTCGCTAGGACCGGTGGGACACTCGGACTCGGGCCGTAGGCGTCGGGTGCAGTGGTGGTTCCAGGCGTTGGGTTTCTTTGTCCTCAGCAGGCTCGGAGTCTTTCTTGGATGTTTCTTTTTAACTGAACTGCTGTTCACAGGAGATCCAGTCTTTGTTGAAGGCAGTCAGTCCTCCCAGGGTTCTGGAGGTCCCTGACTGCAGGAAAGGGCGACTTCTGGCGCAGGATCTATGGAAACTGCAGACGGGCCGGTAGGGCTGGGCCCAAGTCAGTTATTCTCTACAGTCTCCTCTGCTGGGATTCTTCTTTTGTCCTTCTTCTTCCTAGGTTGCGGGAATCTGTCTTCTTAGTTCAGGGCTGCCCCCTAAATACTGTATTTAGGGGGCGTTTTAGGGGTCTCTAGGTCAGTAGCCAATAGGCTACTGACCTGAGGGTGACTACACCCTTGGTGTGCTCACCCCACGTGGGGGGGTGAACACAATCCCTAATCCTGATTGGGGAGTGCCTGCCATCTGCAAGATGGCGGGCACTGAAGAGGGGGCTTCACCTTGCCTCCCCCACCTGAGGGGTGGGGTTGGCAGAGGTGGGCACACCTTCTGGGCTGGCTAATTTTTCCCGCCTGTAGTCCTGCCGAAAAGGAGGGGAGACAGGAAGGGGGCCTGCTCCTGATAGCAGGAGAGGCTGGGGTCGCATTACAAAGGCTGCAAGGCCTTAAAAGCTCCCCTGCCACAGATGGCTCTTCCTGGCCTGGAGGAGGTGTAACCACCTCCTCCCAGGAAAAGCTTTGTTTCTGGGCTCAGGGAGCGAAGGCTCCCACCCCAGGGGTCTAGAAACATGTCTCGTGGTGGCAGGCTGGTGTGTACCAGTGAGGGAACCCACCGGAGGCTGGTCGTTTTTCAGGGGGCTTCTCTAAGATGCCCTCTGAGTGCATTTTTCATTAAATCCCACACTGGCATCAGTGTGGGTTTAATGTGCTGAGAAGCTTGATACCAAACGTCCCAGTTTTCAGTAAAGCCATTATGGTGCAGTGGAGTTCGTAATGACAAACTCCCAGCACCATATACTCTTAATGGCATTACTGCACTTACAGTGTCTAGGAATTGGTCTAGACACTGTAGGGGTACAGGGCTCATACACCTGTACCCTCACCACTGGTATAGTGCACCCAGCTAGAGGGGTGGCTGACTTATGCCAGGGCAGTGGGTTGTAGACATGGCACACAGGGATGTGTGCCATGTCGACTCTTCACTTTGTTCTGCACCAAAACACGCAGCCTGCAATGGCAGTGTGTATGTGTGTAAAGGTACGGGGTCTCTAAGGGTGGCACAATAATTGCTGCAGCCCTTAGAGGCCTTCCCTGGCCACAGTGCCCTTGGTACCCATGGTACCTTTTACAAGGGACTGACATGTGGCCAGAGAGGTGCCAATTGGGAGTACAAGGTACAGTTTTTGGGAAAGAACACAGGCCCTGGGAACCTGATTGGCAGGAACCCAGGGCACATCAAGTCAAAGTGCATCAGTAGTCTGGCAAAAAGTGTGGGGGGGGGAGTTACTGCAACAGAAACCCAGCTTCCTACAGTCTTGCATTGGCTTTGTATCTAAACACTGAACTAAAAGTGCCTTTAGACTCTATTCACAGGACTTCTAATTATTACTTATCATGGAGGATAACATTTTTGCTTATTGTTTCATGTGCAAGGCTTGTAGGAGTGCTTCAGGCCCTCTCCGCGAAAGAGCCATAAATACGTTTCTTGATGGAGGCGGTTTCCTCAGAATGTACTCATGATTGTTTTAATATATGAAGATATTTGTCTATGCACTATTGGAATCGCACAAACCTAGTCAAAAATTTGCAGTGTACAATGTCAAAGGCATACAGTGTCTAATTCCTTTCACTTAAGTCAACAGTTTTGTCTTGCAAATGTTTTTCCCCCACAACGTTTTTTAGCAGAGATCTTTACACTGTGTAGATGTTACAAGATGCCACAGGTTTTATCTAAAGAGAACAAAAGATGTCAGAAACTTGGATCAACAGCTCTCCTCATTTGCCAACTAAAGGCTAGGCCTTTTCAAAATCAGGCTAGGTAATGGATTGTGACCTGCATCATCACACGCCATTCAAAGTCTGGCAGGCCTCTACCAGGTTGGCCAGAAATTGCTTGACTTAAGTCAGCTGCAATGATGATACTGCTGGTATTGCATTGGTGGACATCTGTAAGGCAGCAGTGTAGAAGACGCTGCATTCCTTCTTTAAAAACTTTAATTGTGGTGTGAAAATGAGATCAGAAACGTGCTGGCACATAACCTGTTTGCATAAGGTGAGTCTTATTCTTCAGCATTGAATCTTTCATAGATTCACATGCTTGAATTATTCTGAATTAGGATTGGAGTCTTTGGTGATCCTTGTTAACACAGTAGTGTATGTAACACTCACTGGCATTTCAAAAAGCCTTAGGCTATATGTACTTTGTCCACCTCATTATGGGATTGGACCCCCCAACCCCCGCAGAATCAGTTGAATAGACACAGACCTCTACTCCCTCCAGAGGTTTCAGTTGTCAGTTTGTTTCACTGCATGTCTAGTGTGAGGGAATCCTCAGGACCTCTGCACCAGTAGTCAGTTTTTTTTACATGTTTTGGTTAAATTTCTACAGATTAAAGACTGTATGCTATACACAAACCTTCCCTTTTCTGACATAACACCTGTTCAAATGACTGAGAAATCTGCAGTAAAGCCTCTATTCAAGACATGCAGTGCCCGTAGAAAGAAAAAGATTTACAAGGAGGTAGCATAAATCGTGTTTATATCCTGCGTTCATCCGAACGATTACACAACTTGAGATTTGCCTTCCTTTTCCCTAGTAAGTCTTTGAAGTCCAAGGATAGGAGTTTGGAGCTGGCACTTTTGAAAAAGTTGTAGCATTCTGCACAGTCCAGTCCAATTCCCCAGAAGAAGAAAAACAACAATTTTATGCCGTCTGCAGAGAAGTCTTCTCCTCCAACTTGTAATGTGTAGGAGCGATCGCATGAGCTTGCGATTAGAGTTTAGTCTTTTCAGCCATTTTATTCAGGCTGAAGGAACATCTCTTCTTGCCCAGCTATCAACAGTTCATACTGCTGCAATTCCACAGCGGCACACTCTCAAGACCGATAAGAAATCTGCTTCCACACATCCCACAAGAATTCCAGTCAAAAAAATTAAAGCAGCACCTTCTACATTCTTATCAGCTGTAAAAATGCCTTTGTCAGCACTCACTGAGCAGCCCTCAGTTCCCCTCTCGTCGACTGTGACTGAATCGACTGTCTTCTTGTCAGCTGTCTCCTGTGCTGCTGTCAGCCACTTTTTCTGCTTCAGCTCTTGTGCCTGCTTTGTCAGTTACTGCTCCATTAGTTTACACGCCTTTTCACACCTCTGCTCTCGTATGTTCCACAGTAGATGGCAGTTCCTTTTACAGTTACAGCGCAACCGTGGGTGCCCTTTTCAGTTCTCAATAGCATCCTAGCTGAAAAATTTAAAATAACAAAGGTTTTTGGTTCTGTTGTTAACAGTGGCCTCTTCGGTTGCAAAAATATCTCCTGCTTGGATTATTTTGGCTGTTACATCTATTATACCTCCAAATGTTTCTCCAGTTAGGATACCACTTCAGCATACTGATAACCTGTTTCAGTGCACTTCTTCTGGGCACTGATGGGAGAAAGAGGAGGAGAAGGCGGACCTGGGCCTACGTGAGCATAGTCCGTATTGGGAGCATAGTCCTTTCATGAGGAAGATAGTGGCATACAAGAAAATGAATTCAAGACTCACCTATGTTGAAAGTACATTAACATTGATGATGAGTTGGTTAACCTTATTCGCTGTCTCAGAGACTTGATATTATTCAGGACATATATCTGAGCTTTCCTTTTTACGTGCCCTCCCCATTCGTTAATATGCCAGTAGTGTCAACTGTGTAATCTCCGATGTTTCACCCTTTTGTACCTATGGCTCCTCAGCCATGTGCACAGCCGTTTGTTCTTCCACCTCGACCACTCCTTCACCTCCATCATTTAGAGGAAGATGATGATGGTCAAGACGACAATCAGTATAACGGTGGGTGTACAGATGATGATAGTGAAGCATAGAATGTGGGATTTTCTACTGCATTACAAAGATTTTACATGCTCCTGTGGATTTCTGCTTGGATGATATTCACACCTAAGTGTTCACACCTAAATCAGCATCCATAACATTTCAAAGAAATGTTTCTCTTGACATCATATGGAGCCTCCTGGATTCCCTCAACTTCTGCTTGTAGTATTCCATTGGTGACAATTTCATAGTGGGTGCCCTGTTTGAGGCCTTACTGAATATAGTGATATGGAGGACCGAAGAGGCTTAGAGTGTAAGTGTAAATGAATTACTCACTCTGGTACTTACTTAACCATACTACTTAGGCCTCGGAGCTGCTTGGCTCTTCATGTGAACTATACTCTCCAGTGTTAGAAAATGCCATGCTTATGACTGACCAGGCTAAAGCAGAGACAACACTCAAGTCTGAACTAAACACTCTAGAAATCAAACTTTGACCTTAGCTGTTCACTTTTTCCTACTTCTTGTTTTGTTCTTTGCAGATTGCATTGTTTGCAAAAGATTGTCCTGTGTATATTCCTTACCTTTGGAGCCTGTCACTGAACGGGTAGAATCCTTCCTACTCGACTTCCTCATTTTGAATTTAATTCAGATAGCAGCCTGATCTCCAGAGTCCTTTTGCAGAAAGATGGTGGTTCACAATGTACGTGAACGAAGGGAGAATTTAGTGTTGGAGTGGCATTCAATTAAGAGAATGGGGACAAAAAAAAGAGTAATGAATGTTCAAGAGAAGCTCCTGTCGGTATACAAATACTACTTTATGATACTCTGATCCTGTCATACATATCTCTCTAGATACCTATTGATTGTATAACATTTAATTTCTCGCGTCGCTGGTATACAGAAGGGGATAAGGCGGGACGGCTACTAGCGCCTGATTCGGGCAGAGACTCAGCCCCACCCGATTCTGGCACTTAAAATGACCTTGGCCACGTGGTAAATATGCAGACTGAGATCAATAAAGCCTTCCGGACCCATTTACTTAGAATATACTCTGAGCCCCAATCCCCCATGGCCCCTGAGGTGGTAGAGGCTTATCTAGCTGAGGTGGAACTGCCTTGCATAGACTCTGAAAGTCAGGAGGCCTTAGGGGCCCCCTTTAGCGGGGAGGAGATACGGGCGGCGGTCGCCCACCTGAAGACCGCGAAGTCTCCCGGGGCGGATGGCATAGCAGCGGAACTTTATAAAGAATATGGAGGGGTCCTGCTCCCTAAACTCCTAGAAATCACGGTGGTGGTCCACGAATGCGGACTGCTCCCTGACTCCATGAGGGAAGCACTAATAGTGATGATCCCCAAACCAGGGAAGGATCCCCTGCTCCCCAGTTCTTAAAGACCAATTTCAATGCTGAACGTGGACCTTAAAATCATCAGCCAGGTGCTAGCTTATAGGCTCCTCCCATATCTTCGGCGGCTGGTACACGATGACCAGTCCGGTTTTATACAGGGCAGGAATACGCTGCGGAATATCCGCCGCCTCGCACACGTTATGCAATCATTGGAGGGACGGGCCCAACAGAGCACCTTAGTGTTCCTAGATATCGAACAAGCGTTCGACTCGATCCGATGGGACTATCTCTGGCAGGTACTTCTAAAAATGGGACTGGGGGAGGGGTTTGTAAACTGGGTAAAACTGCTCTATGCCCGACCGGTGGCGAGGGTTCGCACGGGACGATACGTGTCAGACACAATACCCATAGCGAGGGGGACACGGCAGGGATGCCCGCTCTCCCCCTTGCTTTTCGCCCTGGCAATGGAGCCATTGGCTTGCCATCTCCGCGGGGTACTCGAGGGACAGGGCATACGGGTGGGGGGTTCGGAGCATGTGGTATCACTGTACGCCGATGACGCGTTGATATACCGGAATCGGCCTACCCAGTCCTTGCCGACCCTGATTGCTGCACTGACGCAGTTTGCTGCCGCCTCTGGGCTTTCCATCAACAAAACGAAATCTCAGCTTTACGCGATAGGATCGGAGAGCGAATGGGAGGGAGCCCAGCGCCCGGAGATGGAACTTCCATGGGTAGAGGACACACTCCGATATTTGGGGATACGGATCGGTAGAAATGAGGACATTTTTTACCAGCACAACATGGGGAGGATAATTCGGGGCCTTCAGGGTAGTATTGCCTTTTGGAACACACTTAAACTCTCCCTAATGGGGAAGATCGCCTTGATAAAGATGGTGATCCTGCCTCGATGTCTCTACACAATGCAAGGTTCCTTTTTTGAACTCCGCACAGGGTATTCAAGGAACTGGATGCACTGCTTGTCCTCTTATTATGGAATGGGAAGCGATGCCGGGTTAGTCTAGAGGTCATGAAGCGTAGGTGGGGCAAGGGGGGTTTAGAGATTCCAGATTTAGAACTTTATTACTTCGCATCACAACTATGACATGCAATAGCCTGGTTGGATACGGGTCCCTCCTGGGAGAGGTCCCTGCTGGCAGGCACATACGGGGACCGACAGTTAGGAGCGCTTCTCTGGCGGGCGGGGGGGCAACGGGAACGCAGTCCTCCATTGGTGCGACTCGTAGCTGCAATATGGAACCGAGTGGTACGAAGACTAATTCGGGAATGGCCGTTTGCCCCGGAGGCGGACTTCTGGCTCATGCCACCCTTTGTTCAAATCAACCAGATTATGTCAACAGATAAATGGAAAGATGGGGGCTGCCTGATGCTGTCTGACCTCTACCCGGACAATAAATTCATCACTTATCAGGAGGCGGTGACCACCTTTGAGCTGGGATCAGGGCAGTTTTTGCAATATGCTAAAATAGCAGCAACGGCGCGGCACCTGTGGCCCTCGTTTCCAGAGGCTCCGGGGCACACCCAAACCCTGGTCACTATGATCACCATGGCTGGGGGGCGGAAGTTTGTTACTCACCTTTACAGGTCGCTGAGGGACAACAAAAAGAATAGCCCCTTAAAAATAGAAGAAAAATAGCAGCAGGTGTGTCCGCAGGAGATCGCACCACGGGAATGGGAAAAGATACACGAGAGTGTGCGGAAGGTGTCGGTATGCAACCGCTTCAAACAAATCCAGTATAATATAATACATATGACTTACCTCTCACCCAGGAGGCTTCAGGCCATCGATAGCTCCAGGGATCCACACTGCCCTAGATGTCGTAACGCTCAGGCGGATTTTCCACACATGGTGTGGACGTGCCCAACGATCCAGACATACTGGATGGCGGTCCTAGAGGACCTGACCAGGATAATAGGGTGGACAATTGCCCTAGACCCGCGCGTCTGTCTCTTGGGCTTGATTCATCGAGATCCTAAACGTAAGACAAGTAGGCGGTTCCTGGTTCTGGGCCTTGTTATAGCCAAGCGGCGTATCGCGATTCATTGGTTAACCCAGCAGGGGCCACTATTGGCGAAATGGAGGACAGATCTAAGGGAGTGGGCTCTGGCAGAGGAAGGGCACATGCGTAACACCAGGAGAGATGACAAATTGCCCGGGGTGCTAATGGCGTGGGGAGTGATGATTCAAGAGCTAGCAAGACAGGCCCCACAACCCACACAAGAAAGCTCAGAGGAGAAGCCTGCCACAGGGGGGACGGCCCCAGGTCAAAGGGGAGAGACACAAGGAGACCCAACATGAATAATAAGAAGTATAGACCTCGAGTTATACAGACCCGGCAGGGGGCGGGACATAGCGGGAAGGGGGGTTTTGGGGAGGGTTGGAAGGGAAGGGAGGGGGGGTTTAATTATAGTTGAGTTAAGATGAAGTTCATAAAAACGCAGAGAACAATGAAGACGGAGAATACGCCTCCGATGCGACCTTAGGCTTAATCGCTGACATGTATTATTGTTCAAATGTTCACCACCTCGGCTGAGGTCGGCGAGATGTATGATTGTTTCTATACATGGTCTGCTGATTTGGAGGAACAAACTAATAAAGAATTTTTTTTTTTTTTAAACTGTTGCACATCCCGCTGAAACCTGAGGTGTTTATTGCACTGTAGAATTCATATAGATTTTCACACACATGACAAGGCCACCAAGCACTCCGATTCGTATCAGGACACTGAGGACCCTTTTGGTTTGCATTGCTTATATGATGTAGGTTGTAGTTTGGTCTACACTGGAGACTTTGGTGGTGGTGTTTTGAGGTTTGGCGCATGAGGATCAGATTTGTGTTGCAGTTATGGTGTGGTTTACGGTTACCTGCACATAGCCATGAGTTGTAGATGACATGGTGGAGAAGCTATTTTGTTGTGAAATAAATCAAACTAAACTCTAAAAAACAAAACAAAAAAAAACATTTAATTTCTCATTCATTGTAGATTACCTCCTAGTTAGGTGTTGTCCATGATCCTGGGTTGTGGCAGGGTGTGTAAAAGATCAGTTGTTCTTGCTATGCAAACAAGCAAGATTGTCTAGATTAGCTATTTTTGTCAGGCTTTTTTCTGGGAGCATATGGAGAAGCTAGACCTGATCAATCACACCAAAAGACGCAGCCTAAAAAAGGACCGTGTTTTAGCCAACTGGTGGAAGCACTGTCACTAAAATCAGAATTTAGAGACGAGAGGTCCATGCTGTCAGATTTTAGTGTCAAATCCTAGAGGGGGATGGCTTTAATTACTGCCCAGCAGGAAGACGTCAAAATTGCAGTTCCCCTTCCTTAACCACTACCAAATATCAAGTATAAAAATATGAATGAGATCAATGATAAGTTGGCACAATAAAATCTTTGCTTATTGTTCCTCTTTTATTCCGTTGTTCTGTGCAAAGTAATATTTATACAGCAAGCTATATTGCTCTCATAAAAATCAGTTTCTCTAGGTCTTGGCTTCTTTTTGTGCGAGGTAGACCATTTTAAATAAGATTTGACAAAAAGTGTTTTGTGATTGAGAGGGCTAAGATGTCGCTTCCTCAAGTTATGATTTTGTTTTCTTGATTTTAGTATAGCTTGCTCTTCATCCCTGTAAGGAGCGTCTAAATCAACTGCTTCTTCTCATAGTATCCTTGTTTGAAATGTTTTGTTGGCATGCCCTTACTTTAGGCGTTGCTATTGGCTAATATGAAAAATAAGTATAATAGTCTACTGAGAGTTGAGGAATGGTTCGCCACATGGTGGTATTCATTGACCTCATTTGGTCTTTTTAATATGCTGTCAGATCTGCTCTTACTGTGCTGTATCATAGAGTCCTTAATAGATTCTTGAAGTATACTGTAAGTTGCCCAATACCAAATCTATTTCTCCACTACCTCTCAATCCTAGCTCGGACCCCACCACGGAAGACTGATCCAGTTCCTGCCCCAGTGGATGATGGTGAGTTTGGACTTGTTATATTTCAATTGATTTATTTGTGGGAGGGTGGGGAGAGACAGCATCTATTGTTTCCATGATAGTTTGCAGTATTTCACACACAACTCTACTGCACCTCTTATTCCCAGAGTTACAATGAAACATTCGCCTCCAGGTATTGACAAACTACTCTTATTTAGTTATGAAACCTTTTCCAAAATATGTGTGCTCCATTTTGGTATTGTTTTAATACCTCTGTCTACTAGAGCTCTGTTTGCTGGTTGTATTACTTTGTTAATCAAGTCGGATACCTATGTTTTTTTGATTTTTTTTACTTGCAGCGTAAAGTTTACTGGTCATCTAGTTTTCTTAAATTTGAATTAGATACTTGTGATCTGGCCCAGGCAAGGGCTTGAATTTTTGAGACCTTTAGTGCACAATGTTGTGGAACTGGATTGTAGTGTGACAGACCAAGTGGAGGGCTACAGGGTTCAGCAAGGATGGCACATAGCATAGAATGGCTCTAGGCTGACCAGATGGTGCCAAATGTACCTGCTGGAGATGCTGACGTGGAGCTTTTTTTTATTTAATTTTTTTATTTAAAGGGGGTCCCCTAGGCTCCTGCGGCCAATGAATGACACTCCCAATGTCAGGTATCTGAGAATCACAGACTTGCCTGGAGTGGCTGTCTCTCATTTATAATATATTACACACAAGAGATATCCCACAATTTGACACCTTAATGTTTGGGGGAGGGGGGGGGGTTACCAGGAGTATAGGATACACTTTCCCTTGGTAATGATAACACAGAGCATAGGTGTCCTATAGCCCCATCTTGAGCATAAGGGTAAGGCAGTTATAATACAAATCCTAATTGTTTTCTTTTTAAGACCCTCACCCACTCTGTTAGTGGCATGCTTCCTCATCTGGTCTCATCCTGGTCCTTGAAAACCAGGATGGGCTCAACCCTTATTCAGGGAGCACTTAACGATATTACCTGACGGAGTCTATTTATAAAAAATACCTTAGGAACACGCAGTATCCCTTTATTTTTCTGTCCTAGGTACTGTTAAAAACTTATACTGGGGTGTTTTGGGTACCTAATTCTCCCTACACCCTCCTCTTTTCTTGTCGACATATTTCACCTGTGGTTGGACGGCCTCTAATGATCCTGGGCTTTCGTCAGGACAGAGAATACCCTGTAAAACCTACTTTTCAGTTAGTAGATGTCCTTTCTGTGTCAATCAGACAAATACACAACAACAGTCAAATAAACATGCAGGCCTGCTTGCGGCAATGTAGGAAACACGTATTAGTGCCTAAAAAGATAACCATAAGTTATTTCTTCATCCGTTATGCTTGTACTCCATCCTTTTAACGGAAACACATTGTTCAGACACAGCACAGGTGCATGCAGAGTAAAATATAATGACAAACCCTGTGTGTGTTTTACATTTTTGGAGTCATTTTTTTATGAACCACCAGGTGGGTGGTTTCAGTTTATTAGGTGCTATCCTATTTTCTGACCTGCCTGGCTCTACAGGCTCTCTCAAAAGCTGTGAACCATGTTGTGATGTAATCACCTTCGTATATTTAGAGACAATCCCTTTGGGTATTTTAGTGTCTGAGTGTTCCTCCATAGTTATAATTTTACGGCCACCAGAGATTGGTCCTAGGCATATCTCAGCTGTTTCTTTTTCTATGCCAATGGTTTAGCCTCTAATGCTATACTCTTGGCCAATTCTGAAGATCTGCATCTTCAGGATCTACGTCTTCTGGGACCCTACTTAGGAGTGCTCCCAGAGGTATTGCTTTCTAAGGGGACAGTATTGGAATACGAGTCATCCTCATCCACTACTTGCTCTTCATCTGCCTCCTCTTCTGCAGGGGGAGGGTTTGTATCCTCTCCCATGGCTCTAGCATTTTCTGCAAGCAATTTTTGTTGACTGGCTTTTGTGGGTCAAGATCCCATGGGGAGGTTCCGTGCTTTGCGCAGGGCCATAAGACTTTCCAGCTAAGGTTTTTATACATCCCAAGGTTAAGCTCCTGGGAAGTACCTGGTGCATCAGTTATGGTATAAAGTGAGTTGGGACCTTTTTGGACAGGTGACAAAACAAATGCTACATACTTTCTAAAGGCCTAACTCACTAAAACGACTTTTTAAATTCTAAACAGTTTTGCAAAGGGAGTTAACCAAGGCCCTACAGCTATTTTAAAACAATTTAGAAAAATCGGAAAAAAAAGTTTTAATCTAAAGACAATTTTGGATGCCTTCGTGAAATCACTCATCAACCAAGTGGTACAGCAAATGTCTAGTCTTCTATCCCACCGCTGCACCACCAATGTAGGAGGCTGGCTCTTCATGTGATATATCAATAATCTGATATACCATGTAAAGAGTCCAGGGATTTCCTTACTAGTGGAGAGGGCTTGTTATGCAATCCAAAAGTGCTCTATTAGGGAGTAGTGTGGTCGAGCAGCCTTAGGCTTAACACAGAAGAGTGTAAGACATTGCAAATACACACAATGGTTGATAAATGACAACACTGAAGAAAATAGGATTAGGTTCAGGGAGATTCGAAAAACCCAGAGGCGCAGTCCTGGGTAGATTTTGTAGACTTTTCAGTAAAGACACTAGGTAGCTGGTTGAAAGGTAACAATGTGCATGATTATGATGGGCTTTACAATTTATTGATGAAAGAGCATCTGTTGAGTAGTAGGTCCACTTTCGCCTCAAGTTGGGGAAGAAGGCAGACCACTGGATCAAAACAGGGGTGACCAAAACTTCCACTGGTGGGGTTGACCTTAACGAAAAGCACCCCCAAGGGAAATAGGGTGATCAAGCTAAAGATAAAAACAAAGAGTCTTCTCAAGGCCCCCAAAAACCTGCTCAGGAGGGTGTGCCCCGAAACTCTACACAGTCTAAGGGTGGGGTACCAAGGTAAGAACTGGGATCCCAAAAAGGCTTGGTGTCATGACTGTAAGGCCCTTGGACACCGAACTGGAGACCCTAGCTGTAAAATCAAAAAGAAAGCCTCTAGTCCACCTGCAGTAAATGCAGTGGTTAATCTCCAGATGGGATTCCAGGTGAGCCCTGATTATCTTAAGGAGCTCACTGAGGCAACTTTAGTCTCAGAGGGTGGGGTAGAAAAGCTGACGCCTAAAGACACCTCTTCCCTCGTCGACCCTGGGCCTTGGAGAAGAGGACCAAAGGTGCCCCCTCCACCATCCCCATCCCCGAGCATCGAAAGGCCTGAGCCTACTTGCTGGTTCAGCCCGACTGGCTTCCTAGCAAGACCTGCAGCATCTTTTTACAGAGACCGATCCCCATTGAAATGCATTAGGCTCCCGACACTGATTTGCACCCAACATACAGCCGCCCTCATGCCACTGGTGGTGTACTGTTGGTGCTGCCTTGGACCTTGCCCACCAGTCAACTTAACTCCTGGAGATTGGTCCTGTAAGTCGATGTACTGTACCTGTTTGCAGAACTTGTTCTTCCTTCCATAGGATAACATTGCAGGACTCCGAATTTGCACTGTGTCCACTTTTTAAAGTCAAAAGAATGTATAATTAAAAATGTACTTACTTGAACGATTTTTCTCTGATGCCTAAACATATATACAGATACTTGCTATTTTTAAAATTTGGTGTGGATCTCCTTCTTGAGTCGTGCTGTCATTTATTAATGATTATGGGCCACATGCATCAAGGAAAAAACCGGACGCAAACGGGCAGATTCTCAGAATCTGCCCCTTTGCGACCGCTATTTTTGCATTTGGGATGCATCATCCCAAAAGCAAAAATCGCAAATTGCGATTGCATTTAAGGAATCGCAAATTGCGATGCCTTGAATGCAATGCAAGATGCCATTTAAAATAGCGATTTCGCTATTAGGGTCCGCTAATTACCAGGAAATTATACCTGATGGTAATTAGCGAAAACTTTGAAAAATGCACTTAAGTGCATTTTTCAAAGTTCCAGGTTACACACACACATGCCGTTGGGGCATGTGTGTGCGCAACATGTGTTCACATATCAATTTCAGGGATGCAACAGGGTGTCCTTTTGGCACCCTTGCACCCTTGAAATTGCATGCGCAATTTGCGAGTACCTATTGGGTACTCGCAAATTGCGCAAGCAATTTCTATTGATTCCTATGGGCCTCTAGGCCCATAGGAATGAATGGGCAGCAATTCCTTAATTGCGACTCGCAATTCCTTAATTGCGACTCGCAATTTGCGACTCGCAATTAAGGAATGTTTAGGAATCGCTATTTTTTTAGGGATTCCTACATGCATAGGCATTTGCGATTCCTTATTAGCAAATCCTTATTTTTCGCTAATTAGGAATCGCAAATGACATTTTTGATGCATGTGCCAGTATATGTATTTACAAATGTCTTACACTCCTCTGTGTTAAGCCTAAGGCTGCTTGACCACACTACCCCCTAAGAGAGCACTTGGAATTGCATAGCAAGCCCTCCACTATTAAAGGAACCCCTGGACTCTTAACACAGAATATCAGATTATTGATAAATCACATGAAGAGCCAGCTTCGTACAAGCATTCATTGTACATCTATGCAGTGGGTCCACCAAAGGCAAACCTCTGCATCCGGGTGTCTCGGCGGCAGGCCAAAGGCAAGCGTGTCAGCAGCCAGAACCCTTGGCCGAATTTCTGCTGACGTCTTTTGTATTCCCCAGAAGATTTTCACTGTCCCAGTGTCTGACATTGCCTAGTAGGAATTCCTTAGATAAACATTTGCAGCCTGATATTGTCATTTCTTTGACTCATTCTAATATAATCAACTTGTCCGTGGCATTTCTTAGCAATGGAACTTTTATAAAACGTCATGATCTTTTTAACCAAAATATGGATTAAGAAATCTTATGTGTCCATAATTTGTTTTACTATATATATATATATATATATATATATATATATATATATATATATATATATATATATATATATATATATTTTAATATATATTTTATTGAAAGAGTTAGCCTCATTGTGAGATGCACTCCCAGTAGGTAAGCAGACACAGGAGCTGATTTGTTCAAAAACACACTGTCCAGCAGTTTATTGCGACGCGTTTTGGGCTTGCGCCCTTCATCAAAGCCAACTGCAAACCAGGACGGCCAAACATTTCTGCCAGCATTTTCCCTCCATTTATACAAGTCACGCCCCAAGTGGGCCGGCAAATCTCCTTGCCTGCACAAAGCATGATGGGGCTGGTAGTTCCTTACCCCAGTGGGTCTGTTCGTAACCATCACTAGTTTTCAAAGTTCTTTAATGGTGTTTTAAAACAAGGAAACACAGCTCGCCATTGCAGGCCGCTCCTCCTGTTCCGCCCGCAGTCAATGTGAAAACAGCGGCGGCCCCGCTTTGGATCTTGCGGTGGTGCTTCTCTCGACCTGGGCGGGCCGAAATATTGAATTTAAAGAGTTCTCCTCATTGTGAGATGCACTCCCAGGAGGTAAGCAGACACAGGAGCTGATTTGTTTAAAAACACACTGTCCAGCAGTTTAATGGGACGCGTTTCGGGCTTGCGCCCTTCATCAAAGCCAACTGCAAACCAGGACGGCCAAACATTTCTGCCAGCATTTTCCCTCCATTTATACAAGTCACGCCCCAAGTGGGCGGCAAATCTCCTTGCCTGCACAAAGCATGATGGGGCTGGTAGTTCCTTACCTCAGTGGGTCTGTTCGTAACCATCACTAGTTTTCAAAGTTCTTTAATGGTGTTTTAAAACACCATTAAAGAACTTTGAAAACTAGTGATGGTTACGAACAGACCCACTGAGGTAAGGAACTACCAGCCCCATCATGCTTGTGCAGGCAAGGAGATTTGCCGGCCCACTTGGGACGTGACTTGTATAAATGGAGGGAAAATGCTGGCAGAAATGTTTGGCCGTCCTGGTTTGCAGTTGGCTTTGATGAAGGCGCAAGCCCGAAACGCGTCACAATAAACTGCTGGACAGTGTGTTTTTAAACAAATCAGCTCCTGTGTCTGCTTACCTCCTGGGAGTGCATCTCACAATGAGGCGAACTCTTTCAATTCAATATTATATATATTTTAAGGGGGTCTCTCACTGTTCATATGTGGAATTTATCAGGTGCACTTTACACAGAATTACTTGATTTTTCTGTTTCCATATAATGATAACACCATTATGATCAGAATGCTAATCTATAGCCCTCCAGGTCTGGCAAAACACTCTGACAGTGAGTTTGCAGACTCCCTTTAACAGTCAGTTGTAAGTACTTCCAAATAATATTCGGCATTGGGAGAGATTAATGTTTGAGAGGAGTTATCTTATTGAGTCATGTGCGGGTCTTGGACTTTGTCAGCAGATATTTGTTTCTACTAATGGGGAATGTCTTAAAATGGATTTATTTTTTTCTACCAAAGACTTTCTTACTAATCTAAAACCTTTTCAGTGTGTGACCATGTAGCACAACTATTTTCCTTGTAAACCACATCTGCCCAGTCTACTTCCAATACCATGCTTCGTGTTACAACAAGCAAATGGAACTTACCAAGATTCTGGACTCCACATTTGCAGATCTCCTAGCTTCCTTTTCCGCGGTCATGAACAATAACCCTGAATAAAATGTTAATGAATTTAGTTACTGGCTAACTTTAGCGTTCAATGTTGTGACTCCCATGAAAACAGCAACCTTTCACCGAGTAAACTCTTCGACTCCATGGTATAATCAAACCCTAACGAAGGAGAAATCAGTTTTGCAAGCGATTACAATGCTTTTGGAGGCAAGACATCTCAGCCTTGCCCAAAAGTAAATATAACATAGTGCTGAGAAACTATAAAACAAATTACACCTGCCACAATGTAATATTAGGCTTCCCAAATATTGCAGGCTAATATGCCTTCTTAAAATATATTTTAAATTGTCTGAGTTTACAAAGTCAAAATGAGCCACTAAAAACACTCTCTGGAGTTGTGTGAATCCCTTTTGCAATATTTTAAATCCATGATCCAAAATATTTCATACTTTTAGTCTACAGATTTTCTTGCCTACTACAGGTTATTCATCTTGGCATCAGCCCTCTGATTTTTTATTACAGAACTTTGCTGTTGTTTCAACTGATTGCACACTGTTTTTGGTCAAATCTGTGCTCTGGTTGCCCAAATCATCACTGTCCCTCTAGCAAATGTCTTCACCTTGCTGAACCATTGGGGTCTCAGATTCAGAAAATGCTTAATTCCCCCTTTCAGCAACAGTGATTCCTACCGATTGGGGAAAAAAGCCCCTTTTGAAAAACCTGGCTTCAGATGTAAAAATCTTGACCAGTTACCAGCCCTGCTAATTACTACCTTTAATCGCAGAGAAGGTGGTAAAGGCCCAAAGTTAGTGTTCACCTCCTCTAATTCCCTTTTGGAAATTTCACTGCAGGATTCCAGTCCAGCTCACTGTTCAGAGGTGGCATCACTATAGTCCAAGATGAGTTTCATAAGATTCTTTACCAGGGAGGGGAAGTTCCAGCCATCATACTTGATCTGTCTGCTGCTTTTGAAACAGTATTCCATAAGATACTGATAACTTGATTACATGCAGCAGGCATCAGAGACCTGGCTCTAGACTGGATTGCCTCCTTTTTTTTTTTTGTCAACCTCAGCTGAAAGTGCTCCTAACCCCTTTCTTCTGATCTTCTATTTTCTCATCGTGTGGAGTTTTTCAAGGCTCTTCCCTGAGTGCCCTGGCCAAGCTTATCATTTCTTATGGTCTGTTTACTATGTGTCAGATGACATCTAACTAGTCGGATTGGATAGGAGCTGTGAGGATGCTCAGCTGAAGTTCTATACTTGTTTTTCAGAAGTAGCTTCATGGATTAGCAACAATTCCCAGAAGCTCAATGTGAAAAAAACAGAGGTAGATGTCCCAGGCATTCCCTCGAGCGATCTGGTTGTTTTCCTGGTGGCTGTAGTCTTTAGGATGTCGTGCACCAGCAAAAAACTTGGGAGTCTTATTTGATAATGAGCCTTATACTGTTTTCCATCTTAATAGGGTCGTATTGAGGACTCATCCCTCCCTCCTTCCTTCCAAAGGTGGTGTCAGATTTCCATGTGAATCAGACCATCTCTCTGCCCACCTTTTTCCCTAATCCCTCCACTCCAGCTGAGAGGGCTTTACACTCGCTTGACCTAAAAAGAGTTTTAAAATTCTATCTGGATAGGTCCAAGTCCATGAGAAAATCTGATCAACTATTTGTTAACTATGGGTCGATCAGAACAGGTTTTCCAGCTTCAAAACGGTCCATCTCCAGATGGATAGTTTCGTGCATCAAGTTAGCTTATCAATTAGCGCAAAGGCCCCTTGGGCCTACTCCCAAGGCGCATTCCACGAGAGGAAAAGCGGCTACGACTGCTTTTCTTCATAACGTGCCTATCTCTGAAATCTGTAAGGCGGCTACTTGGAGGTCCGTCCATACATTTACGAGGCACTATTGTCTAGATTCGGACACCAGAGCAGACACCCAAGTAGGCCAGGCCTCCTTGAGGAATCTGTTCAGCAGCTGATTGCGGCTGTTGTTGTATGTTGGGTCATTCACTCTCATTTGCCTGCAGGTGGAAGATGTGCTTGCTATTCTTTTCAGTGTTTATGACTATTGATGAGGATCCCCTGGAAGAGAAGGATAAGTTACTTACCTGTAATACGAGTTCTCGTCCAGGGGTATCCTCATCAAAGTCATAAGCAACCCACCCGCCTCCCCAGGCAAATGAGATTATTTCATTGTTAAATATTATCTTGGTGCCCTGATCTTCAGGGTTACGCAAAGAACAACTGACCTAACTGTCACCCCTGAGGCATGATGCTATTGGTTTACAATGCAGCCTGTAGGCTAACAATGTCTGCTTTATTTGCAGTTTTTTTCATGAGGTTTACTCATTAAAAACAGAGTTCAAGTGCTACTTGCCCTCCTGTGTTTTTATACATATATTATGTGTTTGCAAAAGCAGTTTATGCGTTATTACATTGTTTAGCCTCCTAGATGGGGGCTGCATTGCTATGAGAAACAAGCATTGGCATAGCCAATAGGTCTTGCCTTTGGGACCTTATAAGTGTTTAGCCATGCAACAGTTAATGGTGTTGCACCAAGGATATTGTGCTGGATAACTAAACACTTATAAGGTCCCAAAGGCGAGACCTATTGGCTATGCCAATGCTTGTTGTAACTAGTTTTGATGTCCTCTAAATGTTATAATATTGATTTTTAACTGATGATCCATATTGAAAGGTAATAGAGTAAAGCGACTTGTACACAATTATTTTCAATTGTTAAAATGGTTACGGAATTCAGCTAAATGCTCTTGATCGTCAAAGACTTTTCTTGTCCATCTATTCTAAAACTAACGCTAAACGCAATTCCGTTTTCTGGTATTTCTGTGTGCATCGATTGTAGTTCAACACATTAAACACTTCGATTTATAAAATGAATGAGTCCATATGCAGCAATGTCGAAATAAGACAAGAAAAACAGCCTTTTGTAACCCAGTGCACTACAGATTAAGCAAACTGATATAGAGAAATAGCCGTGGAACCTCAAACAAGCTTTATTTTGTGTTTAAGAGGGTTTTAAGGAGTTAATAGAACACAGCTGTACTGGTTCTTTCTGCTAAGCCGCTTTGGTCGCCACAGGTGTCTGCGTAACCTGAAAACTGGACTTACTAGTGTATCAAAGTTGTGCTACTTAATAGAGTTCTTTAGTAAAGCACAACAAAGCAATTATATGCCTGTTAATTGTTAGTCATAAGAAAAAACCTCAAACGCCGCTTTTCAAAAGAAACGACACTGCCATTTTTGTCATTGTAAAATAAAAGGAACTGCAGAATGAAATGGCGAGGCGAACAAAACAACAGCAGGTATCCATCTGAACTTCGCCACTACAGATGGTTAAGGAATAGTGTTTCCTTCTACATCAAATGAAGAATAAAAGGAAGGGAGGAGACTACTTAGCACCAGTGAATAGTCAGTGCAGAATGTTTAGCCAAGACTCGGCCTATGAAGTCTAAACCAGAAACGTCCCCAGTACGGCTTTGTTTTTAAACCTGTTTCAAGAAAAAAACTGCACTGCACGTCCTCGTTATGTAGCAAACACATGCAACGATAAGATGCGTGCTGCCTTTGCATGACAGTTCCCATCCGAACTAGAGGTCAAGATGTGTTAAGCTCTAAAGTAAGCTGAAACGGCTCAGCAACCAAACACAGGCATACAACATGGTACCTCTGCCTAGTACAGCAGCCCCACAATGCAAGTCAGACAGATCAGACTGACAAACAATCATGCCAACCATTAAAAAGTTCTATCTGATTTTATACTTGGTCAGACAGAAGCAATGGCAAGCGTGCACGGGGCACGACTAAGCAATCACCACGTTAGCAGTGTAATATCATAGCATGATGTGCCCTGCATCCATCTTATTCCCTAGTTTGCCTTCGATGTGGAGGCTGTACAATTACTGCTGTGGTTTCTGCTATGTCATGATAGCTTAAAGCCACAAGCTCACTTAAACAAGCATTGGCCGCGCGGCCGCGAAAGTGACGCGGCCGCGAAAGTGAAAGAAAACAAGCACGCGAGTGGTGCGTGCAGAAAAAGCCAGATGGCAGCTCTGGTGGGGGAGGGGCGAGCAAGACAGAGAGGCAGAGCGAGGCGCGCGTGGGAGAGCGAGAGGAAAGCCCGATGGCGCTCGTGCCTGTGCGCGTAATCGCGCGCAGAATGCCACACAAAAAGCTGTGGTCGCATTTCTGAAAGCCCACTGACTAAATGTCTCGCCCTGAGCCAGCGCAAGCGCTGGCTCAGGGCGAGACCTAAAAATGATATATGTGTATGTGTATATATATATATATATATATATATATATATATATATATATATGTTTTTCATATATAATTTTTATTATTTCCGGGGTCCCCGCACATGGGCGGGAATATTCAGTGCTTATGACCTTGATGAGGATACCCCTGGAAGAGAACTAGGATTACAGGTAAGTAACTTATCCTTCATGACCTAAGATGGGTGGGAAGTGGTTATCTTCGGATCAGTGGCTGCATAGAGGGTTACAGGCCATATCTTTTTTTCAGTCTGTTTCTTCAGTACCTCTGCAGTTCCAAGCTAGTGGCAACTTTAATACTGGAGAAAAAGGGAAAGGTCTCCATCATATTGGAACATTATTGTTCTAGTGGCGATGTAAGTCTTTTAGCTAATCAAGTGGCTTTCTTTGTCAATGCTGCATGTGACTCACAAGCTTTGGGTATATTGGTTGCTTTGTCCTATGTGTAGTCCTCCGCAATATTGTGAATAGTTGGAAAGGTCTACTGGGGCACCAATTTGATTTTCAGGACTTGGAGCCTAGGGTGTTGTTACCAGCCCCTTGTTGGTGTACACAATAAGTAGTGCTAGACCACAGGAAGGAGAGGATGCCTGATTCACAAAATTAACATGCCTCCATGTGTGACCACCGTGCTGGATCCCTCCTATGATGGGGCAACCCCTGGTCTTACTAAAGTCTCTGGTGGGTTTGCTGTAATGTAGGCCTGCCCTATGATGAGGATTGCTGCAGAGCTGAGCATGGCCTATAACAGCAAGAGGCCGTGCTTGGATGGCTCTTTGTCATTCATAGCATGACAATGGGCTATCCTACTTGCAGTTGCAAAGGTTGCTTCAGCTGAGCTCTATATTTAGTGTAGGCAGCCCAGGCAAGAGCACAGGCTTCTGAGAATTATAGAGACGACTTGTGAAAAGAAATGGTCCATTGATTTGTCAGTGGCTGTGCATCCCTTTGGACATTTGTCTATTGCTCATATGCACTGTTACGTTCTTGGGCCGCCCGCCGTCCCTCCCCCCAATAATACCAATGGATTTCAAGAAAGTGGATGCTACACTGTACTGGCTGCTATGCTACCCACGGGCATCAAGGAAGTACAGAGGTTGCTTGATTTTATGAACTGATGCACATGATTAATCACCACTTCCCTGACCTGCTTTTCCAAAATACATGGTTGTTGAAGGAAGGGCTCCTGTTTCAGAGGACCACAGAAGATGAAACGTTGCTCCAGAAGCTTAAACAGGTCACATCCACTCCCTTTTTATTCCATCTTGATAAAGAGCAGCCTTTAGTCATCAAAGCAGACTCTTCACAGGTCGCTGTTGGGGAGTGTACTGTCCAATAGACTGCAAGACTGATTGTTGCAGCATGAGCAAAACATGACAGACATAGTAATTACCAGTTGCTGAGATTATTGAAAGCGTTCTACTGATATTTTTTTTATTTACTCAGACTGAACAGTTTAATTCAGTGGGGTTTCTCTCCTGAATATAGTTCCTGCGCAGGAACCTTGCATTATCACTGATAAAGAGCTTCTGGCTATAAAGACAAGATTCCAAGAATGAAGATATTACCCCCATGTGACAAAACATTCAATATGAATTTGCAGCCACCATCCCAATATACAATTGTCACCATCTGCAAAGGCCCTCTGACAGGTAATTGCGGTGGCTACAGTTTTTTAAACAACTATAATTTTCGAATCACCTTCTGCTTGAGACGAAAAAAACACCAAAACGAGCGCGTGGTGTCGGCTAGGGGGTATCCTGACCCTTAGCACTACTTCACCAGAAACTGTCTTTCTAGCTAAGAGAAAAGTAGTAGGTGTTGTTTCTCCTGATGGTTTACCTGCAGCAAGTAGAACTGTACTTCCTGAAAGGCACAAGCTTGGCTGCAAAATACACATACTCAGATGGACTGTTTTTTTTACACGTCAAGCTTTGTATGTGCCTACACTGATTTTACAAGAGTAGGAGTTACAATCATGCAACTCCTCACCATTGGTTGGACATTCTGGAGAAAGGAGAAGCAGTGGATTTTGCGTTGCCTCTACAATACTTAGATCAGAAGTTTGTGGACGTTAGAAGCTTTCACAGAAAATCAATAACGTTCCTGGTGATTTTTTTTCTTCTAGCAAAAACTAATTTTTGAAAACTTATTTTACCTCATTCTGTTTGCTGGAGAAAGATGCAAAATGAGTAGTTATTTCTTAAACATTAAAAAGTGAGTATTCCACACTTAATGAAAATCTAATGCTTCCTATCTTTCACTGACTGTAAACACAACCTTCTTTTTTAAAGGATCGCGGACAAAAGTGCGTAGGTAGAAGAAAAAACTCACAAAATAATTATTTTGCCATTGTTTATAACCCAGTTGTTCTGCCCACTTCTTAGTCTGTAAATTTTTTACATTTTGTTCATGGTTTACCTTCTTTCTTTCCTGAGTGCCATTTATCCCAATTACTACATATGTTTTGTGTTTGAGCATGTTCTCCTTAAAACAGTACCAGGGTTCTGTTTGTGATCTCCTTTCCCGTCGCCAACCCAAAAATGCAAGATAGTGACAGTAACAACACATATGATTTGTGTTTTTGTTTTGTCCATTTTTTCTAAATAAATGTGAATACAATGTTGTGCAAAATAAGCGTATTTCAGCAATAGTTTACATTTCCAAAATAGATACATCTTATCAACTTTCAAAACTAGGTTGAAACTAATATTTCTCCCATTCTGTCAATTTTTCTTTTCTATACAGTTTCTTCATGTTTGCAACTAATCAATGAAAAAAGTGGGCCAACAATAGGTGAGCGTAGAGAAGTCTCGATTTCAAATAGTTAGATAAAATTCTTAATACAGTAACAAGTAGTTTATGAGCATGGAGGAAATCACCTTCTCAGAATTCTCAAAATATAAAAAGTAAAGCTGAAAAAATATTGTGTAAAATGTGTACGCCTGTATATGTAGGGCGTATATATGTTGTTGACCAGAACAATTTTCATTGCTTGTCTGAGAATGTGATCACCCAGGATCAACATCACCATAATTTTTCGTTCTATACCCTCCACCCTTCATTGTCATTATACAAAAATAAGGCAGAATATACTGTCCAAATACTGAGAACAATCCCATAACACCAGTGTTGTACCACTTTCGGACATCTCCAGATGTAAACTGTGTAGCACTGTTGCAAGGATTCTGCGAAGTCACAGAACTATGTTTGGGACCATAGAACCTTAGTAGGCAGGGACTGAGTCATCCTACCACCTTAGTATCTATGAGCCTGGGACCAACTAGCTATAGTGTCTCACTTCCCCCCTACTCACTCACAGAGGAACAAGTGATTAGCACCCCAGAACACAACACTCCCGACTCTCTCAGGAATCGCGGTGACAGGACACACCCTTTTGCTCTCACACTCGTACTTGTCCACAATATGATCTGACAGAGACATTTATTTTCACTATCGTGCTCTAGTATGCAGTATACGTGCCACAATAAGTAAATAGATACCTAACACAAATACGGTTAGCATAGTAAGTAATCCATAAATCATAAAAGGAGCTGTCATGATATTAGGTTAAACTAACCCCCCTCCCCATCTACAGAAGCAAGGTGATTATATATCAGAAGATCCCTGGGTGTTTGCAGAGGACCCCCTACCTCAGCATACACAGATGAAAGTTCTACATCTCAGGTGTAGTCTCCATCTCCTCTCTGAAAATCTCTCTCCAAGTCTGTCTTTGCATGTCTGTTCATACCTATATGGCAGAGTACGTGTTCCCAAACAACAGCTGCATTTGTGTGTTTTGTCTAGGTGCTAGAGCCTGACCAAAGAAGAATAACGAGGGACGTTGTTTGACCTTGTCTACGGTGTTCAGACTAAATCCCAGGAAAGAACAGAACGCAAAAACAACAGCAGGTTCTGTGTGAAAGTACATTGTGGCACAAATCAAAATACATTGGTACGGTAACGTGCGCAAAGCAGAGAGCAGCCTGCAACATGCTCATGCTAACATAGGGAAAACGACAATGGGCCTGCAAAGGACATATTACACCCTCCCCTTGGTCAGGATGGTAGCACCAAAGTGACGACAGGAATCAGGAGATACGCAAAACCAAAGCGTTGGAAATAGAGTGCAGTCCTTGTCTCAAAGACATAGGCCTTATCAAAAAAAATAAAAAATTGTAGTGCAACAACGGAATCAATCAAATCATGTCGCCAGGGCCCACAATGTGGGATGCCAAGTGAAAAGCCACTGATTCCAATAAGAAATCAGAACCTTCTGAGGTAAAAATAGCAGTCATCCAATTGAGCAGATCAAAGGAACAAACGTGTTCTTCGGTGCCAGTTGTCCATAAAACCATCATGGGACAACCTGATTTGATTTCGATGAAACTGAGATCCAGAACACGCTGGGCTTTTGCACAGGGATCATTTCCGGCCAATGGTCATAACGCCGGGTTATGAACGATTCGCATGCCCAAGGAACAGTCCTGGGAATGGGCCACTAAGGGGGACTCATCAACAGTTCGAAATCGAAGGAAGCTTGTGGTGGCGTAGCCAGGCAGACATCCAGAGCCCATTGAAAGAGGCACCGGATGCAATGAAACACAGGTTGCACACAAGTGAAGTAAGCATAGCGGAAGGTTAAACATAACTCGGCATCCAGAGCCACCACTCCAAAGAGCCGTGGCATGTGCTCACAGTACAGCTGCAGCGATGCCTGCCCTGAAAGGACCACAAGAGGAGCATTCATTGCAGAATTTCAGAAACAATACTATAACGCCCAAAATCAAGACGAGCTGCAGTGGGAACCCACCGAACACGCTGGATAAAATAGAATGTATAAAAGCTGGTATTACTCCAAAAATAATTTGAAAAGACGTCACAAGGCCGGAGCCCACAAGTTTAAAAAAAAGTGTGCCGGGCCGGGTTATCAGAAGCATTAAATATTTGATGTATCGATTCACCTTAATGTAGGGGGAGATTTGTGTTTAACAATGACTGTATTTCACTGGATGTTCTCGCCACCTGCAATTCGAATGTTTCACAAGCTGAAGTGAGAGCCACTTCTTGTTGAAACAACAACGCTTTGAGTCTGCTTAGTTTATTGAAATCTGTTTTCAAAGTTTGAATGGAAGGCCATAATGAACTATCTACACTCCAGTGCGGAGGGGAAAACAGGACATTGTTGCAGCAAGTTTCTAACTGGGAAACGGACACCACATATGGGATTCCTGCTCGCAGACCTCAACAGTCATTATTAAGGACAAGATAGCTTCCATTTGAAAGCAATGCGAGAGTGGGAATAATGGCCGGAACAGGAGTTCCTTTTAAACAACAAGCCAAATTATGGGCAGATACATTACAGGCACCATGAATCTTTACATGTTGACAAACAAGGGAATGACAGGCAGTGGAGTCGCATTCCTCCTCTGTAAGAAAAACTTCTCTTTCAGCCCTTTGACAACTATACGTAAATGACGGGGACCACAACTCATGTATATAGCTGCTCCCAAGGGGTTTGTATCTACCTACTGGGAAATGTTTCATGCAGGCATTGAACTGAAAGGTCGAGATGGGCAACGTGAATTAACCAGACTGCTGAAGTTATTTCCGCTATAGTGAAGGAAGTTGTTCAAGTTTCTCTATGTGTAACATGGTGTAACTAGCGTCTTTCATAGCCATTGATTGCTGTTTATTTGTTAAATTAAAGATCTGAAAGATCAAGGATAAGAACAAAGTGGTAGAATTAAGGTAATGCTAATGAACGCGCACGTTCTTAAGTGTTTGGAGTGTCCAGCTAAATTGCATAATTGATTGGAGTTGAGTCTGACCATGATACAATGTAGATGCATCACTTTTCACAATGTCGATGACAGACAATACAATATTATTTAAACTATAAATACGAGATGTCAAAGTATTAATACTGTTGTCTACTACAGCAGGAACTTTATCCAAATTATCTTGATCGATTTGGCTTAAACGTACTGCAGCTTCCATTTGCGATAATTTCCAAATGTCATTATAAGCAGCATAAACAAATCTTTTAGAACGTGGGGATTTTGGACCCAAATGAAAGTCAGCAGATTCATGTCTTCGGATAGAAGAGAAAGATGTTTCACTGCAGACAATGTGGCATGTTCTAACCAATGTTGGCATAATTTTCCCACGGAGTAAGTAGTAACAGTGTTATGTTGCATGGATTGTGAAAATCCGGGAACAGGTCTAATTGATTTGAACCCAGATGTGGAGTTTAAAAAACGAGCATGACAAATATTAGTGTCTACTGGCCATACTAACCACCCACCCGGAGCCATAACTGAAGAATTCAATGTACCATTTTGTATCATACTATTTAGTTGGTCTTCAGTATAATTTGTATAAGATTGCCAATCATTAAAAGGGGCAAAGGATGGCATAGTTGGAGTATTCAATTCTTTAATTTTAGCCAATCCCAGACAAGTAGTCTGTTAAATCGTGTCATTTAGAAAAATTATTTGTGTAGGTATGATACATGCACGAAATAGATATTCTGTCCCTTGGACTTGCCAGGACGTAGTTCCCCAAATCGATTTCAAGTCAATGTTGTCTTTCCAATAAGCATAGCCTTTCAGGGCTAGTTCCTCAATGACGGACACTGTATAGATTAGCTTGGTTTGAGTAAACATATATTTCTTCGAGGCTGTAGGAGCCAATTTAAAATAGTATGATTTCTGGTCTAAAGCGTTATAACTGGTGAAATATGTGTACTTTATCTTTCGTGTTATTAGGCTACCATGAGGTGGAGTTGGGCAATGCTCCCATTGAGTATAATTATATTGGGGCGCTGTCCATCAGATTTATGCAAAAAATGATGTCCATAATGTTGATAACGGAACAATTCGGCATAGTGGAATTTAAATATAAATCCTCAGACTCAGACAGTGTAATATTGCAATTCAGAAAACATGGAATTCATAATATCAACATCTCATCCAAATGTAGCTCGGACCTTATTACATCACCCATGGAAACTTGGAACACATATGGTATCTGCAAGGTCTCTGTAGGACCAAATACATCGAATGGTACTTTATCCCATACAATTCCATCAGTGACTGGGACCGCTGTAATGTTAACCAAGGGACTGGTCTCTTTTCATTTTATGTGGTGAAGAATGTGGGGCCAGCACCCCGTCAACCAGTTCTGCTGCAGAACGTTCTGGGAGGTAATGGCCTTTGGTCAAAAGGAAAAAAGCAGTCACAGATCCAATCCACATAAACAAAAATACCATTGAAAACACGATCCAGATATATATCCAAGTGCATTTTAACCAGGAGCTGAAAACACAAATCTTCACTTGTGGTGGGGGAAAAACAGAAGACAACGAAGAACTGTCAGAAGAAAAGTTATCTTGATCGATATAGTAACCAGAAGAACTCAGCTGGAATAAAGGAGGCTGTGATTCTGGATGGATACTTGGTTCTTGTTCCGCCGAAGGGGCCTCAACTGGAGGATCAAAATAAACAATTTCCATTATGTAATGTGAAGAAGGTGTAACAGGTACCAGGTCAACTGAAGACTCTATATCCCCCTCCTACAGCCGGGGAGAATCAGCAAGGATGGTGCTCACTGGCTGTAAATCAGCATTCTGTGTTGGGACACCTTTAGGCATACTATTTAGGATTGGCCATATGGTGTAACTTGACATGTTTCATGGAAATGAATCGATTGTCTTTGTATCCGGGAAGTGGAGGTAAAATCACAGTTTGGGTACCTGAAGACCAAGCACTGGAACAGGAGTACGGTAGCAGGGACCAAATTCTTACTTGATTGCCACCTTTTCACGAACCAGATCACCGACTTTAGGGAGCCTGCCAGAAACCGGAATCTGAACAACTGCATCCGATGGGAGAGTCGTAGGCAAATGACTGTTAGCCAGCGCATCACGACATTTTAGTAGCTCCGGTAAGACAGCACAGTGGTTATCTACGTCAAAGGTTGCGACTGCCGCCACAACGTCTAGACCATCAAGGTCTGAAACATACATCTTGATCCCAAAGAGCATGTCATACGTTGTCCACCCACCCAGAGATCTTTTAGGGAGATTATTAAGCGCTTGTTGAACCCTATAAAGATGAGTTAACCAGCCACGTTCCGTACCTAATACCCTCGCTGTTAAAGACTGCTTTAAGTCATGGTTCATCCACTCCACAACAGAATTGCCCTCGAGCCTATATGGAGACAAAAAATGCACCAGCACTCCCATGGACGTCATTGAAGCACTGTACGCCTTAGAGGCGAAAGCCGGACCCTGGTCCGAATGGAAAGCGCCACGGACATAAGTTCTGACAAAGACCTGCAAATCTTTAATAACAGTTTAAGCGTCAGCCGTGCGCTGTGGCCAGACCCAGAGGAACATAGAGCAAGAATCCACTGCAACCAAAATATATTTGAATGCATTATCCGAAACAAAGGGGACCTCAATGATCAAGATAAATACAGCCAAACGGCTGATTCGAAATATATAGATGTGTCTCAGGGGGCGGGACACAGTAGAACTCCTAATTTGTTGGCAAAGGTCACAACATAAGACATAACGACGAGCTTGCTTATATAAGCCTCGCCACCAATAATATTGCTGTAAGAGTGAAAATAGTGGCAGCAACCCCTGCATGTGCAGAAGCTATTCCCTCATGAGCGGTCACTATTAAAGAGTGTCTGCGGTCAAGGTTGGGAATCAGACAATCACCCACTCCTGGAAAGGTCACAAAGGGAAGTTTGTCAGCAGTTAATTGATAAGTATATTTAGAAGGAAATCCTTGAGGGAAGGAAGTACCATCCCGAGATGCGGTGATGGCAGCTAGAATATCATCATCAATTCTAGTCATAGAACACATTACCGTGGCTACTTTAGTTGTGGCTACTGCAGATTTGGCTGCTTCATCAGGCATCGAATTCCAATCAGCATGCGCTCCCACACGTTGATGGCCCAATGTATTTACAACGTGTGAGTGGTAAGCGATCTTTAAGATCAGCCACCTTAACCGAAAGCGTTTTATGCTTTATTGTGCTACCTTTAGAATCCCGAAAGTCATTTTGTTTCCAAAAATGCAAATTGTCATTAAAGGATTGTATATAATAAAAAGAATCACACACCACGAGGGTGAGTGACTCGCGATCAGAATGCTCAAAATCCAAAAGCAAAGCTCTCAGCTCGGCCAGTTGTGCCATACAGTCACAAAGGGACTGAGTATGAATCAAAGTGGAGTGGAAAACTCCATTGATCATAGTGCCTACAACAATAGCGCAAGCTGCAAAATAAGTCCGCTTAGAGCCAATGGCCGGTTGTGCCGAGCCATTAGTGTATATGATACATTTATACTGATCACGAGGAAGAAGCGAAGAAGGCAGAGGATGAAAATGTTCATATTGAAGAAACTCTTGCGTTTGCAAGGAAGGGTCACAAACTAAGGAAACATCAATAGATGTTAAAGACGTAGCCCATTGAATCCAATGTGGGTGAATGGTTTTAGAATTAGGAACACTTACCATTGTGACCACCTCTATGGCAGACACAGGTGAAACAACAAAGGTGTGTTTACCTTGAGCGAGAGGTTGTTCCTTGCGGATGGCCATCTGCACCGCAGTTTAAAAAAAATTCAGTAGAAGAAAAACGCAACTCAGCAGGAGTGTACAGATGCGATTTATAAGCAATGGGTACAGTGTCGCCTTCATTGAATGTGACATAAGTAAAACCAATTGCACCCAGTACCATCCGGATGACCAAAGAATTGCTTAGCAAGTAGATCAGACTGTAAATTGCGTAAGACGGCAGTATGTTCCGGAAGCCAAGAGGAAGCAGAAATAGTTGGGTGGATTAAACCATAAAGAGGTTTAATTCGCTGAGCATGATCAGGAATGTAAGTCCTGCCGAAATTTAGAAAACCAAGTAGAGACTGCAATTTCTTGAGGGTAGAAGGGGGTTGCAATTGTGCACACTTCAAAAAATGGGGAGCCAAACCCCTACCCTCATTGGTCAACTCATAACCAAGAAAAAATACAGCAAGAAACACAGTGTGCGACCTTGCAAAATTGAACTTGTAACCAAGTTCAGTGAATCGCGTAATAATGTGATCCATTCTCTTCAAATGAGGATTTAGTTCATCATCAGTAATGTATATGTCATCGACCTAGGACAAAGCTTTAGGATCAATGTCATGTGAAAGGGACACCATGCGTGCCGCCAAGACACCGGGGCTATTCTTATACCCCATGGGTAAACAGGCATATCGCCTCTGGGAACCGAGAGCGGTAAACGCAGACCAATCACTGCTCTCAGGAACCAGGTTGTGACTGGACAAAACTTTAGAAATATCAAGTGTAGTATTACATTTTTTACAAACGATATTATTAATCCGGCTGTACTGTGCGTGTTCTGCACCGCAAATGCGTGTATGACTATTCAAATGTCTGTAATCTAAGATGATGCAATAAGAGCTGTCAGGTTTCAAAACCGGAAAAAGAGGATTATTCATAGGAGAAACACAGGGTTCAGTAACACTCTGATACTCCAGCTGAGTAAGGATGGTTTTAACGGACGCTTTAGCATCTCGTTTAATTGGATATTGAGGCTGCGGTTGAGGGGTGGAACGTATTGGAATAACATGTAACGGAGAATCCTTATCCCAACCAGCCTGGTTGTGGTATAAGGCAGGAGCCAAAGCTAGGGCCCACTCAAAAGCATTAGCATGCTTCGTCTCATCAGGGACGAGATGCGAAAAAGAAGGGAGGATTACATCTTTGCCATGCGGGCCAGCAAGAACAAATATATATTTTATATATATATAGGAAGCTCAGTGTGTTTGCAGTGGGCCCGTACCTTAGCATACACAGATGAAAGTTCTACAACTCAGGTGAGGTCGCAATCTCCTCTCTGAAAATCTCTCTCCAAGTATGTCTGTGCATACCTATATGGCAAACAGTACTTGTTCCCAAACAACAGCTGCATTTGTGTGTTTTGTCTAGGTGCTAGAGTCTGACAAAAACAGAATAACAAGGGGCTTTGTTGTTTGACCTTGTCTACTGTGTTCAGACTAAATCCCAGTAAAGAACAGAACGCAAAAACAATGGCCGGTTCTGTGTGAAAGTACATCATGGCACAAGCAAAATACGTTGGTATCGTAACGTGCACAAAGCAGAGAGCAACCTGCAACGTGCTCATTCTAACATAGGGAAAACGACAATGGGCCTGCACGGGACATGACCGCACACAGTTGCGTTTAAAAGGACTTCTAGATAAAAAAGGCAGCTTCCAGTCACCCCGAGTGCTTTTGCGGGACACGTTTTATACTCCAGCTTAAGATTGCTGCAGTTATTAACCATGTTCAGCTTACCATCCTTGGAAACCTATCATCATAAAAAAAAGAAATGGGACGACATTTTCTATATTTCAGTTTGTTATAATACGGTGATCCACATCCATTTGATCAATGAACGCATTATATATAGTATATTTATGTCCCTTCACCAGTACAACATTGTTTATACAGTCTGCTCTAACTTTCTACTATCTGTATCCAGTTTCATACTGGGTGTTTCAATGTCAATTGAAACAAGATTAATTATTTGTATTTCTATACCTTCTCCTCTTTTTCACACTCCATCGACACTAAAAACTTTTCTTGGTAACACATTTGCATCAATCACATGTGCTTGTAGTCCAGCTTTAGGTGTTGCTCATAAATAGCTGTATCTTCCATTGAGATCATACAGCATGTGTTTTTCGTAAGAATTACACCATGTTTTGTGGTGTTTTTCCCTTCAAGGCTATAATTATAACAAAAGGAAATTTGTTGTCCCCTCAGTGAAATTGCATTAGTCTGAGACAACATTTTATTGTAGACTCTTCTCGCATATAATTCTGCTTCGTCCGTTCCTGGTTTTCATTTTAGATTAATGTGCAACCATATTTCCACTGTTAACTTTTCATTGATCTTTAGGTCAACATTTATATGTATTCCAGTTTGTATCTCCACCTTAAAAGATATTCCCTGTAGTAGTAGTAGTAGAAAGTAGACTTTCTGTGTTCACCTTCTCTGTTGTATTCCACATCATGGCATATTTTATTGTGGAATCCTCAAACCTATATTAAAATCTCTTTAAACATGAACAGGTTTGGTAATAGCCTTGTCTTGTTCCTGGATACCTTTTTTCATGATTTTGAACTGTGATGGTTCTGTTGCATGTATTGTGTAAACTCTGTAATTAACATTACTCTTACAGTGCAGATTTACGCTTTGGTTGCATATTCCTGTGCCAGAACTTACAACAGTGTTCCGCATTGGGATTATTATAGTGAAGGATAAAAAGCAGGTGTTTCCTTTTTTTTTTCTTTTTTTTTTTTTGCAAATCTATAATTTCCAGTCTGTTTTGTTACATAATTCTTTCCAACCCCTTGATACTTTCATATTGAACTTACTTTGTCAGTATTTTAATCACCATTTCATCTAAACTCTTAAGTTCCCACATACCAGTACATAGATATCACACTTGGTGACTTTGTTGGAAGTGATGGGTTTGGTAAACTCCTCATACATAATTTAAAACTTTGCCACTATCACAATATTCTTCTGGAATCATTATTCTCGCTCCAACTGATAATAATCTGCTTTGCAGACTGTGAAAACTGCCCGGGTTTATACTTTAGCACAGGTATTAACATACAAAAGAGGAGGTTGACCACGTCTTTTCTCCTTTGAGCAACTATCTCCTGATACTTTCACCAACTCTACAATTGGCTGTGATTTTTCAGGCTGATTAGCAGATCCAGTAACATTTTCCTTAATAGCTCTGCAGTCGTCCTGGCAGGAGTCTTCATCAACCACTTATATGAAGCAGGAATTTTCCTCATTTTAAGCACAAAATCTCCAATATCCAAAATGTTCTTTAAAAAAAAAAAGCCACGACCCTTCTAACTCCACAAATGGACAATAATAAATGGTCACTCTCAGGGAATCTTGTTGAGAGTTCTGCGTCAGGGCATATCACAACCTGTGGAACTAAGGTGATGAATTCTGCTCTGGTGGAGTCACCAAAGCTGCATTGATTGGCACATGGGATCACACCAAAGCTGCTGCTGACTGACGAGGAGTAGCAGCACTCCTGTTACTTGGCCTCTCTTCGACCTTTGATACTCTGTGTTGCTTCAGTGGTTTGAAAACCTGTGAATCCAAGGAACTGTCCTTACTCCTCCTTACTGACGGAGCAAACCTAGTTTCACATCCTCCTTTTTCCTCTGCATCGTTCCCCTCTACAACCAGAGTTTCTTAAGGCTCAACAGTTGGTCTACCTTTCTTCAGTTTGCCTTATTCCACCACCTGATTTCATCTCCTCCTTCACCCTGTACTGCTGTGCTGTCAATGACATGCAAATCATATAAATGGACGGTGTCTAAAAACTTCCAGGACCAAGATACTCACTTGTGGCAATTGGACCAGCAGCTACTTTTCACTATAAGGCTTAAAGAATCTAGAGTTGGTCATGAATTGCTATCTTGCGTTCACATCACAAGTAAATCTGTTTTCCAAATGACATTCTGTGAGAAGTTGGGTTACTGGTTGAGGGGGGAAACCCTGCTCAAGCAGCAACCACAATCCTTGTCAGGATGAGGCTCAAGCAAACCCAAACTACCTGTGCTCAGCCTCCTGTAAGCTTGGCACAGAGCAGTCCGCCTTAACTTGGAGGCAGTGTGTAAAGTATTTATGCAGCACTTCAAACAGTAATAAAGTGAAAACACAACACAAGAAAAATCCCACATCAATTTACAAAAATAGAGCAAAATGTAATAAATAAATCATGCCCAAAATGACAAAAATTTCAATCAGTAGAAACAGAGATATGCAAATTTTAAGATTTAAGTGAAAATAGCACCAAAAAGCTAAATGCGCCACTCGTGAGTATCTGGTCGTTCAAGAAATACACAAGTTCAGGCAAACCGTGATGGAGCGCGAGTCGCATACAGGGACCAGGTTACTCCCACTGAAAAGTTACCTTCTCAGTCCAGCG
Source organism: Calotriton arnoldi (assembly GCA_963921515.1). Lineage (NCBI taxonomy): Eukaryota > Metazoa > Chordata > Amphibia > Caudata > Salamandridae > Calotriton > Calotriton arnoldi. Next base: position 101,966 of record CAWUFW010005157.1, read on the forward strand.
CAGAGAGTCCCGTTTGAGGGGGAAGGTGCAGCGAGGAGCAGGTAAACCATCACAGATGGTCGTCACTGCAGCTCGAAGATCCTGTGAACGTTGGTAACGGTCGGGCCAGAGCTTCATGGTGGCGTTCCCTGCAAGCGGTCGATGCTGTAGCGTGAAGGGTTGAGTTGACAGAACGTTTAGTTGGCAGTCAGTGTGAGCAGCAAGGTTTTGGTGCCAATGGGCCTGTTAGCAGTGGCGAAGAGCCCAAAAACTCAAATTCAGCTCCACTGAGGCCACACCATGGATCGAGGACCTGAGAGGCACCACTTGGGGATCAGGGGCATGCTCCTGCTGAATCTGGATGCTGGTTCATATGGTTAGGAGCCTGTTATTTCCTGTGGCTCTGAACTGGAGGTCAGCAGACTAGCCCTTAAAGCCACTCTTGAAGTTCTTGGTTCAGGTGTAGGTGCAGGTCGGTCCAATCCCTCTGACCCAGGCAGGGGGGCAGCAGTCAAGCAAGGCAGTGACCTAGCAGAGTGGCAGTCCCTTTAGCGGCACAGCAGTCCTTGTTCCTGGCAGTCTCCACAGGGCCAGAAGTGTACTGAAGAGTTGGTGTCTGAGGTCCAGTATTTATACCAGGTGCCTCCTTTGAATTGAAAGAAGCCTCCAGAGGTTTCCCTTTGAAGTGCACAGATTCCCTGCCTCTCTTGCCCTGGCTCCAGACTAACTACATGGGGTATGCAGCCCTTTGTGGGGAGGCAGGACACAGCCTAATCAAGTAGGTTTGTGCCCAGCTCTGCCCTCCCAACCAGTGCACACGCTAAGCGTTATATTGTGTTCTATTGTGTGTGGCTGTCTAGAAAGAAGACACATAGCCCAACTACCAAGTGCACCCATTTATGTGACACACTGACAGGCTGCAAGCACTAAATGGATAAGGTAGGAAAATGTCAACTTTCTAAAAGTGGCATTTTGAAAATTGTAATTTAAAATCCGACTTTACCATAAGAGATGATTTTTTATTACAATTTCAAAGACATCAAACATGATCTGGTTACCTGTTCCCATTTGGAAGTTACAGCGTATTAAATGTATCCTATGGGAGAGGTAGGCCTTGCAGTAGTGAAAACTAATTTAAGAGTTTTTCACTACCAGGACATGTAAAACTTAAAAGTACATATCACACTTTTTAAATACACTGCACCCTACCCTCTGGGCTGTCCAGGGCCTACCCTAGGGGTGACTTGTATGTATTAAAAGGGAATGTTTGAGCCTGGCAAAAGGTTTATTTTGCCATGTCAAAATTGCAGTTAAAAACTGCACATGTAGGCTGCAATGGCAGACCTAAGGCATGTTTGAAGGGCTACTTAAGTGACTGGTACAATCAGGGCTGCAGACTCACTAGTAGCATGTAATTTACATGCCCTAGGTACATGTGGTACCACTTTACTATGGACTTACAAGTAAATTAAATATGCCACTTGGATAAAAGCCAATTCTACCTTGTTTTAAGGAGAGTGCAAAAGCCCTTTAACACAGGTTAGCAGTGGAAAGTGTGCAGTCTTAAAAACCCCAAAAAACGGGTTCAGAAACAGGAGGGTGAAGGCTACTGAGGCTCCCCACAGAAACTCTGAGCCACCATCGCTCTAGCGCCAGCTCACCTGAACTATGCCATTGGACTGTATCTCAGGTAATTTCTCTTCCTACTTTGCAAATTATAGAGAGTCCAGCAGGCACCCTTTCAATTTACCAATTTGGACACAAATTACGAGTGTTCAGACCTTCAACCAAGCTACCAGCAAATAGACTTATCACCTTTAAAGTAATATGCATTGCTGTTCATGGTGATGGATCTCTGTTCCTTCAACATAATTTCTGCACCTATCATCAAACTAAACACTAGAACATGATGCATACTAGAATAAAACAAATGACCATCACCTTGAATTTTGGAGCGCACAAACAGTGTCTTCCAAGCAGTCTCGTTGCAAGATACAGATACCAAAAACAGTTATTACCTACATGCTTAACTGCATCTGCTCTCACACTTCACTGTGAGGCATTATGGTACCTGTAGGCATTAGTTTGCCACTACCTCCATGTAGGCCAGATTGGGACCCACACCTTTGCAGCCATGCACTCTGAAACGGTGCCAGGAATGAATCGTGAATCAAAGCACTTTGTGGCTTTGTTAGGGGTATATAGCATTATATAAATTGTTGAATGCACTACATTACCTTTCCCAGTGCTCACCAGACAGGGAATGCAAAAGGTAAGATGCATTTGGGAGGTTATTTCAACTTGCATTCTTGCTTTTCAGGTATCTATTGAAAGCTATTTTGTAGCGTGCTATTCCTGTGCTCTTTTTTTTTACCAATTCCTGACCTACCAGAGTACGAGACATCATCCCTGAACAAGGAAATCTTGTGCATCTTGTCCCAAAACCAAACCACTTCAGTATCCCCACTGTGTCTTCCTTTTCCTGTGAGTGGTTGTGTACATTGAACAAAAATTGAAGGGTAGGATGCCAATCTCATCTGGAGTTATTGTATCTCCAGGAGTCACTGTCAGTTCTACTTATGTATCACTGTGTTTTAAAAGAACTTTAAGGAAAGACCAACTTATCTTGATTACAGATTTATAATCCGTTCAGAAGCGCTTAAGTGTTAGTCTTGCGACAAATCTTTCTCTGCCTGTAGTAGGTGTTCCTCCAGGTCATTTATATATATGAGGAAGAGCAACGGGGCCATCACACAGCCTTGGGGTACCCCTGAAGAGGATTTGATCAGAGGTGAGAGCTTCCCATTCTCCAATCCTAGCCACAGTGTCCTAGTGCATCCTAAGTAAAAGGTCAATCAAGGCTTGTTCAATCCCCATCTCCTCCTTAATAGCCCATAGTTTGGCTCTGTTAACCCTGTCAAAGGCACAGCAAAGGTCCATAAAAGATGAATGAATGGAATCTTTCCTGGCCTTGACATATTTCCTCACTATTAACTGAAGGTTAAGGCATTGTTCTACAGTGCCTAATCCTGGACGAAAGCCGTACTGTGCTCTAGAGAGAATCTGCTTGCCATCTAACCAAACCTCAATTTTCATAGTTAAAATTCTGCCTAATATTTTAAGGGAACTCTCTAGGACGGAGATAGACTAGTAGCAAACTGAGAGATGTTTATTATTATTTTTTTTAATTATTTTTTTTTACAAATTGTCACTACCTCTGCCTATTTCCATGAAGTTGCCAGCTCTACTGTTGTATGCAAAAGAAACAATTGATTGACGGAATGCTGGACAATGCAAACATTCACCCCCAGTCACAAGGATCTGGGTTTAATCCATCACTCTTTTGCTCACCACACCACCCCAGTTTGGACCCAGCCATATGCAAATCAGTCTTGACCCTATTCCTTATGGGAACAGTCCAGCCCGTACTTCCAAGCCAGGCCCTCCCTGAACCGGAAACAAGCATCCTGGGATCGGTTTCAGGGCATCACCCTTCATCAGCCAGGCTAGCGTGAATCCAGTAGTGTAGTGAGCACGGGACCCACGTCTGGGCATACCCTTCCCACTTAGAGCGACATATGCAAAAGAAACAATTGATGGACGGAATGCTGGACAATGCAAACATTCACCCCCAGTCACAAGATCTGGGTTTAATCCATCATTCTTTTGCTCACCACACCACCCCAGTTTGGACCCAGCCATATGCAAATCAGTCTTGACCCTGTTCCTTATGGGAACAGTCCAGCCCGAACTGCCAAGCCAGGCCCTCCCTGGACCGGAAACCAGCATCCCTGGACCGGTTTCAGGGCATCACCCTTCATCAGCCAGGCTAGCTTGAATCCAGTGGTGTAGTGAGCACGGGACCCACGTCTGGGCATACCCTTCCCACTTAGGGCGACATATGCAAAAGAAAGAATTGAATGCAAACATTCACCCCCAGTCACCTGAAACCGGTCCCAGGATGCTTGTTTCCGGTCCAGGGAGGCCCACAAGGAACAGGGTCAAGACTGATTTGCATATGGCTGGGTCCAAACTGGGGTGGTGTGGTGAGCAAAAGAAGGATGGATTTAACCCAGATCCTTGTGACTGGGGGTGAATGTTTGCATTGTCCAGCATTCCGTCCATCAATTGTTTCTTTTGCATATGTCGACCTAAGTGGGAAGGGTATGCCCAGACGTGGGTCCCGTGCTCACTACACCACTGGATTCAAGCTAGCCTGGCTGATGAAGGGTGATGCCCTGAAACCGGTCCCAGGATGCTTGTTTCCTCTCCAGGGAGGACCTGGCTTGGCAGTTCGGGCTGGACTGTTCCCACAAGGAACAGGGTCAAGATTGATTTGCATATGGCTGGTTCCAAACTGGGGTTGTGTGGTGAGCAAAAGAAGGATGGATTTAACCCAGATCCTTGTGACTGGGGGTGAATGTTTGCATTGTCCAATATTCCGTCCATCAATTGTATCTTTTGCAGCTATACTGTTGTGGCAGCTCTGATTACATTTGTTAGCACAGGTGCCCAAAACATAACATTTAGTTTGAACAGGCCCACGGGACACCCTAACTGGCCCCCCACCCCTTTAAGGGGACCTTAAATTAATTGCAGCAACCGTGTCCCTTACCTCCATAGACTTATTAAATTGTTTAATGGCCTCCTAATCATAAGATTCTGTATCCCTGTGGATGGAGAGAATCTCAGGATGTCAGAGATTAAAGATATTTGGAAAGGGAACCACCCAGGCCTGACCTGGAATATGAGATTCCATCTGGGACTTTTGGTATCCTGTGAAAAAGGGGTGGTTAAACACCTTCCAATAGGCTGCACTATCCTTAGATTTCTCTGCATTTTTCAGACCCTCCGATGCCTTCCTTCTAAGCTCAGATTTCCTAGACTCCAGAATTTTGTCATATGACCTCCTACCACAGATTATATCTTCCTTTGAATGTAGTTGCTTTGCTAAGGCTAATTTAAGACGCTCGCATTAAGTCCCCTTATGGACACTCAGGATTTGTCATACGGCCTGGTTATACAGGCCTATTGTGATAAAAAAAAGTCAGTGCAAATCTCTCAAGGATGTTAGAACATTAAAACTATTCGGTGTTTCCACATTAAAAACTAGAGACTCACTAGGATTCTGAGGGGCCTTTGAAACGGTTTTCATAGATTTGGGGCCAAATGGTCTGTAAAAGTAACCCAGGTGCAGAACTCGGTACTGGGTTCCATTTATGTTTTCTATCGAAAAGAGATTTTACAATATAAGGTGATTTAAAATTCACCACTACACAGTAGCCCTCTGATACCTTTTTGTGAATACCAATTCAGGGGGTTCTTCTGACCATAAGTACATCCAATGAAAGGTCATTAGACCATCTAGATTTTGATTTTAACCAGTGATTGTGGCTTTTTAAAGCAGAGTAATCCTCCGTCACTGTAAGCGGTAAAACCGAAACATCCTTCAGGACTATTATATACAGAGTGCACTCTGGGTGAAGAAGAAGGTAACCATTATTGCCTTTTACAATAGGCCAACCTTCATAACATTTTACTCCAGTATCCTCTGGGTCGGTATCTGGCCTAGTTACAGTAGCAGAATCTGTATTGTTGATTGCAAGATTAGAACACCTAGCCTCTTGAATTATACCAGACCTTCCCTTGGCGTGGTAGGCTCCTGAGAATGAATACTTTGTTTGACAACCCTGAGAATTACATGGGCGTGGAGCCGGGGCCTTTAGCTCACTTGTTACTAATTTCATTTAGTTTCCCCCGCATTGCTATACAAAATTCTGAGAGCAGAGCCTCCAACTTACCTAAACAGTTTGAGACATGGGTCACTAGTCGGAGTTCCAAACCTGACAGTTCTTTTGAGGTTAATTGCCTCATGTTACTGGTTTGTTTCTTCCCCATGCCTTTCAGCTCATCCCTTTTACTTCCCACTACTTTGCTGAGTGCCCCATCCCCTCCTATTACTGGCACAGTCCCTTTTCTTCCTCGTGGGGGAGGGTGGAAATAGAGTGAGTTGTTTCAGGGGGGTCTCCCCTTGCGGCTGAACTCTCTTCAAAACTTGCAGATTGCACCAAGGTTGCACAGGTTTGATATCCTCTCCCAGTCTCCTTACTTTCTGTCGGATTTTTCTCCCCCACTTCCCCCATCAACTTAAGGGCATTGGGGTCTGAAACCCTGGCAGAAGATAACTTTTCAGATGCATCAATCCTTGATTTTGTATGAAATTGAATTATTTTATCTACTTATGTACACTTTTATGGCTTTTTAGCCAAATGAAGTTTGATGATGAAGTGTTAGTCTTGTTAACCTTTTTAACACATTGAGCCTTTCTCCTAGTGTTGTGAAAAGTTTGGTGACTCTTCACAAACTTGACTGATTAATGTTTACTGATTCTGGGAGTACATCTTCTGATTTGCTAGATTTTAGTGAGTAGCTTGCCTTCAGCATTGAGGAGTGCTACAGCCAGTAGAACAAGCATAGCTCTGCCGTGTTCGGTGCAATCTTCTTCACAACCAGGCATGAGTAGCATAATTTGTTTGGAAGGGTACCAGCATCAAGGCAAATGTTTTATAAATCCTGCTTTTAAGCCTGTCTTGGTCTGAGGGTTGGAGTTGTTCTTTTTTGTCCAAACGCTATCCTCGTCCATGTTGTTGGTCTTTTTTGGCAGTTGGAAAGCTTTCAGATGTGTGTCCTAGTCTTCCTCTCTCTCTGACCCCCCCCTACCACAGGGTAGAGTCCCTTGTAATAAGGGCAAAATATGCCTAAATTATGATTAAGGCTCCCTGTTTTCCGTTTTTACGGATTTTTACAGATAAATACAGACAGAAATCAATGTGTTTTCTATCTGCATTTATTTTAAAAAGTGGATAAATACAGAAAATTGTGCTTCTTTTAAGTGGCTCGCCATGCTGTTTTTCATGAATTGTAGCTCAACGCTGAGTAGATGGACAGCATGGGAAATTCAAAAACAGGATGACATTTCTTTAAATAATGGCATATGTCAACATACATTTGTGGTATAATGGTAATATTTAGTGGATGTATTGTTACGTAATATTTGGCAGCTTTAATAGCTAAATCACTACAGACATCAAAGTATGAGTGTGTGTCTATCACTTAAATAAATATGGAAATGTACAGTTTTACAACTTCATTTATACACAAAACATAAAATAAATATGGATAAATACAGAAACAATGTCCAAAAAATAAATATGGATAAATACAGACGGAAATGTTAAAAAAATAAATACCATAAAACCGGGAGCCCTAATTATGATTTCTTGAATCGCTTAATTTCCTCCATCTTGTTTCAGATCACATGGACGTATTTCCTTTTTATTTTTCTTAGAATCTTAATGTCAATTAAAATAATGATTCCCCCTTTTTATAGAAGCTTTGTTTGAATCAGTAGGAATGGATTGATCGTTTCTGTGACTTATCAAGCCAATATTGCCACCCTTCCTCTGACTAATATAGATATGTGTTTAATCCTAGAATAGGACCTCGAACTGTGAAATCACAAGTAGTTTGAGATTCCTTGCTACAGTGAAAGAATATAATAGTATCATTACCTCCTCATAGTCACCTGTACTTTATCTTGCTCAGGTAGAGTTTGTTGTTTGTTCTACTTTTTCCAGGCTAGTAGTTTTCATCTGTAGGATTGTCATGCCCTCTCTAACTCTAGGTGGTGAGTACCTATTTTTCTTCTCTGGAACATCAACTCAAAATCATGCCTATGTGTAGGCTATTTGGGTTATTAAGGGCCTCCATCACTGGTTTCAGAACTTGTCTCTTGAAAATAGTATCTTGGACAGTATCTTGGAGCAAAAGTATGCAAGTGTTGTAACATTGTGTTGTTGCTTGAAAATCCTACTCTTTTCAGTGTCCTCCCATTCTAATGGAAAAATGATATTTTATCCAGAATGCTGCATGACCTCTAATCTTTCCCAATTCTTCTCAGGTCCACTTTGTGTCCTCCTGCCTTCTCACCTCATTTTAGACTCAGCATCTCACCAAATAGAATCCAGAGGAACTGCAATATGTCATCCTCCATGTTATTTTTATCATGTTTCACACTCCTGTGTCGTCTCTGTAGTCTCTAATTTTGGATCTGATGGTTCCTTAGTTGGGATTTGAATTAACTTTTTCATCTAGCTTTGAATTTATTGCCACAGTTCTTAGTTATTCTGCAGTCTTTTGGTCAAGGCCATTCCTCAGCCCACAAATGATGCTCTCAAGTTTTTTTTCATATTCACTCCTCCATTACTCTGACAATAGAATCTAGGAAAATGTGTATCTTGTAAGCACTTTAGAGAGACACAAACTCTTCTTGTTTGACATTAACTCACTGCCATCAAGCATGTGGTGAGTGCTCATGCCTGTGCTCTATGTATACACATTTTAACTACTTTTCGGGATGTACCAACCATTGCTCTATATTTTGATCCTAGGACAATGAACTCTCTCCTGCCTATCAGAGAGTGCTATTTGCAGATGCGTACACTTTGGCCCTAAGGCCACTCTTCTGTATAGCCTCCTGGTAGGTTAAAGAAATCATCAGCAGGCATACATGTTGTACTATATGGTATCACAGCCCTCCCTTAATGATTGTTTCTTTGGTCTGATAATGCCAATCATATCCTCCTCCTTAGGTCCTTCAGGTTTACATCATTTGAATTGTTTTTTAGGGAAATAAATAGCTCTCAGATAACATTTGGAACACAACATATCAACACCTGTCAGTTCTGTCTGGGTAGACCCCAGAATCCCTCCAGAAAAGTCAGTTAACTCATAGCATAGTGAATTATTACAACCTTGGGGAAAATATATTCATCTAGAGGAATTCAATTTCAACATTTTTGTGCATACAGTCTGGAAATCCAATGTTTATACATCTAAAATACCAAGTAGAGGAAAATTCTAAATTTTTCAATATATTGCATCTTGTCAGCCGATATCAGCATACATCCAAGGTTCTAGCAGACTGGTCCACCAAATTAAACTCGGTTTAGTTGTTTAGTTATTAACAGTGATAAAGTATCTTTCTGTTTGATTAGCCTCATAAAATCAGTTCTTTGACAAACTCAGACTCTTTAATTGGCTCCATGCTCTGCAAATGTATTGTGCAATATCACTTTAGTTTTGCAAAACCCAAAGAAGCAATCTTGGGTCTCGCCTTGATTAGGATCGGTTTTACCGTCCAAGTCTCAATAGGAAAAAATTTGCTACGAGAAAGGTTTTGTTGTTTATATTATTGATAGTCATAGCCAGAAATGTATACAAAGGGAGCAGCTCTCTCCTAGCTATTTCTTCATTAGCTGTTGGCAGTAATTCCTGCCTGACATATAAGATGTAGGGCTATAGTAGACGAGCCAGTTCTCTTGACTACCTCAAGATCAATATTGTGATAGTGATTCTCAATATAAGGGGCAGTCTGTTATGTTGTGTTGTGTTAGGTGTTCTTCTAAAGCACTCAAATACCAAAAAAGGCATCTTGGCTCTAGCTGAGATAGCAGGAAAGCAAAGAGAACCCTTTAAATGACAATTAACAAGAGGAGAAGAGCCATGTCTTCAAGGATTTCCTAAAAGCCAAAAGATTGGGCATGGCTTTGATATACATGGGAAGGGCATTCTAGCTCTTCGATGCTCCAAGCACAAAGTCTCTGCCACCCCAGTTTGCGCTTTTAAATGTGGGGGCCACCACTAGTTTGGCAGAGGCTGAGCATAGCGACCTGCCTGGTGTATACGGGAAAGCTCTTCCTCCGTAAAACAGGTCCTTGCTCGTGCAGTGCTTTGTACACAATACAGAGTGCTTTAAAATTGACCCTCTTTCTGACAGGAAACCCGTGTAGTTTCTTGACAAACTTAGAGACCAATTGTTACCTGGGAATTTTAAAAAGCACGTGGGCTGCTGCATAATGCAAGGTCTGCAGTTTATTAAGAACATGCTGGTGCACGTTCAAATACAGCCCATTGCAGTAATCAATCTTCGACAAAACCAGCAAAGTAACCGTTTTTTGCAACTGATCTGGAATAAAAGGAAGGATCTTCTTAATCCTTTTAAGAGTGAAAAAAAGGGCCAGAGGTAACTGCATTGACCTGATTGACGTAGGACAGTTTACTATTTAGGAGAACTCCCAGGTCCTTCGCTGACCTGACTGGAAAGGGAAGTAAACCTAGTTCAGACGGCCACCCCACCATTCAGGGGGCCAAAAGGAAGGCTGGGCCACAAACAGCCTCAAGAGTTTTGGGGTCTTAAAGAATTTTTTGAAGACCCAACAATACGTAATACACAAGAGGCAAGTATAAAGGCAGAACAATACTTAACGAACAAGTTACTTACCTTTGGTAACACAATATCTGGTAGAGACTCTATCTAGCTGCAGATTCCTTACCTTTGAATTTCCCAGGCGTCAGGCTGGATCTGGAAACTTTTGCTGAGCAAAACCCCTTGCCTGCGACGTCGGGTGGCTCCATTCGACTCCGCATGACGTCGTCGGCGTCGTAGCATCGGTTATGACGTTGCGGTGCCTATATAGGCTCCACCCAGGTTTGCAGATGTCAGTACTTTTCGTTTTTTCCACGCCAGAAGCGCAGAGCCACAAATGATCTGACGTAGTTGTGTGCAAAACTAGGGCTCTGAAAAGGGGAACAACCCTAGCCCTACAATATCAGTCCGCAAAGCGGGGAGGCATGGGTGGGGCTGTAAGGAATCTGCAGCTAGACAGACTATATCAGATAATGCATTACTGTCGGTAAGTAACTTGTTCATCTGATAGAGACTTGTAGCTGCAGATTCCTTACCTTTGAATCAGATGCCCGAGCCATACCATCCCGGCAGTGGGTTGCGGACTCACATCCTAAACTAAAAGGTCTTGCAGGACTGAACGGGCAAAATGTCCATCCCTGCGCACCTGACCATCAAGGCAGTAATGTTTTGCGAACGTGTGCAAAGAAGCCCACGTCGCTGCCTGACAGATGTCTTGGACTGGGACACCCCGAGCCAAGGCCATAGTTGCAGCCTTTCCCCTAGTGGAATGGGCTCTTAATCCCTCAGGGGGCTGCTTCTTTGCCAAGGCATAACAGATCTTGATGCAGAGAACGACCCAGCATGAGATGGTCCTTTTCTGCACTGCCCTTCCCTTCTTAGCTCCCACATACCCCACAAAGAGTTGGCCGTCCTCCTGGAACTCTTTTGTGTGGTCAAGGTAGAACGACAACGCTCATTTTGGGTCCAGATGGTGGAGACGCTCCTCTTCCTTAGAGGGATGTGGGGGAGCAAAGAAGGTGGGCAAAGTGATGGACTGACCAAGGTGGAATGGGGACACAACCTTTGGTAAAAAGGATGCCCTGGTGCGAAGCACCTCCTTGTCCGGAAAGGACATAAGATAAGGAGGCGAACAGGATAACGCCTGCAACCCACTCCCCCTCCTGGCAGATGTAATCGCCACTAAGAAGGCTGTTTTGATGTTCAACAGCCGGAGTGGACAATTGTGCAAAGGCTCAAAGGGAGCACACATCAGATAGGTAAGGACCAAATTAAGGTCCCACTGTGGCATAACAAAGGGCGTGGGTGGAAATAAGTGAGCCAGCCCTTTTAGAAATCTATTTACAATAGGAGACTTAAAGAGAGAGGGCTCGTCTGGCAGCCGCAAAAAAAGCAGACAGAGCAGAAAGGTAACCCTTGAGAGTTCCCAAGGCAGAGCCCTGCTGGGTAAGGGTTAGAATGAATAAAAGGACAGCAGAAAGAAAAGCTGAAAGAGGGTCAATGGACCTTTCTGTACAGTATAATACAAATTTCTGCCAACAGCAGGCGTATACCGTTTTAGTGGAGGGCCGCCTGGCCGCTAGAATAACGTTGCAGAATTCGGGAGGAAGGTCAAATCTATCAACTGCCGCCGCTCAATCTTCACGCATGAAGGCACAGAGTTGACCTGTTCAGGTGGAGAACCCTCCCCTGCTGCTGCGACAGAAGATCCTCCTTAAGGGGCAGCCTGAACGGAGGATCGATACTCATTCTCAGAAGCTCTGGATATCAGACTCTCCTCGCCCAGTCCAGAGCCACAAGAATGACTTGGGCCTGGTCACTCCTGATCTTCTTCAGAACCCTGGGCAGGAGTGGTATGGGCGGAAAGGCGTACAACAGGCCTAAGCTCCACTCGCGACGAAAAGCGTCACCAAAAGTTAGCCGCCTTGGAAACTCCAGCGCGCAGTACTGCTGACACTACTTGTTCTCTTCGGAGGCGAACAAATCTAACCAAGGTTCTCCCCATTGTTGAAAGAGAACTTGCGCCACCTCCGACTGGATACGCCACTCGTGATCCGCTAGGCATCGGCGGCTGAGTTTGTCCGCAGTGGCATTCAGAGAACCTGCCAGGTGGTGAACCACCAGGGTCATGCCTTGCTGTTCCAGCCATGTCCAGAGACGCAGGGCCTCCCGACAAAGGGTTCAAGACCCCACCCCACCCTTCTTGTTGGAGTACCACACGGCGGTGGTGTTGTCTGTAAACACCTGCACTAACTTCCCCTTGACAGAGGGGAGAAATGCCTTCAATGCCAACCAAATCGCTTGGAGCTCCAACAAATTTATATGGAGCCCCATCTCCACTGGAGACCAGTGTCCCCTGATCTCCACCTCTCCCAGGTGGCTGCCCCATCCCAGAAGTGACACATCTGTCAGGACAGTGAGGTCTGGTTGGTGAAGGGAGAGGGAGAGGGGTCTGCTGGTGACCCTATGGCGGTTCGTTAGCCACCACTGCAAATCTTTTGCAGTTCCTTCCGAGATCTGAACCACGTCGGTGACATTTCCTCGATGCTGTGCCCATTGGAACTTCAAGTCCCACTGCAAAGCCCGCATATGCCATCTGGCATGTCTTACCAACAGGATGCTAGAGGCCATGAGGCCTAACAGCCTCAGAGTCAGTCTCACCGAAATCCAGGATAGAGGCTGAAATATCGGAATCATAGCCTGAATATCCTGGACTCGCTGCTCAGAAGGATAAGCCCGAAACTGCACTATGTCCAGAACAGCTCCGATGAGAGGGAGCGTCTGAGAAGGAGCCAGGTGTGACTTCGGCACGTTTATAGAGAACCCCAGCGAATGCAGAAGGTTCACTGTAGTCTGAAGGTGGGAGTCAACAGCCTTGGGCGAGGACAACTTCAACAGCCAGTCATCGAGGTAGGGGAAGACTGACACCCCCTACCTGCGCAGATGAGCTGCGACCACCGCCATCACCTTGGTGAACACCCGCGGGCCACTGGTAAGGCCAAAGGGGAGCACGGTAAACTGAAAGTGCAGGTAACGCCTGTGGCCCGGCAGGATGTGAATATGAAAATACATGTCTTGCAGGTCCAACGCTATCATCCAGTCTTCTTAGTCTAGGGCAGACATGACCTGAGCCCGAATGAGCATTTTGAATTTCTCCTTCTTGAGGAAGAGATTGACGGTCCGAAGATCTAAAATGGGGTGTAGTCCCTTGTTCTTCGGAATCAGAAAGCAGCAGGAATAACAGCCACTGCCTACTTCTGAAACTGGGACCCTTTCTATAGCTCCCTTGGCCAAGAGAGCCGTAACTTCCTCTTGGAGCAACTTTAAATGATTCTCCGCCAGCCGTTCCTGATTGGGCAGAATAGGAGGAGGAAAAGAAAGAAAAGGTAGGCAATAGCCTGCAAGACCCACTTGTCCGATGTTATGGATCTCCAGTGGGGGAGATGATGACGAATTCTCCCACCAACTGGAGTAGTGTGGGCATGCAGAATCAGCCTAGGATTGCCTGGACGCTGCGGCTGCTGGGGGCAGTGTGGTTGACGACTTCTGGCTTCCATTCTGAGATCGGAATGCACAGCGTCCTCGTCCTCGCATGGCTTGGGCAGTCTGTGCGCACCGTGGCTGGGATATGGCTGACACAGCTGGAAACCCCTTCCGTTGCCACGAAAGGGGCGAAAGGAAGATTGGCCACGGGGGTGGAGGAGAGACTCAAGGATCTGGCCGTAGCTCAGAGTCCTTGAACCTGACCAGAGCCAAGTCTGCCTCTTCCCCAAAAAGGCGGATGCCATCAAAGGGCATGCCCATCAAATTGGCTTGGACATCGCCCGAGAAGCCAGTTGTACGAAGCCAGGCGTGACGCCTCAAGGCCACCGTCGTTGAAATCGATATGCCCAGCAAATCAGTCGTATCTAGGCCACACCGTATGGTGGATTTTGCTGCTTCTCTTCCATCCTTAACAGCTTGGGAGAGCACAGCCTGGGCCTCCTCCGGGACTTGTGGCAGCACTTGCGCAACCGTCTCCCAAAGGGAATGGGAAAAACGGCCCAATAAGCATGCAGTATTTACCAACCGCAATGCCAGGCTGGAGGAAGAAAACAACTTCTCGAATGATACCATCCTCTTGGATTCCCTATCCGGAGAGGGGGAAGGGAATGCCCCTTGGGACGTAGAGGCCTGCACCACCAAACTCTCTGGGGTGGCGTGTTGGCTGAGGAATTTTGGGTCGCCCGGAGCTGCGCGATGGCGGTGTGCAATCGTCCTATTCACATGCCTCTGTGCTAGGTTTGGACCATGTTCCTAGAAGGGCGTCTGTAAGTGCCTCATTAAAGGGCAACAGGGGTTCGGGCGTGGAAGCCCCAGGTTGAAGCACCTCAGTCAGGAGATTAGTCCTGACCTGCACCGAGGGCAGCTCCAGTCCAAGGACCTCGGCTGCCCTCTTAACCACCATGGCATAGGATGCCCCTTCCTCTGTAGCCACTGCTGGTGGAGAGAGCATACCAGTATCTGGAGAATTATCCAGTCCACTGGCCTCCCCATGTTCCCCATACCAGTCCAAATTCTCCTCAGAGACTGCCTAGGTTTCAAGAGGGTCCACAGACCCCTCCCATTCCTCTCCTGAGCCTAGCACAACCTCTGGGTTCTGTCGACGTCTGAATCAGCATTGATCAACGCCTTTCCGGCTCTGTCATCGGGGATGAGGATGGGGCTTGCGCCACCGATCGGCATCGGTGACGCCGCAGGCACCGACTTCGGATTCGACGCCGGGGAAGGTCGCGTTGGCATGACCGGTGTCGAACCAGATTTGGGATCGGATCCCTGGCGCCCCACCGACGTCGTGCCCGGAGCCGACGGCGTCAAACCTAATGAGGCCCCTTCCGACTTCAGGGAGCCTGAAGGCTCACCAACTGGGCCATTCCGCTCAAATATGCGGTGCATGGCCTCGTAAAACTCTTTTATTTGAGCAGGTGTCGCTCCACCTCCCGGAAAGGGGGGGGGGGGAGACGCGTAGTCGACTCTTGCTCTGCAGAACCGTGCCTAGAGCGTCGGTGCTCCTTACCTCTCTCGACGACGGACACCAGTTGAGGTGAAGACAAAGTCTGCTTGGACGACTTCTTCTTATGCCTCTTCCCCGAGTGTCCTGAGGACCTCGAATGCGAGGAAGAGGACTTAGGGCTCTGTGAGCGGTCCCGCGACCTCCTCTTCTTCGATCTGGATCGCGACCTCCTCGGAGTCTCGCTTGACGGTGTCGACTGCCGGGCCGCGAGTAACTTCATCGCCCGCTCCCTGAAGGTCTTCGGAGCCATCACCCGACAGTCCGAACACGACTTTGTATCGTGGTCGCGCTCGAGACACCACAGACATACGCGGTGGGAACGGTGACTGACATACTGGAACAAGTCCTGCACGGCTTGAAACTGGTCTTCCTCGAAAACATCCCTTGTACACGAAGTCGAAAAATCCCAAAAACTTCGACAAAAGTCGAGAAAAAGCCTGCCAAAAAGCGGCAGAGGGATGGCGCCTATATAAGCACAGCGACATCATAACCGACGCTACGGCGCTGACGACGTCACGCGGAGCCGAATGTCGTGCACAAGGGGTATTGCTCAGCAAAAGTTGCCGGATCCAGCCTGACGCCTGGGAAATTCAAAGGTAAGGAATCTGCAGTTAGAAGTCCCTATCAGATGTTGTATTGCAATTGATTTATTCATTGCCTATCTATTGAGACATTTTTCTGTGTGTATCATGATCTAGTGCTCACAAATCAGTGAAGGAAACGTGCAGTGGTAAGTGAGAATAGTTAAAACAGATTGAGCTGTGACACCGGAGCTCCCGCTCGGCGTCTGGACTCACTTGGGTGGAAATTATTGTTGCTCTACGAGTCCATCAAGTCGCCGGCTCGCTGTCTTGGCTGGCAGCGACCTCGTATGTGCACTATTGTGATTAATTCACACCACTGCAAGTGACACCTATGGGTCCTCATATGTAGACTATCGTTATCAATTTATACTACTGCAAGTGACAACCTACGCGTATTGTCCTGAGACACCGGAGCTCCCACTCAGCGTCCTGTTTTCACTCATTCCAAGTCTGATGTCGCTCAATACGCTCATTAAGTCTCTGACCCACTAGCCCATGTGGCAATGTTTTTGGAATAGGCGTTTCGCACCTATCTCTTTTCATTCCGGTTTTCTTTAAGACCCCAGGTGTTTTTAACACTCTTGAGATCGTTTGGCCTAAGTGAACCACTGTTTTTTCTAACAATTTATTGCCCCAGCTTCTCGAAAATTGTGGGGTCTCCTTGTTTCATTCTATATATATCTATATATCTATCTATCTATCTATATATATATATATATATATATATATATATATATATATATATATATATATATATATATATATATATTCACTGAAAAAACCATAGGTTTCAGACACGTTATAGTTAGAAATTAGCATTTAAAAAACCTTTGAAATTCACTGAAAAAACCATGGGTTTCAGGCACGTTATAGTTAGAAATTAGCATTTAAAAAACCTTTGAAATTCGCTGAAAAAACCATAGGTTTTAGGGAAAGTTATAGTTAGTTGGGCATTTCACTCGTACAAAACCAGTGAAATTCCCCCGTTATAGTTAGTTCAGCTAACTATAACTCGCGCCCCCGCAATGCACTGCTGATGACGTCACATATTACATCACTCATGACATGGTCAGTGACATCACTGATGACATCACTGATGACATCTCAAATGACATCACTGATGACATCACTGATGACATCACTGATGACATCTCAAATGACATCTCAAATGTGTGATCAAGGCTGCATGTCTGGCGGCCGAAACGCGTCACTTTTGGACATAGATGTGTGAATAAACCCATCTGTTGAATACTTCTGCCTTTGGAGTCTGTGCCTGTGGTGTTGCGCTGCTGCCGTAGCGGATACATGCCTGGGATTTTCGTGGTGATATATATATATATATATATATATATTCTCCAGTGCACATGCCCCAAACTCTGCGTGGGGAGCACTATACACATGGTGCATGTGATAATCCTTCAGCACCTGAGGGCTGTAAAAAACCAAAGATAGAACCTACCACTGAAGGAAGTGACCCAATTAGGGCCACCCGGGTCACTCTCCACCTCCTCTAGCCTTCCGAGAAAGGAAGAGTCGATGACGCAGTAGAGAATACAAGCAAACCAATTTATTCACAGAGTACACTGCAGTGGCGTCCGATCTGACCAGCTTCCTATGATGGCTGACGAGGGGCTGACTCTAACAAACATAAAGTTACATTAGGTATGTTGCGGAGCCCACAAAGACCCGCCTACTATGGAAAAACACTGGTAGCTATCGTAATACAATGGGGGTACAGAACATAAGTTTTGATTCCGCAGCCTGGCACAAGCTGTCTACTGCCCAAGGTCGTCTGGCTTATCCTCCCCACTAGACAGGTGGGAGAAGGCCTCGATGTGATAGAAAAGGCATGCGTTAATGAGCAAGATTCAGCATTGGAGAAACGAAACTTACCAAGGACCATTTCTCGTAAATGATCAAGTAACAGTTCAGATTATAATACAAAATGGCGTCTTGGAGAAGCAAAATGGTGGCACAGATGTCAACCTAACAAACGTAACATCTGCATTTACTAGTTGCGTTTACATACAGTATGCATATTTAATGTATTAGCTATATAAATGCTAACATAATATTGGGTAAAATACGAGCAATATGGCAATTTTACGTTTCAATTCTCACAGACCCTCCTTTTAGCATTATAAGCTAATACATGCACCTTTATTCTTGCTATTAGGTAAAGGTCTTTACAATTCTAACGGCTAAAAAAAAAATACAATCAATCAAACAATAATATATCATGTACGAATATGTATATATGCATAACCAACGTAAAGAAGAAAATGACATTAAACAGCAGTAGGAGTGACATCAGGAATTGAACCTGCAAGAGAAGTAGTAGAACTAAAGACCCCCTCGTCTATCTGCATGATAGTATCAAACTCTTTCTGGAGCATTATAGTAGCATTGGTATCATGGACTGAAACCCTTTTGGGAGTGAGATAAGTAGCACAGTATGAGCAGCATAAGGGAAGACACTGAATCAAAACGCAGCAACAAATTAAAAGGACAATGAAATATATCACCTTTTCTAGAATCCAACCACCAAATAAAGACCAGCTCCAATTACCGCTCTCCATCCCTCTAACGTTTTCCAAAATATCCAGAATATGCTGAGTGATGTTCTTTTCCATATTTGTGATACCGACCACACACTGCTCTCCTATTATTGCGCATGCACCACCATTCTTGGCTAAAATAAAGTCAACTGCATATCTCGTTTGTTCGGAGTATATGCGCATACTTTCTAACTGGGTGGTGATGTCCCGTAAAGCTGCCACTGTAGAATTAGATAAAATTTGCAACTTACACCCAAAGTACTCTCTAGCTCGTTCACCCCTGGCCATGACGGTACCACCAAATGTAATAATAGAGGAAAGGATATATCCAAAAGTGATACCATTACTATAATTATTAACTTCCAAATCGGTAACGCCCTCCCAAAATTCCTTGGTTAATGTTCTTTTTACCCATCTTATATTTGGTTTACTGTACTTCCAAGGCACCCCAAGAGGTAAAACCATTCCCGAGGCCACATCCTCTGTACCATTGTACATATTAGAATACGTACCATTTGATAAAAAATAAAAACCTGGATGTGCGTAGAGTGGACCTTGATAATCTAATGGAGCATATCTAGTATTCATTCCCTGCATACTGGGATCATCCTTTTTCCCTAAACGCATTACATTTTTGTACACTACTTCTCCAGAGCAATTGAGATACAAATAAGCATCAGTACTATTTATTTCAGGGCAACACGCAGGGTAAATACCTGCCTCCTGAGTGACAGTCAGATCTTGGTAGTGCCAACCTGTCAGGGTGATATTTCTTTTACCAAGGTACAAATCACCACAATACCTTTCGGGCATGCACCCTGGGTACCCTGTCCCCCTCAGCTTTCTATAGTATAAGCAAGGTCCAGGATATCCCAGGCCGAATTCACCTTTTGCTTCTACAAAATGGGGAGGACGAACATATGTATAGTTTACCAATGATAATGGATAAGCGATCCATAAACTTGTAACAGAATCAGTGGGGTAACAAGCTGTTATCCCCAAAGAATTTCCGGTGTGTGTCTAAGAAAACATTGCTATGCATGGTTCTTTTACTACGATCGGAGGAAACTGTCTGATATAAAACACATGACTAGGTAACTCCAGAAGAACACTCCAATGCCCAGAACAGCCCCCCTCTCACTAGGAAAAACAACAATATAACTACAGCCCAAAACATTTTCTTCCTGAGCAACCATTCAAAAGTGATCTGCCCCGGTCGCAGGGCAACAAAAAACTGTTCATCTTCTAAACGGGGACGACCAAAAAGACACATGTTCGCTATAAAGCTACAAATGAAAACACCAGAGAAAGAGACGTCATATAATGGAACCAATGGTGGAAAGGACACACAAAAAAAGAAAAAATTAAACGGCGAGAAGATCAGGGTCCGTTACAAGCCTCCCTGGAAGGCTTCTATTGTTCAATCCTCGATGGTGCTATTGAGCACTGTACGGTGGAGCCACACTGTTGCAGCTCATCAGCAAAAGTTCACTGTCCTCAGGATAGGGCACTCTCCGTCCTTGGAAAATACCCTCAACTTATCCTGTCCTGCGTCTCAGGTAGTGCACCAATCTTCTGATCCCTAGTCTAATAGGAAAAAGCAGAAACAAGGGGGCATTTTACTAATCTTATCCACGAAGTCCATCCCTGCTACACTCACTTCTCTTTTGGTGCACTATCCTTCCGTCGAGGACGCAAATTGTACCTTTCTACTCCAGGTACTGTCTCATCACGGAGAAGGATCTGAAATTCAGGGGGTGTTGGAGACCGAGACTTAGGCTCCTGCGGATCAGATGAAGAAGAAGCATGTGCAGCCCTAATTTCTGGGGGTACTGCTGCTGTCAAAACTGCCTCGTTCTCTTCCTCCGTCTGCGCCCAAGTCAGCTGGGCGTCGAAGAAAGGAACAAAACGTGGAACCTTCTCCGTCTCGTGGTCCCCTATCCCCTCTTGCACCCACCGGTCATAGGGGAGGGGGAGCGGCACTCGCCGGCAATGCGAGGTATGTATAAAATGCTTCCGGCTGTCCACTCGCACCGCCGTCCTTGTCGTGATGAGGACCAGATATGGTCCTTTCCACCTAGGCTCCAAGCTGTCTCGTCTCTGGAAATTTTTCACAAGTATGTAGTTTCCAGGCTATATGGTATGCCCGGGCCCCTCTGGTGCTGGAGGCAAAGATTCATGTATCTGTTGGTGAATAGAACGCAAACTTTTAGTGAGATCCTATAAATGATCAACTAACAGAGGATAATCAATTTCAGAAAATCTTTTCGGTCTAGGGACGCCCCACACATTTGCTGGATGACCAAAGACCACTTCGTATGGCGATAATCCAGTTCTAGATTGGGCTGTCATTCTGGTGGACAATAAGCAATGGGTAATGCATCTGGCCATTGTAGCCCAGTACTTTCCTTAATCTTAGCCAATTTTAGCTTGAGAGTACCATTGTACTTCTCAACTAAGCCTGCTGACTGGAGATGATTTGTGCATGAAATTTTTGCTTGATGCGCAGACCATCGCACACCAATTGAATCAATTTGGCGTTGAAGTGACTTCCATTGTCACTCCAAATCAAACGGGGCAAACCGTAGCGCGGGAAAAACTCCTTTATAAGCGCTTTCGCCGTCGCCATGGCTGTGTTTTCTTTCTTTGGGTAAGCCTCAATCCATTTGCTAAATGCACAAACCACCACTAACACATATTTCAAATTATTAACTTGCTGAATCTCTATGTAATCCATCTGGAGTACCTCGAAAGGGAGAGAAGGTGGCGCACCAGAAGGTGTAGGGGTACCTTTTCCAGGATTGTGCTTCATACAAATCATGCAATGTTTCACTAGGTGCACAGCAACCTTTGAGATATTATCATTTTGCCACACAGGATCCAATAACCTACAGATTCCCTTAGCACTAATATGAGCTGGACCATGTGCCATGGTAACTACAGGAAATACATATGCATCAGGCAACATCCATCTCTGCTTCTCGGACTTATCAGTCCAACACCCTTCATCGTCTAAACGCCCTGTACTTTCCTGCCACACCGCCAACTCCTCAATTGTTGCTTCACTCTGTATTTCCCGAACAGTCTCTAACGAATTTTCAAACATGGTAACATCTGGTACCCATCTAGCAGGTCCTGCCACAAACATCCTTGTCGTCTTTGACCTGGCTGTCTCTTTTGCTATCTGGTCTGCAAAAGCGTTTCCCCTCCCCACATCATCAGTAATTGCTTTATGAGCACTACACTTCACTATTGCCAATCGTTTGGGAAGGGTCAAGGCTGTCAAAAGCCTTTCTATCAGCGGACCATTCTGGATTTTGGTACCATGTGAGGTCAAGAATCCTCTCTCTGCCCAGAGGCGTCCAAAATTATGGGCCACCCCGAAGGCATACTGGCTGTCAGTATAAATATTGACAGTCAGTCCTTCACTCAATTCACATGCTCGCAAAAGGGCTATCAGCTCCGCAGCTTGCGCGGATTGGTAAGGAATACGTAAGGTCTCAACTACAGTGCGCAGCGTGGTAATAGCATACGCCGCTGCAGTGGTGCCATCTGACAATTTGAAACAAGAACCATCGACATATAGTTCCCCTTGCGGGTCAGATAAGGGAACGTCGGTCAAGTCTATCCGTCCCATCGTCTCGTCCTCGGTACGGAACAAACAATCATGGACATCTCTGTCCTCATCCCCCGAAGGGAGGGGTAGTAACGTGGCTGGATTCAGAATGGCAGATCGTTTGATAGTAATATGAGGTGCAAATAAAGTTAATTCATAACCAGTCAGACGAGCACTGGTGAGGTGCTGCGTCTTTGTCTTGTTTAAAAGTACATCCACAGCGTGAGGTACCATTACTGTGAGGTCATGATTAAGGACGAGCCCTGCCGACTGTTGTATAGAGACCTCCGCAGCCGCCGCGGCTCTTAAGCAACTCGGGAGGGCTCTGGCGACAGGGTCAAGCGTAGCAGAAAAATAAGCACACGGCCTCTGCTTACCTCCAAAGGCTTGTGTTAGCACCGAAAGCGCACACCCAGCCGTTTCGTGTACATACACATCAGGCGTACCAAGCACAGGTGCAGAGCAAAGCGCAACTTTTAATTGCTCAAAAGCATGCTGACATTCATGCGTCCAGGGCAAAGGTTCATGCACATCTTTAGTTGTCAGGCGAAGCAAGGGCTGTATTAATAGAGAATAGGCGGGTATCCAGTGTTGACAATACGAGGTGATGCCTATGAAAGCACGCACATCCCTCTGCGTCACAGGGACAGGCATCTTAACAATGGCATCAACTCGTTCAGGTGTTAGCCTCCGACCCTCCTTCGACAGCAGGTGACCTAAATAGGTGACAATATTGGAATTTAGAAAAGGACACTTTATGTCCTTTGTTCGCCAAATGCTTTAGCAATCGTACCGTGGCATCCCGACAACCCTCTTCGGTATCGGAGGCTATCAAAATGTCATCCACATATTGCAATAATACATTACCTGCGGGAAGAGAGAGAGAGTCCAATTGACTTTTCAAAGCTTGACTATAAATACTGGGACTTTCTGTATACCCCTGAGGAGCTCAACAGAATTGGAAACTTCTACCAGCCAAAGTGAATCCAAACAGATACCTACTGTCTGGATGGATAGGAATACTAACGAAAGCATTTTTCAAATCAATCGCAGAAAAGAATTTAGCAGTAGAAGGAATCATCGTCAAGAGGGCAGTAATATCTGGTACCACCGGGAACTGAGGAACCACTATCTTATTGATTTCCCGGAGATCAATCACAAAACGATAAACATCAGGATGTGCATCAGGGGAATCCAAAGGTGCCTTCTTAAGAATAGGGAGAATGGGGCTATTGCATACATTCGCTACTGTCTCCTCAACCACCCCCGATTTTATCAAGTCCTGTATAATCTGCATCAAAGCCTGTTCCCCTGCTTGTGATATTTTATACTGGGAAATACGAGGGAGCACAGCGTTATCTTTGATCTTTATGGAAACTGGTGGTATCTGCAACAACCCCACATCCGTATCCCCTGTGGCCCACAATGAGGATGGCACATCTTTAAATTCAACAGGAAGCGGCGCATCCTTTGCCAAACACTGTTTTGCACTAACCACATTAGGTCCAATAGTCATGTAAACACCATCCGGGGAACAAGAAATGGTAGCATGTAACTTTTTCAACAAATCCAATCCTAATAAATTTTCCCCACAATTCGTTGTTAACAAAAATGGAGAGTCCACAGTAAAAGGACCAACAGTCAAAGCAAGAGGTTTGGAAATGGGGCTCACAACCGGTACGCCTGAAAATCCTACTGAAACATTATTACGGCCAGACAGGGCTGCCCCGGGGACCAGCGAACGAGAAACAGAGCTATTCATTGCACCTGTATCCACCAAAAATTTCTGTGCCGAACCATGCAAATCTGTGACATAGGGACCACGCTTATCTACAGGAATTTGAACTGGTTCCCTTTCCCTGTCCCTGGCTGTCCTAGCCATAGGATATCCCTGCAGCTTCATCCATATCATGATCATCATGATAGTACTGCCTTCCCCGGGGGTCATCAAAATAGTTCTGATCAGAACGAGCCCCTGAGGATGCACCTGCTTGAACCTCATCCCGATCAACCTCATAACGGCCCCTTCCTCTCGAACCTCGCCCGCTAGGAACTGCAAGTTTTTGTAATTAATCTGGGCACTCACTTTGCCAAAGTCCCTCCTTTTTACAATACGCACACTGATTCGGCCCTAGGGGTGCACCACCTCTACCAGCACCCCGTGACCTTTGAGCCGGACCAGTGCCCCGTCCCCTTCCGGACCCTCTTGCAACTTGCTGCAGCAACACCCTCGTTTTCAAATCCTTACTCTTCTTGTCCACCTTGTCCTTTTCTTCATTTTCTCGATGCTCATAGTACTGAGCCATACTCAATATCACCGAAGGGGAGGAGGTAGTCCAAGTGCTCTCCGAAGCTTGCAACCGAGCTGCAATCTCCGGAAGCAAATTTGTGACAAACCTGTTAACAAACAAACGAACACCACCTTCAACTGACAAATTCTGTCCACTGAAATCCAAGAACACCCCTTCAAACCTAGTAAAAAAAAATCAGACACTCTCTCCTCTTTCTTCTGACGACATGCCGTCAGCTTATCCCAATCTACTCGTCTGGGTGGGATAAGAGAAGCCAGGATCTCAGCTCTAGGTTTCTCACCGGGCTTTCGCTCCTTATCCCATGCCTTAATCTCATCCCAAGAGCCACCCAATTCCACCCTGTGATCCTGCGTATGCACCTGCCTCCATATGTCCACCGGCACCAACAGCCCGAAAAACATCTCTATATCTGCTAGGGTCATAACTGACGAGGAGGCAGCCTCTGTTAACTCTTTATAATACGCCATAGGGTTTTTCCTTGTATCCGGTATCTGACTTTTAAGAGCTAGCACCTCACTTCTCTTCCACGGGGTATAAACCCACTGCTCCTGAAAAGGAGCTGCCACCCGCTGTTGGACCACCTCATTTCTTTGGTTCCGCTGCTCTGGGATCTCAGGATGAAAAATAGGGTGTACCTCCCTCATCGGAAATTGGGACACACTAGTCGGAGTACGATGATGTAATCTTTCTCGATAACTGAGTAGCGTCCCAACATTGCCAAGAACTTCTACAGGGGCCATACCAGCTGAATATGCACGATCTCGAATGTCATAAATAATTTGAGGGGCTGTGCCTCCAATACACTGTTCCCACAAACCAATCAATGTAGCCGACATATGCTGGAGGGCATGCAAACGGATCAAAATCTTTCATCACACTCCATATATCCTCCACATTATAAATCTGACTCCGGGCCCACTGTGCTGCCTGATGTGCAACCATCCTTTTCTCCTCTTCACCTACATTAGATCGAGTCAATACCTGCTCCATTCGCTCCCGTACTGCCGCTCAATTCCCTCTATCCGACCCTCGCACTGGTGTCTCAACACTACACAATACTGCAGATGAAAGGTTTGGGGAAGACACAAGAGGTACAGACGTAGGGGACAGTGTCAACAATGACTGTGTGGTTGGAGTAAGAGAAGGAGGAGAAACAGAAGCAGAAATAGCAGATACTGCAGGGGTGCCTGCAGTCACCACACTTGCAGCTTGTGAAACCGGAGGGGAGATTGACAAGGCTGGAGCCGAAGCTGCTGAGTCCACAGGAAGACCAGAAGAAAGCGGAGAAGCAACGGAAGACTAAGACAACGGAACAACATGATATATTCTCTGCGGGGCATAAGGAGGTGGGGGACGAGTTTCCAACAGATCCTCTACAAAAAGATCCTCATCCTTTCGAACTACATAAGACTTATTACATTGTAATCGAAACTTCCTATCGGCACACTCAATACCTTTCTCTGTTTGTTCTTTATCATAAGCTACAGCTTTCTGCACCATTGTCTGCATTGCCTTCTTCCTAGACTCCTTCTCGGCCCGTATACGCCTCTGCTTAGCTTCCTTCTGCCATACTTGCAACGTATCAAACATCGACTGTCTACTTCTACTAGCAAATAATTTGTCCTGTAAATAATTCAATTTTTGTTCGTCAAAGGTACCGTCCAGTGGCCACTGAAGCTCAGTATTGTCCCTTGTATACTTTTGCCATAATGTACGAAACATAATGGGGCCAATACCGTGCTTCACATACATCTCAAAACTCGGAGTGCCTTCTGGAGGCGCAGGCTGCCTTTCCTCCAGCCGATGCTCGACAGAACAACAGCGACACCCCAAGCACCACACTTTCCTCCAACAAGGCATCCTAGCATCAGACACATTCACTATCCACTCAATTCAACACACACACACACACACACGCAATGAAAACACACACAAACAAAAGAGCTCTCAAAAACAGTCCTCAGACTGCACCAAGACAAGATAGGCTCTAGCCCCAGGCCTTTTTCGAGAATAAGCCAAATTCAACAAGTGGCCTGGCAGAACGATCAAAAACGCTCTGTATCACAAGGGTTCACAGACCCACCAAGTAAATCAAGACGGCGCCGCTTTTACCAAAACAAATCAAGATAAACTCACCTGGTGCACACAGGTCAAACAAGATTATTCTCCACTGCCGACTCTTCAGACCAAACGGTCAGATCCAAGGGTTTCGCCTTTTCAGGACCCCAGCCGAGATGACCACTAGACGAGGAGTCGCCCGATCAGACAGGCGGAGCAGCCGCGAGAACCAGGCTCTATCATATGGGGATCCCCGATCCGCCCATCCGACCAGACGCAATCCCGACCCCACAGCCCGACTACGGGCGGGATGGGCCACCTGGTGGAGTCCCTGTTCGGGCGCCAACTGAAGGAAGTGACCCAATTAGGGCCACCCGGGTCTCTCTCGACCTCCTCTAGCCTTCCGAGAAAGGAAGAGTCGATGACGCAGTAGAGAATACAAGCAAACCAATTTATTCACAGAGTACACTGCAGTGGAGTCCGATCTGACCAGCCTCCTATGATGGCTGACTCTAACAAACATAAAGTTACATTATGTATGTTGCGGAGCCCACAAAGACCCGCCTACTATGGAAAAACACTGGTAGCTATCGTAATACAATGGGGGTACAGAACATAAGTTTCGATTCCGCAGCCTGGCACAAGCTGTCTACTGCCGAAGGTCGTCTGGCTTATCCTCCCCACTAGACAGGTGGGAGAAGGCCTCGATGTGATAGAAAAGGCATGCGTTAATGAGCAAGATTCAGCATTGGAGAAACGAAACTTACCAAGGACCATTTCTCGTAACTGATCAAGTAACAGTTTCGATTATAATACATAATGGCGTCTTGGAGAAGCAAAATGGTGGCACAGATATCAACCTAACAAACGTAACATCTGCATTTACTAGTTGCGTATACATACAGTATGCATATTTAATGTTTTAGCTATATAAATGCTAACATAATATTGGGTAAAATACGAGTAATATGGCAATTTTACGTTTCAATTCTAACACCCCGTAGCCAGGCACATCAATGAGGTTCATTAGGGGGATACAAACGAGCTCCTTTATTATGTGATAGATTCATTCCCAAGAAATAGGCGAGGGGGCAATAGAGATATGAAACTTAGACAATTAGAGTCACGATACATACTTTTACTGGACATTAAGATCCCACAGGGTCTCAATTCCGAAGAAGACATGCATGTCCACCTTTAGAGGGGCGGGGACCCCTCTACCGCCAACTCCCAGTGTGATAGACATAAGAATTTTACTGTAGAAAATCAGTGCTATTAGAAACATTAAACATTTCAGAAACTTTTTAGTTTTATTCGTGTACCTTGTACTCTCGGTAATGTGTAAGGAAGGATTGATAACTCTCGGGTAGGAAAGCCATCCATATTTTGTACTATGTATAGGTGAATAGACACTTCTGTCAAAGACAAGATCCCTTTGGGCTCTTTTTAAGCATCCAAGAACACAATACTATCCTTCATACACAATACTTTCAAGCATACATTATACAGTTTGCCAACACCAAGTAGAAACCAAAACAGAAATATAAAAAATACAGTATACTTTATTATTCACGATCCTAATAGGATTCAATTTTTTAAAAACATATTTCATAATTAAGATCGTTAAAAAACATACATATCAATATCGACAATTCAAATAATCACATAAATTAAAAATATTTCGTAAAAATAATCTCATAAACATAATCTGAAAACATATATCAAGACAGTAGAGACATCAATAAGACTTGTTAAGTCAAACCGGCAACCCAAGTCCATATCTTTTATAGTTGATAGCCAAGGTTGATCACTTGATCGTGTTTCTGTTATAATCAAACCCGGCGAAGCTTGGGTGCTCAATCGACACAGAGCAGCGACGCGTTTCGGTGGTCTAGTATGGTTCACCACCTTCTTCAGGCTTATATTTTATAGTTCAGTGTCTCCCAACACAATCCGAAAAAACAGAATGTCTGTTTAAATAAGGGAAGCTGTCTCCTCCTCATGTAGCGATGGCTGCTGTATTTCTTTCACACAAGGCCCCGCAGTCTAAGGGAAATAGGCGCAGATGCGTCCTCCCTTTAAGGATTCTCTTCTGATTCACATCTGAGGTTGAGCAAGAGGTATAAAAAGGACCAAACTTAACTCGTACCCTCCGTTAAGATCCAAAAGACAATAAGCCACTGGAGCTATGGCACACAAGACGATAGGTTCCTTGTTCCGATAAATCTTCTCCGTAATTTTAACACCGTTAATACAGGCTTTTTAATTTTTTGAGCAAAATGCCGGGACCAAACGAGTCTCCTGACGTGCTCCAACTCCCTCCAGTTCAGTGGAATAGGTGAAGTCAGACCAGTAGAGATATATTATCAATAGGATAGAGGAACTAGTCATGTAACAAATTTATATACTGTTTAGTTTAATTGACATTTTGAAAAATTTCTCCAGACTGCTGTAGTAGGAAATTAACATTCTTCTCTAGCACTAGCACTTTCATGCGTAACAGCACTTGCGCTTTAAAAAGCATTGGTACTCTCTGGTACGAACCATAATTTGGATGGAGGATGCATTTCTGTCCCCGCACGCTCCAAGGTGGGGCAGTCAAATGGCCTTTTAATTGATAACCCTTGAGTAAGAAATCCATGTTAGAGCACATAAGAGCATTTGCACTTTGAACCAAGGATATGCACAAGCACTTTAGCGTTACGAACTGGATCGTAACAGTAGGGCGAAAGGTTAAAGAGAAATTGCACTAATGCACTTGCACTTTATATGTTATGGATTTGAATACAACCGAAGGGCGAAGGACCCAGGGTTAAGTTGCACTAAAGCGCTTGCACTTTATCTTGCGAGATTGCACTCATGAAAAGGGCTTTTGACGATTATGACATAGGGGATGAGATAAAGAGAGCGATATGACCCTTCCCGTGTTAGTCTGTGGCCAGATATATGTGTAATTTGGTTCACTTTGATATAATGGAGAACGCTCACACTTGTGAATAAAATTCGAAAAGGGCAATTGACACTGTAGGGCCAACAGCATAAGTTGCACACTAATGACTAATGGGTACAGAATCATTTCACTTTAGTTTATGTTTAGGTACTAATAAAGTATAGGTTCAAACGAACAACAGTACAAAAGTCACCTCTCCTTTGTTTGGTTTTGATTTACAATAAGTATTAATAAAAATAATGCAAAAATTGCAAAATTGTTAATAAAGAAAATAGGGGGAAAAAAGTGAAAGTAAATAAGAAAAAGAAAAATATTAATTCTAATACGTATGTTCAAATGAAATTAAGCAATTGTAAAATAGGAAATGTGATACTTGTGAAGCATCGCTATTAGAGATGTATTTTTACATTGAAAATGCATTGATTGTAGGATGACAGTATTTTGTCTGTTAGTTGTCATGTGACCAGTGACTCCCAACAAAAAGAGGAAAATAGTGGAGCTCAATGTGTGAGCAAGGCAGGCTATCCTGTCGAAATGCGTAACAGCACAGCAATTAAGTAAATAAAAGTGAAAACCTTAACTGAATTTGCGGTGTCGGTGTCCGGTTTCATGAGGAGAACTGGTGTTTGATTTGTATATATATTACCAGAGTTGAGTTTGAGGCAGTTCATAGCCATCCACAAACTAACAGCCTTTATGCAAACACAAAATTTAGCAGCGACACCCTTGTCCCCCGTAGCCAGCGAGATGACGATTTGTGTGTCATCGGAATAGGATGGCAAGGCAAGACCAAAAGATGGTATAAATTCTGCCAAGTGTGTGCCATATATGTTCAAGAGTGTCAAGCTAAGCGAGGACCCCTGGGGACCCCGCAAGGAAGAGAGCAAGTCACCAAGTCGTATCGATTGCTCTCGACCGGTGAGGAAAGAGTTTAGCAACTCCAAGGCGTTTCCAGTCACCCCAATCCTGCCCAACGATTCATCAGCAGCCCGTGATTCATGGTATCAAAGGCTGCTGACAGATCAAGCAGGATCAGGACAGCTCTTCACCCCTGATCAAGTGACATCCTGATCTCCTCAGTAGCTTTAATTAGTGCAGTCTCCGGACTGTGCCCAGCACGAGGACCAAATTGGGTGACATCCAGAAGGTTGTAGGTATGGATTTGCTCTACCAATTGTTTGTTCAGGACTTTTTCAATGATCTTGGCAGGCAATGGAAGACCAGAAATGGGACGCTAACTACTAGGGTCTCATGGATCAAGCGAAGGTTTTTTAATTAATGGCAAAACTGACTTTCTTCCAGGCTGAAGGAAATAATCCTGAGTGGCACATCAGTTGGAAGATATCTGCCAGTAATGGCCCGATAGTCTCAGCTGCGAGGATGGCAACCCTAGGAGGGCAGGGGTCACACAGAGAACCCGTTTTGGAGGACTTTAATCAATTTTGTAACCTCATCCTTAGATGGTGGAGTGAAATGGGTAAGCGAGGAATCCATATCAGATTGTATGGAAGATTGCAAGACTGAGGAGGATACCGATCTAAGAGAAGAAAAGTTTTTGGAAACATCTTCAACTTTGAGGAAAAAGGTTGCCTCTACAGTGTATCGAAAAGATTAACTACAATCTTTAGGCAAGGACGAAGTGTTGGTGGTAGGAGTATTAGCTTTGCATTATTTACTTTGATGATTGTTTTATTTCCAGTGCAGTACTTTCAAACACTTGATTTTACGACAATCAAAGAAGCAATCTCTGATCTTGCCTTGATTGGCATCGGTTTTACGATCAAAGTCTCGATAGTGAAAAATGTGCCACAAGAATAGGTTTTGTAATTTATGTCATTGATTGTCATAACCACAAACTTAAACAAAGGGCTAGCTTCTTCTGCCTTAGCTGATGGCAGTAATTCGAGAATGATATTTAAAGTGTAGGGCTTTAGTATATGGGCCAGCTCACTTAACTATCTCAAGATCAATATTGGGATAGTATGATACGCTGCTCTGTCCTTTCTCCCGGCATCCTGGCAGTGTCATGCCAGTTAAGAATCTCAGCATAGCAGTTAATGCTGAAACCAGTTCCGCTGAAGGGAATGCTTTAAACAATTTAGATAAACACCTGACCTCTTCAAAACGCGTTAACTGGCTAATTACATTACGTGAAGGTATTTCTTGATCAAAAAATAAGCAAAACACTGGTGTATTTACCACTAAATAAAAGTCCAGCCTAAACCTAGTAAGTTGGCCTGTAGCTTTTTTTTATAAGCTTTCTGCTACTTCTGTTCTTAAACTAGTTATGGCGTCCTCCGATTTTCAAGACCTGACTTAGAACTCCTATTAGATTTTAATCTACTGCACCCTTTGTCTCCTACAACTGCAACACCAGGGAAACCCTGAAAAAGTGTAGGAGCTTTTTTGACAGACATATTGATGTTACTATCTCATAATTCCTTGGTAAACCTTAAGTAAATCACACGTTATTAAATGCACAACGTCTCATTGTTTTATTTCATTTGCTTTTCAGCCATATGTTAGTGATGTTACTTGCCTAATTAACCTTTTATTCATGTCATGTTTACATTCTTAGGACTTCATACAGCCACGTGTTTTCACAGTAAAGCCAGTAATTTATTTTGCAGTGCTCATATTAAAGGTATTCATTTCATTCTTATGAAGTGTATGTTTAAGACCTGTATTCAATACTTTTGTGAAACGTAGAAACTAAACGTCAGGTGGGGCAACCAGCTATACAAGATTATTTCAAATACATTCACATCTCTGAGCCTGCTTTGGGCTTACTCTCTAAGGTGAAAAACCTTTCTAGATTTCTCTGCCATTCATACAACCAGAATGTGTTTGTCAAGGCAGGTCATGTGCTGTTATGGATGACAGATCTAACGATCCTTTTTCCTTTTTTCATGCAGAATCTATTGTGAAGGAAATTGTGAAGCCCAATATAGCAGTTGACCTTTTGACACCAGCACCAAAGAAGGCAAATGTATGTATTCCAGGCACTTAGAATCTGTTTACCAGTCTTTTTCCAAACCCCCCCAAAAACTGGAGTGGTATCCAGGACATTGGGGAGTGTTGTGTTTTATGACTTTACACTTTCACTTTTTGTTTGGTGGTCTACAATTCGATAAGCTGCCCTTGCCTTAATAAAAAGTGAAGATGTTGCTACTGAGCTAAAGCAAAGTGGGTAACATAGTAGACGTTCACACAAGGTGATATGGCTGATACCTTGACTACAGAGATGACAGACCTCATTGGGATGTTCTCATGTCTGTTACTGGGTGAAAGGTCTGGGATTGTTTGCTTGTTGACCATGCAGTGTCGATTCTCCCTGGAATGGACTACTGACAGAGTAGCCTTTCTTCTAGTACCATAAATGGATGATGGATGCTATTCCGCTAAGATTCCCCACTGAGAAGGTTCTGACTCTTACAGTGCAAGTCAAAAAGAATGATCTTGCTTCTACTATTTGAGTAGCTGCTATCTTCAAATGTTCTGCGGTTAGCTATTTGAATAACATGTCTCCCAGTTGAGATTAGGCTGGCAGAACCGATAGGCTTCTATGGTGTCTCATCTTAAAGGATGATCTGCCAAATTACACAATTTTGGCACACCAATAAACAGATTGTATTGCGCCTGAAATTTGAGTCGACGCTAAGGTAACAAATAGGATACATCTTAAATGTGGGCTTGTCCACTGAGAGGTGGCAGGTCACTTGACGTAGGCCAGGTGGATTTAGAGGTCGTCTGGGATGTTTCAGTTGGAATGAAAGGTCTCTAGGAAGCTACAGTGTGTTATTGAGTTGAGTAGTCATGTGAAATGTTGTAGTCAATAATTGGTTGGTGAACCGCCTATGGTGTCTACCTTGTTCATTTTTGGGAGACAGTTACTGTGGCCTTATCAGGTTGAAATTAGTGGGAGGCCATCAGTTATGGTGTATTAGCTAATTCCTTGGAGGGTGGGAGCAGATTTTTTTTAGTATAATCTAATGGGTAGTGACATGGTCATTTAGATCATACAAGGTATATGGTAAGTTATATATAACTAACCATTGCAATAAAATACATCGGTCTCTGGTACCTATAGTTGTTGTAAGTGCACTTTAAAAAAAAAAATGTATTTTACTGGTTTTAACTAAGGGTGGGGGAACTCGCGGAGCTTCATTCTGCCGAGTTAGAGAAAAACGCCGCAAGATTCCGCAACCAGAGCTGTCTGCAGTTCTCCCAGGTTTGAAATTGATTCGATTTGATGTGGTGTCTTTCGCTTGCAACCACTTGCATTGTTCTAATCTACATGTGGAGACCACAGGGGCATGGAGCGATTTCTCATGGATAGCAATGGGTGTTCTAGATATCATCATAGCTAATTCAATAATGTGGTTTGTAAATGTATCCGCCTAGTTTGGGTGCATATTTTAACCTTGCAGACACTTCAAATTGATCACCTTTGTTATTCTTTTGTGTGTGTTGGGACTCATTCTCCCTTCTGCCACTCAGCCAGAGCATCTGCAACAGGCTCCTATAGCATCCTCTACTCCTAATGAACGGGTTCCTGAATCTCCCATTATCTCCAACACCCGGACAGAACCTGTTGGGCTGAAAGCTTCTGACTTCCTCCCGGTGAGTGAAACTTTTCAAAAAGAATTGTTCATGTAACACTAGGAATCCTTGTTTGTGCAAACAACATTTTTACTTTTTAGTGGAAGGTATGCCTTAAAAATAAGAAGGGTAATCTGATAAGTGTATGAGTACACTGTTACAGAGTTCTGGAACCTCTATGTATATGAGGTTATTCTAGTATGCTTGTGTGATATAGGGAGCAGAGTGGGAGGAAATAGGGCAGGGTTTAAGTGGGCTAGGTCCCTCTGGGTCATAGAGGGTCCTGGCCCACTTAAAAACAGACATTGAAACGGGTCCATATTGTGCCCTATATTCATGTCATTAACTGTAATAGTAAAACACTGATTGCTTTCTTTTTCGCTGTCATGGAGTGGCATAGAGTGGAGTAGTGTGTCGTAGAATAGAGTGACATAGCGTCGTACAGTGGAGTAGTGTCGTAGAGTTTAAAGGAGTAGCTCGTCATGGAGTGCAGTAGAGTGGCCTAGAGTGAAGTGGCTTAGAGTACAGTGGTGCAGAGTAGATTGGCGTAGAGTGCATTGGTTTTGAGTAAAATGATGTAGAGTGCAGTGGCGTAGAGTGTAGTGACGCAGTGTAGATTGCAGTGCCGTGGAGTACAATGGCATTGAGTGCAGTGGCGCAGGGTGGAGTAGAGTTGTGTAGAGTAGAGTGTTTCAGAGTGGAGTGGTGCAGGGTAGAGTATAGTGGCACAAGTTAGAGTGCAGAGTTGTAGAGTGCAGGGGCGTGGAATGCAGAGGGGAAAAAGTAGAGTGCAGTGGCATAGACTGGAGTGATACAGAGTGTAGTGTCGTAAAATGCATTGGTGTAGAGTTGAGTGGTGCAGATTAAAGTGCAGTGGTGCAGAGTAGCGTAGAATTCAGTGACGGAAAGAGCAATCTTGCAGAGTAGCATAAGGTGCAGTGGCATAGGTTGGAGTGGAGTGCAGTGGTGTAAAATGCATTGGTGTAGAGTTCAGCAGCAATGAGTAGTGTAGAAAGCAGTGGCGTAAAGTATCATGATGCAGAGTAGAATAGAGGGGCGTAGCCGTAATGGTATAGAGTGGCGTAGAGTGTTGCAGAGTACAGTGGCGTAGAGTGCAGTGGTGCAGAGTAGTTGGCGTAGAGTGCATTGGTTTTAAGTAAAATGGTGTAGAGTGGAGTGGCGCAGGGTGGAATAGAGTGGCACGTCGTAGAGTATAGTGGCTTAGAGTGCAGTGGCATTGAGTAGATTGTTTCAAAGTAGAGTGCAGTGGTGTGGTGTAGAGTAGAGTGGCATAGAGTAGTGGTGTAGAGTGCACTGTAGTAGAGTGGGGTGGCACAGATTAGAGTGCATTGGCGTAGAATGAATTGGCATAGAGTGGATTAGTGCAGAGTAGAGTGGAGTAGTGCAGAGTGGGGAAGAATGCAGTGGTCAAGAACACAGTGGTGCATAGTAGAGTGGGGTAGAGTGCATTGGTGTAGAGTAGGGTGGTGCAGACTAGAGTTTACTGGCATAGAGTGGTGCAGAGTAGAGTGCAGTGGCGTAGAGTAGAATGGTGCAGAATAAAGTGTTGTAGAGAGCAGTTGCGAAGAGTACAGTGGTGCAGAGTCGAATAGAATGGCGTAGAGTTCATAGACGTAAAGTGCAATGCTTAAAAGTAGAGTGCAGAGTAAAGTTTATTGGCGTACAGTGCAGTGGTGCAGAGTAGACTGGTGTAGAGTGTATTAGTTTTGAGTAAAGTTATGTAGAGTGCAGTAGTGTAGAATAGAGTGGTGTGAAGTGGCGTAGGGTAGATTGCAGTGGCATAGAGTGCAGTCGCGTAGAGTTGATTGTTTCAGACTAGAGTGAAATGGCGTTTAGTGCAGTGACATAGTGTCATAGAATGCAGTGTTGTAAAGTGCAGTGCTGCAGAGTAGATTAGAGTGGGTTGGTGAAGAGAGCAGTGGCATAGAGTGGAGCAATGCAGAGTACAGTGTAGTGCCGTACAGTGCATTGGCATAGAGGGGTGCAGAGTAGAGTGCAGTGATGTAGAGTTCAGTGGTGGAGAGTGCAGTGTTGCAGGGTAGAGTGGCTTAGAGTGAAGTGGCGTGGAGCGATGTGGAGTGGTGCATGGTAGAGTGCAGTAGAGTGGAGTGATTGAAAGTGTAGTAGAGTGTAGAGTAGTGGCGTAGAGTGGCTTAGAGATCAGTTGCACAGAGTGTAGTGTTGTAGAGTGCATTGGAATATAGTGGTGTAGAGTAGCGTAGAGAGCAGTGGTGCATTATAGATTGGCATAGAATGCTTTGATTTTGAGTAAAGTGGTGTAGAGTGCAATTGTGCAGAGTAGAGTGGTGCAGCATAGAGTGGCGCAGAGTGCAGTGGTGTAGAGTAGATTGTTTCTGAGTAGAGTGAGGTGGTGTAGAGTGGAGTGGTGCAGAGTAGATTAAAGTCACAGAGTGGATTAGAATAGAGGGCACTGGTGTAGAGTGGAGTGGTACAGAGTAGAGTGCAGTTTTGCAGAGTAGAGTGGAGTGGCCTAGACTTGAGTGGTGTAGAGTACAGTGGTGCATAGTAGAGTAGAGTGGTGTCGAGTAGAGGACAGCAGAGTGGAGTGGTGCAAAGTAGAGTGCAATGATGCAGTGTGGAGTGTCGTAAAGTGGAGTGGCATAGTCTGGGGTGGTGTGGAGTGCTACAGAGTTGAGTGGGTAAAGTGGAGTATGCATGGTGTGGTAGCGCACTGCCATTACAAACAACACATCTTCAATTGAAATGACCATTACATTTGCTCAGACATAGAGTTTTACTGATAAAAGTATAAAGCGCACAAACGATAATGTGTGGAAATGTCATCACCTAGTGTATTGATTGATTTTGATCGTATTCAAATATTTGTTTTCACCACACTTCAGAATTATCAGAAAATGTGCTTCATTTGTGCTTAACTAAATCTGAAACAAATGAACAGTTCATTTACGAACATCTAAATTTGCTTGTGTGCTAGAAAAAAAATAACATCGTATAGCCTTCCTCAAGCACACCCCCAGTAGCCAGCATGATTGTCACATAAATCCTCTCGCTTTGAAATCAGAGAAAGAATAGTAAACACCAAGCTCCTTTGGAAGACAGGGTCTGACATTTGACCTCTGTCCTTGAATGCACCGCAAATGTAACAAGATAAGAACACGATTTAAAAACCTGTTTACAGAAAGCTAGTACTGGTGGAAGCATACAGTAAATAAGGTTTTGGCCACGGAAGGGATGAACTCAAGCTGGACAGCCCAAAACAAAGCCAGCAAATATAAAGCAAGAAAATGTCAGTTACAAACCACAAATCCAATGGTCAGCAATGGGTGGAATGCATTCCCAATGAAGCTCTCCGAATGTCCTCAAGATGTTGTTAGCGAACCAGACAGCTGGGCTGGCTGGTAGGCTTCGACCTATAAATGAATGGTATAAATGTTAAGGTAATCCATGGCAATGATTTAGTTCCTGTTTGTATTCCTCATGTTTTACCTAATCTTGCATTCCCTAAAAGAGTTATCAATTTCCAAGATGTTTTTTGTTCTGTATTTTTTTTTTTTTCGTGTTACATGGTACTCTTATATAGTGCATCCGCTCAACTTGAGTCTCTTCCAGGTGTTAATAAAGGATCACAAATGAGCACTCCGGAGTTGAGGTTGAAAGCAGTGCACGTTTCTCGCTGGGCCTAACAGTGGGTCAAAAAAGTGTTCAGAATTAATGGCTGTAAAATCCTTGGCCTCTGCAAAACGTACAGAGCAATGGCCATGTATTCCAGTTAGTATTGTGATTCTGTGCAAGTGTGTGTGTGTGTGTGTGATGAATGTACACAGTTGTCAAGGCAAAAGTAAAAGAAAATACAGTGCTTACAGGCAAGTTGGTGCATTGTGTGTTTGGGGTTACTGAAGTGAAGGGCATGAGAGGAACTGCATTCAGTAGAGAGTGAAAAGAGGGTGCTGAAAAGGAAAGAGATGAGGTGTAAGACATGCAGATGAGGGGATGTTGAAACCTGCACTTTCTTGTTGGCTGAAGGTATGCCCCCAGCCAGGCTGAAACTACTGCTCCCAAGGGTGGATGATTACACTTGCTGCATAACCTGTGTTCACCCTTGGGTAGCTTGGCACTGAGCAGTCAGGCTTAATTCAGAGGCAATTTGTAAAGCAAAGGCACAGCAGTCACACACAGTAAATACACTGAGCGTCACAAGAGACTTCACACAGGATGTATGTAAAAACATTTGTATTCAACACACATATTTAATCATTATAACATGAACATCATATCATTTTGGGTCCTAAAACACATTTGGAAATATTAATAGCAGTACTAGGCCCACTTGTATGGTTATGACATCAATAGTATGCACACTGTGAACAATTCTTAATTTATCCCCCCAATAGAGACTGCACCCTTATGCAGTGCGAAATGCATTCCACCACAAGCCCACCCTAGCAATCCTGATAATACCGTCCCACACGGTTATATGGTACACCCTAGGTCACAACGATATCAAAGATAGGTACCTACACAGAAATAGAACACCTTTTAACAGCACTGTGGGCCAGAACCATGCCATTAAACCCAATGCCGAATGTATTGTACTTTTGGCATTAAATCAGCGTATAAAGCGGCACCGCTGGCCAGTGTTGTGAATCACAGGCGGTCCACAGACGATCAATCCCACTCACTCACACTCACTTTGCACTGCGACTTGGTGCGACAGGTATCACCTATTCACTACAGAACGCTCTTGCACACATACGCACTCGGCACCCTAATGCAGCGCCACTGATACCCAGCAGGTCAATGGATATCACCCCGCAACTCCCTGGTCCCAGCCTCCCTCCAGTTCACCCCAATTGTCCTATAACCCTGGATGGAAGATAATCAGCCCGCCTCCCAGACACTGGGCCGCACGCGGCTGATGCCACACTTAGTCTGGGTCCTCAGGAAGCAGTTGGAGATATGTAGCAAGTTTTAATTAGAAGGTAGACATAAACAAATGAAGGCTAGCAGCCACTCGGGAAGTTCACCCACAGGTCTCAAAACACAAAGGAGTCACGCAGTCTCTTGACCCGCTTCCAAGCAGTCTCAGAAGCGTTCCTTCAACCTAGTCACAATCTCTCGTTACTAACTGGCGCCAAGATGTCTTCAGGAGGGGCCAGGTGTGGGGAGGACCGTTGGTCCGCCGTGATGAGTGTCAAAAGGGAGCAACCGATGAATGGGGAGTAACACAGGGGAGCCTCTCGGTAAGAGGAGGCACCCTAGTCGGTACACGATGCACCAGACAAGTCCGATCACACACACAGACGCCAGTTCAGCAGAGCCACATGAGGTAGAATGAGGCGCTACTATGGGTACACCCCCACCTCCGAGGGTCGCACCCTGTGAATCAAACGCTGCACTCAATGAGCATGCAGTTGGCGTGTTGCACGAGAGATGCGGCACGATCGACGAAACGGGGTCCTGCAATTAGTAAATCCGCTCCTCACCAACTAGACGCTTATGAGTGTACAGGAACCACAAGCCTTAAATGCGGGCAAGATTTCTGGGGCTCCGCACTAGACAATCTGGTCTCCAGACTTAAGTCTTAATTCCACTATCACACCGCGCTACTCGATTGGGTTCAGTAGCCGATGTGGGCACTTGAGAGGGCATTGCTCTCCAGATGTCATAGATATATGGTGTAGGTTCTTCTCAGGAGATCTTTGATATCCCTGAGATCTCCAGGAGAACAGGAGGCCCGCAGACGGACCCTTGGAGAGCACACTTCAGGGTGCCATACTTCACAGGTCTTCGGCCCAGGCCAGCCACTATTCAGAAAGGGCATGCTGTACCCTTCATGGGCAATTATCTCGATCTGCACAACAGAGTCCTCTGGCAATGTGCACCACGCAGTCCGGGTTCTCCGGTCTCGCGTCCCCGCAAGCATATCTCACCCTTTGCTGAAGGATGGCACCCGTAGTTATACTATTGTGTGTCTTTGAAGTTAGGGGTGGTTTAGAGGGGTTTCCCTTTGAACCACAGATGTCTCACCCTAAATTGTAGGCATGTCTGCCATGGAGCCTTGGAATGCAGATCTTAATCTTTAGTGGGGCCATGATCCGGCTCCTAGAGGCTAAGTGTCAAAACCTCTCTCTCCAAGCTATCCCATTCAGCCCTCAAATGGCAGAGGTCTGCTGTTCTCGTGGAATGCCCATGGTTTATGGCTGCCACTTGGGGAATGCACAGATGTGCTCACCCAACCCTGGTGTCCACTAGAGCCAGGCACCACTGCACACAAGACTCTTAGAGCATAAAAATGTCCATATTCTATAAGTGGCATTTCTAAGCGAGTTATGCCAAAACCCCCTTTACCATTGGAAAGGGTTTGGTATGGCGAATCCATTGATAGGACACATTATGAGGCTGCTCCACTGCAATCCACTATTGCAGCCCGAAGTAATGTCAACCACTTCCCCATGTTAACCTATGGGGAGAGCAAGCCTCATAGGTAGTGAAAAAACACAGGTATTCCTCACTACCTGGGCGCACATTCGCTAGTGCGCACCCGACCTGCGATGGCAGGTTGGACACATAGTCCCCAGCACCAGGGATGCATGTGCGCCTTCCAGAGTCTGCCACAGCAGACTGGACATGGGTTTAACTAATACCTGTGTCAGTGCTTGTGCACAGGCCTGCAATGGCTGGTGGCACACGCATTCACGGGCACCATAGCTGGGGGTGCGCACATACAGCGGTTTGCAATGGTAGGCTGCTTATGAGTTTAATCACGTTTGCTGTCAGTGCGCACACACCGATCTGCGATGGCAGACCAGGCCAGGGACTTACCCAGGCCCTAGAAGCTTAGGTCTGAATGCGTGCTCACCACCCTGCCTGGGCCAGCCCGGACTCAGGTCGAACCCCTTACGGGTGCAATTGCGCACACCCGGCCTGC
Organism: Calotriton arnoldi; assembly: GCA_963921515.1. NCBI lineage: Eukaryota > Metazoa > Chordata > Amphibia > Caudata > Salamandridae > Calotriton > Calotriton arnoldi. Next base: position 142,876 of record CAWUFW010005157.1, read on the forward strand.
GACGGCGGGCACCTTGCCACTAGCACCATAGGTGCAAACGCATGGACACAGGCCTGCATCAGAAGGCCTGACCCCGGTGTTAGAACACCGGGGATGCAGGTATGCACTCACTGGCCTGCGTTGGCAGACCTGGCACCTATCCACAATGCCATAGATGCCAGGGCACATTCTCTAGCCAGCCACAGCAGGCTGGACCCATATTCGAAACAGCATAAGGGCCAGTACGCACCCAGGCGGATAGTTAACACCTCTTAGATACAAGTGAGCACTTTCTGGTCTGCGTTGGCAGACTGGCCCATGTTTCTGAACACTGGGTCAGCGCCCTTTCCTAGCCTGTGTAGGAAGGTGCAGGCAGTTTCCCACTACCTTGACCGTGAGGACGTGCTCAGGGCCCTGAGGCCACACAAGAGAATCGGAAACACCCATGAGTATCCCATGGGAAGAGCCGAACCCCACGTAGGGGTTTCTCCCTACCTGGACACGGAACATCCATATGTACCCGTCCGGCCTTCAGCCTACCACCCACCTGTGCCCTTCAGGGCTTGCCTGGGGAGGGTGCCCTCAGGGCATGGCATGACCCACACTGGGTTGGCTGAGGCGTAAGTAATGCCAGCCTAGGCCGGGGAGCAAAGGCGCTCCACAGGCCTGCAGGTACAGGCCTGATACAGTGTTGACAGGATATCCGGTGGGTGGCACACTCAGTGCTATGTCTCACTACTAGCCAGTGCCATACCCCCCTCCCCCCCCGGTATGTGGTGTACCTGTTTACAGGGCTCACGGAGGTAAAGCAGCTAAACCCATCGCGTACCCACCCCTTGCTCAATGCGGGTGAGGGGGGTCCGCGCACCTCCCTTCTGCCGTACAGTGGGAAGGTGCCCAGATTCCTAAGGTCGTACAGAGGGAGTCGGCAAAGACTAGGAGGGAAAAAAAACTAAATGTTTTGTGGTAAATTCCCCAAGAAGGCCATGTCCAACAGTGCCCCCTCCTAGCCGAAAGCCAGTGCAGTTGAGTAATTCCCTTGATAAACTGCCCGGCTCAGGGCGATATAACCTGGATGATGGCCCACCACTGCGGTGGTACCCTCCAGCTGTAGGCCCCATGATCCCTGTAGGCTCCCTTTTGCCCTTCTCTCTGGGTCCACCCCTGGGTGTGGGCCCCCACCGCCCTGTGGGTGGTACGTCCGTTTCGACGCCCGGGACACCTTAGTTCACTGGAAATGCACTAAAGAGGGTATATGGCGTTGTGTGACGATACCTTTTTTTGGAGAAAAAAAACCCAAGAAATTTAAGTGTGTTGATGTAGCTTCATCTTATCAGTAATCTATCCGCTTTCATTTTTAGGTCTAGCCTACTAGATAGAACATGTGCGATCTGTTGGCAGGCATATTATTAGCTTATTGTGGGCTTATAGCCCGCCCATTGCTTAATGTTTCTGATGGATACTTCTGCCTGTGGATTCCTCACCTTTTGAATACCCCTTGCGCCAGCAATACCGCGGAAAATCTTTCCCAGCTCTCCCACGACGACGAGGACGTCACAATAGCACGGCTCCGCTCGCGACTCCGTAAGACGTCATCGGAGCCATAAGAAGACCTCGTCGGCGTGCTGACGTCAGTTCCCTTTTTTCCGCGCCGTCGACGCGTAACGGTTTTTTCCAGGGACTCTCCATTTTTCTACTTTGTTTCATCTTATTGTTGGAAATGGCTACTTCTAGGAAGTCCGGGTTTAAGCCTTGCAGGGACTGCGGAGGGCATATGTCGATTACGGATCCGCATGAAGACTGTCTATGGTGTCTTTCTTCTGACCATGACGTCGAAGAGTGTCGTTCCTGCAGGAAAATGAACCCTAAGGCCCTTAAAGAGCGTGAGGCTAAACTTTTTATGGCCAGAGCCAAGAAGGAGAAGAGAGGTCGTAAGCGGGGAAGTCTTCTTCGTCACACACTTCAAGATCTAAGAAGCATAAGAAGTCGAAGAAATCCCGGCGCCATTCGTCGAAGTCTAGGGCTTCGAGGCCGACTTCTCCTCCTGAGCGACTTCGGAGGAAGGACTTTGTCTCCCCGTCTCCTTCGCCGAGAGCGTAGTCTGAACATTCCCCGGCTCCGATGTCGCCGGCGTCGAAGGGCTCTTCGGCATCGGGAGGTTCGCCGGCACCTCAGGAGGTGTCTCCGATTCCTGTGGGGTCACCTGAGCGGGCGCCGTCTCCACCGGCTCCGCTGGATCCAGCTCGACCTCAGGAGGTCCCCGGGCGAGAAGGTACGGATCGTTATCCTGCTTTTCCCTTGCCGGGCGCTGATCCTTCGCAGTTCTTGAACGCGATGTATGGGATGTTTTCAAGGTCCAGTATCCCATTGGGTGTACCGTCAGGTCCTTTGGCCTACAATTTGGGTGTTCCACACCAGTATGCTCAGGCACCCTTTGTACCCTGTATGCCATCGGCTCCGGCGTGGCATTTCCCGACGCCGAGGTCGTCGACTCCGGCACCTCGAGCTCCGTCGGATGTGGGGTCGGCGTCGTCTCGGATTCGTGCGGCCGCCGAAGGATGTTCCGGAGGGGCCTTCTGTTCCGTTGCCATCGTCACCGGCGCCGCGTACGGCGCCGCCGACTCCGTTCCAGGCTCCACTGACGCCGGCACTGAAGTCAAAGCTGCGCTCCAGGAGGGATGCACAGAGGCTGCTGGAGGAGGAGGAGTATATGCAAGAGCAGGAGCAAGAGGAAGGAGAGATTTTGGACTCTCTCGATGACTTTGAGGGCCTGCAGGAGGCCAGTGGGTTAGATACATCTCCAGAATATGATCTTTCTTCACCAAAGGCTGGCCTTCCTCTAGAAAATTTGCCTTATCATGTGGTCGTGAGGAAGGCGGCTGATTTGCTGGGTCTTCAGTTACCATCATCTGAGTTGAAGGCCAACATTTTAACTGAGGTCCTCAATACCTCTTCGGTGGTCTCGGAGCCACTGTTACCCTTCATTGATGCCTTGGCTGAGCCAATTTTGGAGGTGTGGCAGAAGCCTTTGTCCGCTCCTGCTGTCTCTAGAACAATTGCACGGAGATATAGGCCAGCTCCTGGGGATCCTGCCTTTCTGTCTTCTCATCCGACTCCCGAGAGTTTGGTGGTACAGGCTTCTTGTTCGAAGCAATCTTCGAGTGCTTTCCCTACTACTCCTGGTGATAGAGACTCGAAAAGATGGAGCAAGCAGCCAAAAGGTATTTTCGTCTGCAAGCATGGCGCTGAAGTCGACTAATGCTACGTGTCTTCTGGGAAGATACGTCCATGCTTCGATGGATTCGGTGAAACAGCTGGCTCCTAAGCTCCCGGAGGATGATAGGGCAAGCTTTATGGAGGTGCTCTCAGACTCGCAAGCGGCTGCTCGCCAGGTGATCCAGTCTGGGATGGACACGGCTGATTCTGTTGCGCGGGTGATGGGCTCTTCTGTGGCAACAAGAAGGCAGGCCTGGTTGAGGTCTTCTGGTTTTTCCCCGGATGTCCAGGCGACTCTGTTGGACTTACCTTTTGATGGCACAAGACTGTTTGGATCAAAGGCTGACTCTGCTTTACAGCGGTTTAAAGACAGTAGGGCCACTGCTAGATCTCTGGGCCTTCAAACACAGCCCAGGGGTTTTGGTTACAAACGCCTTCGTGGATTTGGAAGAGGTTCTTCCTTTCGTGGCCGTCAACAGTATCAACAGGGTCAGCAGCAGCAGCAGCAGCAGAACCCTTTATACAAGTCCTACAGGGGTAGGAACAGAAGCCGTGCCAGGGAGCCTCACGGCAGCAGTCCTCTTCCTCCTCCTCCTCTCCTCCCCTCACCGTTGGGAAGCAGCTCTAGATCCCCCATCTTAGAGCATGTTGGTCCTGTTGGGGGTCGGGTGTCCCAATTTCTGCAGGATTGGAAACTGATTACAACGGATCGTTGGGTTTTGAATCTTGTGGAAAGTGGGTACGCCCTTCCTTTCCTAGAGTATCCACCTCCTTACCCTCCTCGCCAAGGTGGTTGTTCAGAAGACCACTTGTTGCTTTTGCAACAGGAGGTTCTTGTCTTGTTACAGAAAGGTGCGATAGAGGTGGTTCCAGAGCAGGAAAGGGGTCAGGGGTGCTACTCCCGGTATTTCCTGATTCCCAAAAGGACGGACGTTTGAGGCCGATTCTGGACCTCAGGATTTTGAATTTTTACCTCAGGCAGGAGAAATTCAAGATGTTGACTCTGGCTCAGGTTCTTCTTGCGCTGCAACAGGAAGACTGGATGGTGTCCATCGATCTCCAGGATGCGTACTTTCATCTTCCCATCCTGAAGTCGCATCGGAAGTATCTGCGTTTCACGGTAGGGTCGCAACATTACCAGTTTGCGGTTCTGCCGTTTGGTCTGACTTCCGCACCGCGAGTCTTTACAAAGGTGATGGCGGTGGTAGCGGCTCATCTCAGAAGATCAGGGGTTCCTGTCTACCCCTACCTGGACGATTGGTTGTTGAAAGCCAAATCTCCGGAGATGGTGTTGCGTCACTTGCAGGTGACAACACGGCTGTTGTTCAATTTGGGTTTTTCGATCAACGTGCCCAAATCTCACCTGGTGCCTTCTCAGCGCAGCCTGTTCATAGGGGCAATACTGGACACTACTGTTTGTCGAGCATTCCCGCCTCCACAGAGGATTCTCGACATTCAGGAAATGATTCCTTTGTTTTACAACGGGGCGGTTGTTCCGGTCCTGAAGGTCCTACGCCTGCTCGGTCTGTTTGCTTCCTGCATACTGTTGGTCAGTCATGCACGCTGGCACATGAGGGCACTCCAGTGGTGCCTCCGCAAGCAGTGGTTTCAGCACAACGGGGATCTCGGGGAGAAGGTCAGAATCTCCAGAGACGCTGCGGCGGAGCTGTCTTGGTGGGGTGTGCAGGGCAACCTGTCTCAAGGGAAGCCCTTTCAACTTCCTTCACCGATGGCCACAGTAATCTCAGACGCCTCCACTCTAGGGTGGGGTGCTCATCTGGGGGATCTGGAGATCAAAGGTCTTTGGTCTCCAGAGGAAAGGTTGTGTCACATCAACCTTCTAGAATTGCGGGCGATACGTTTGGCACTAAAGGCTTTCCTTCCTTCCCTTCGCGGTCGGTCAGTCCAGGTCCTGACGGACAACACGACCGCGATGTGGTATATCAACAAACAGGGAGGTGTAGGGTCATTTCGTCTCTGTCGAGAGGCTCTGCGACTCTGGTCCTGGGCTCAGGGCCAGCAGATTTGTGTTTTTGCAAATCATCTAGCCGGAGTGCTAAATGTTCGTGCGGACAGTCTCAGTCGGCATTACTCGGCCGATCACGAGTGGCGGCTTCATCCAGAGGTGGTCCATCACGTCTTCCAGATGTGGGGGTCTCCTCGGTTGGACCTATTTGCCACTCACGAGAACGCGCACTGCCCGTTGTTCTGCAGTCTCCAGTTTCCGTTGCAGGGAGCGTTGGGGGACGCCTTTCAGTTGAGTTGGAGCTCTCAGCTCCTTTATGCGTTTCCTCCCATACCCTTGATTCCTCGGGTTCTGAGGAAGATTTGCCAAGACCGGGCCCAAGTCATCTTGATCGCTCCGGATTGGCCGAGAAGGAGTGTGGTACACGGATCTTCTTCACCTCTCTTCGCACCCTCCGCTCCGTCTCCCTCTCAGGGCAGACCTCCTCTCGCAGTCGCAGGGGCAGGTTCTTCACCCCCACCTCCAGAGCTTGCACCTTCATGCCTGGAGATTGAACGGGGCAACCTGAGTTCGTTCTCTCTCCCACCTGATGTGGTGGATGTTATTTTATCGTCCAGGCGACACTCCACCAAGTCCATTTACTCTTCCCGTTGGTCTAAATTTGTTAAATGGTGTGAGAGAGATCTATTGACCCTTTGAAGGCTCGTTTATCTCATGTTTTGAGTTTTTCACTTTCCTTAGCGCAGCAGGGTTTTGCTGTAGCTACTGTAAAGGTTACTTATCGGCTTTATCGGCCTTTATTTGTTTCCCGGATCAGCCGTCGTTGTTCAAATCTCCGGTTGTGATGAGATTTATTAAAGGACTTACAAACATGTTTCCTCCCACTCCCTTCATCATGCCTCAGTGGGATTTGAATCTGGTACTCACTTTTCTTATGGGTTCTCCATTTGAGCCCCTTCATAGTTGCCCTTTGCGGCTTCTTACTTTTAAAACGGTTTTCTTAATTGCCATTACCTCGGCTAGGAGGGTAAGCGAGTTGCAGGCTCTTAGCTCAAAGCCTCCTTTTCTGACCATTCATGTAGATAAGTTGGTTCTGAGGACCAGGGCTGCTTTCCTTCCCAAAGTGGTTACCCCTTTTCATTTGGGGCAGTCCATTACCCTTCCTGCCTTTTATCCTCCCCCTCACCCTTCCAAGGAGGAGGAGAGACTTCACCGCTTGGACCCACAGAGAGCGGTCAGTTTTTATCTGGACAGGACCAGAGAATTGAGACTTGATGACCAACTCTTCGTGGGTTATGTTGGTCGGATGAAGGGTAAAGCTGTGCTCAAGCGGACTCTGTCAAGATGGATTATCCTCTGCATAAAGATCTGCTACGCCCTGGCCAACAAGGAAGCTCCTGAAGGTATCAGAGCTCATTCTACTAGAGCAAAGTCTACTACATCTGATTGGCTAGAGGTGTACCAGTGCATGAAATTTGTAAGGCAGCAACTTGGGCCTCCCTCCATACCTTTGCAAAGCATTATTGCCTAGACTCTGAGGTTAGGAGGGATGGCCATTTTGCTCGTTCTGTTTTGCAAGATTTTTTGGTTTAGTCAGGTGGACACCCTCCTCCTGGAGAGGTACGGCTTGGGGATTCTATTCAAAGGTGAGGAATCCACAGGCAGAAGTATCCATCAGAAGAACAAGTTACTTACCTTCGGTAGCGCTTTTTCTGGTGGATACAATATCTGCCTGTGGATTCCTCACTGACCCACCCGCCTCCCCGTTGTCCACCTGTTTCTACCAAAATATGTTGAATTTAATAAGTCATGATCATGTTGAAGTTTTGATGGTGAGAAATGCTATTTCACTGTCTTCATTGATTATGTAATTGTGAATTTATATATGTGTATATACTTGGAATGCCATGTTTGCATTTGAAAATGTGTCGGTCCGCCCGTTTGCCTCGGTGGCACGGAAAAAATGGGTGGAACTGACGTCAGCACGCCGACGAGGTCTTCTTATGGCTCCGATGACGTCTTACGGAGTCGCGAGCGGAGCCGTGCTATTGTGACGTCCTCGTCGTCGTGGGAGAGCTGGGAAAGATTTTCCGCGGTATTGCTGGCGCAAGGGGTATTCAAAAGGTGAGGAATCCACAGGCAGATATTGTATCCACCAGAAAAAGCGTTACCGAAGGTAAGTAACTTGTTCGTTTGTCTTAGTTGTCTCTCTCATTTGCTTGTTTCTTATCCATTAGCTTGTGTGAGGTGCCCCTTCCTCTTGGGTTTGTCCCTCCCCTGGAGCATGGACGCATTACTTATGTCCTTCCACTGGTCCCTATTCGCGCAGTACTTTTTTGTTTAAGCACTCCAAGACTGCGTATGTTTTCCAGCTCTCTTCCTGGTGTCCTTCTCCCCTTTTTCCGTGCTTGTTCATGTTGCTGTTTCGCTGCCCATATGCTTTTCCCATGCTCTCCTCTGAGATGCCCTTGTGGTTTTATCCCGTGTTGGTTTTTCATGTGTGTGCTGCTCCCCTGAATGTCAAGTTGCACTTTCTCCTGTTCTTTTGTTCCCTCACCTTCCTTTCTCTTTGCTCGTTTCCCCCCAACCGTGCCCTCCTGTTGATTCCCCACACCCACTGTGTTGCTTTACCCCTCACCACCCCAGGCTCCTCTTGCTTCCCCTGCTCTCCATGATTCTGCACCGCCTCTCTGTGTTGCTTCCCCTCCCCATACAATTTTATTTTGTTTACCGTTCCAACTCAGATCGGCACCATAAAGAAAAAAAAGGCTTGCTTCATTTTGTAGGCACATTCTTGGGGGGGGTGAGGTGAAGTGTTGAGAAAGTGGGTCGAGAACTGGGCTTATAGAGGTAAAGGTAGGTATTAAGAGTGGTGGAGAGACTGTTACAATGACTTTACCATACATCTCCTTGGAAAGTGGGGCCTTGTGGTCCACGACCACTGCCTGCATTGCTTATGTCTTAAAAGATCTGAGGCTTATGCACGAATTTCACCTTGTAGCACATTAGTAGTACTACAGTAGTACTACTCATGCACCACAAAATGCTATTCACAGACCTACTGCCGGAGACCTTCGCCTTTCCTATCTTTTCTATGCAGGTGTCTCAGCCACATATGCAGAGTTCTTCACACATGTAGGCATATGTTTTAGTAAGGGGTAAAGGGGAATTTGGTGAGGGAAATGCAAATACAACAACCCACCTACAAAAGAGTAACCCATTTCTATTCACAAACTGCACATCCAAGGTTACTACAGCTAAAAAGGACCCAATATAAAATGTATTCCCGCCCATCCTTGGAGTCAGTCCAGCAACACACATGGCCATTCACAGGTACTGCAATATGCTCCCATTGAAAACAATGGAGACATGGACTTAAAATGTTTTTAAGTTTATCAGTTTTATATTCAATTTATTTTTTAATTGAATACATTATTAACTTTCTATTTAAAAATATTTAAATAAACATTGAACATTTTAATAAAACAATAATTAAAGATAAATGTTTTTATAAAATGTTCTAAACAATGATTAAGAATGCTAGTGTGCTTTTTTCTAAATTATTTTAAATAAATATTGTATTCACTTAGTGAATAAACATTTAATTTGTGAGTTAATGTGTGATAACATAATTATTTTGGTTGTTGGTTAATAAGAATTACAAGTTAATGTGCTTTATTTTACATTGAGTTATAAAAATATTTTTTAATAATTATTACATTTTTTAATTTTTCCCTTTACCGTAGGGGTACCTCCACCTACATGTGAATAATTAAGAGTAGTAACTTTAGACCTATAAATCCTGGTGTTAGAGGTGTCACGTAGGCATGCAAGTCTGTATCTAAGTGTAGCTTTACACTCCGAAATGGTGAATCATAATAAAGTTACTCCGAGGTGTAGTAGTAAATTTGCATGTGAGTAAATCTACACGTGTACATTTATAGGGCTTTCCAAGCTGAGATGACCTGCTAAGAAACGGTTCCACCGCTTGCAAGCTGCATATGGAAGGGGTGGTGTCACCCCACCTCCGACTTGAACACATTAGGATAATAAAGAGATAACAGAGAAATCATCCAGCCAGGAGTGGCTGTAAAGTACTGGCAGAAGACGGTTCATATGGAGATTAGCAGCCCTGAGAAAGACGTACAGCCCAGATGTGTGCGGCTACCTGATGCATATCTCCCACAAGTTCAAAGACCTTCACACACACACACACACGTTCACTTGTTCTTTCACATACATGCAAGCACAGACATTCATGACTCAAGGCCAGAGACTCTATTTCCCTTGTGTCTAGATTGCACTAGATAACAATTGTATAAAAGAAAAATAAATACCAGTGGTATGACAAGGATCATAGGACGAATTAGTGTGCGTTAGACTGCAAGCACCACACTACAAACATTGTACTTAGAGCAACAGAGAAAACTGAATGGTGTCCCAGAACAAAGCATACACACCAAAGGAAACCCGGTTTCGTTAAGAATCCTGGAAGACTGCTCTAGCCCATTATGCCCAACATGGTGACACTCAGGCGGTTTCTTTGTTTCTGTCTGCGGTGATGATCCTAAAAAATATCCTGCATTGTTTAAAGCTGTTTTTGGCTTTTGACATTGTTTTGTTTTTGGTGGGGGGTCTTTCAGCTTCATTTGACACCTAAGAACAAAAAAGTGCAAACTTACCATTACTTTTCCTGAGGGCCTTTAACTTTACATTTGCTTTTGATCACTATACCAGCACTTTTTGATAAATGCCCAGCTTGTGGATGTGACATGTCGAGGAATGATGATCACAATGTCTCAAAGGACTGTCTGATTTGCTAGAGAGTGTTTTATAGGAGGCTATGGAAAAGGGAAGGGGCTCACCACGGGCAAGGAATTGGAAAAGTGAATGCGGGATATCTGCAGCATCCACTTCTGCCTCAGAGGGGAGTGGTCTCGATTCCACCCTCTCCTCTTCCCATAATGCTGCTTCTGGAGCTAATTAGACTTCAATTAGACCTCACCGGCACTCCTGATTTTGTTGCATCAAGGTGCTCCATATCAAAACATTCATTGTCATAGCATATCCATAAATCAACATTTAGGGGCTCAGAGATCTTACTTTCAACATCAAGGCACCTTTGACTGCTGAGGGACATTTTGATGGTGAGGGGGCTGGGCGTCACCCAGAGTATCTCTGTCTTTGGCCAAACCTGTGTCGCATTTATTTGTAGGACCGAGAAGAGAATCATCCCAACTTCTCCATCTCCTCTGCACACTGAAGATGTAACAGTTGCTGTTTCTTCAGAATATAAGTCTCATCCTCCTGCGCTAAGTTCTCTGCAGTGGGTTCTTCCACAATAGCCTCATCAGCCATCTTCTGAAGGCTGTTGATCCCTGGGCTGAACCTGGTTTTCAATCTCGTCGGGTAGGTATGAGGTTACCAAGTGAATGGCACCACAAGTGCACTGATGTGTCATTGGCTGGATAATCACGCAAGAGGCACGAAGAAGGCAAAGTTTCTGACAGATGTCATGCTAATGTCCAATCTGAATCTGCCAGCCCTTCACATTTAGAATTCGGACTTTAATCGAACGCCTTCTGTTCCTGTGATTTCTCAACTGTTTGTGGCATCAATACCATCCTGGAATTTTCCTCTTAATGATGTAGTGGCTTTCCAGGAACTTTTTAATAGAACTACGATAAAATGTAATCTGCAGACTACAACACGTAGTCAAATGAAACTTTAATATCATCCTGTAGTTCTGCTATTCAAATTCTCTTGGAGCCTATAATTGATATGTTTTTTAATCTTGCCTCTGTTCGAGCTTTTAAATGTCGCTTGAAAAATATGATTCGATCAGCTGACTGGCACCCCAAATTCATGAAGGAGATGGCCCCTTCAGCTTCATTAGTCGTGGCTGTAGTGAAGAAGGCGTCTCAGTGTCTTCTAACCTGCTAGAGAAGGGACTTCCGGTCGCCATAGCACGGAGCACCGGTGCTACCATCATCCCTTCAGAGCTGAAAAATGGCTGGCCGAAGAGCTGCTGTGAAGGCTATTGACTGGTTGGCGTCTGCAGAGAGGGTGCCACCCAGTCAGAAGGCCATGTTTATCGGTCTGAAAACCCGGAATGACAGCCTTGCATCTAGGTTGGCAGTTCTGCCAGAGAAGCCCTCAGCAATTGACTGGTCCTATTATCGGACAGCTGTGGCCCGGGCTGGGATGGTGGACCAGTTTGAGAAGAAGTTCAATGCGTTGACAATTCCAGAGCCTGTTGACACTCAGACCACTAAGATCAATGCTCAAGAAGCAGAATCTAACAAGAATGCGACTGAGTATGTGCAAGCTTCTAAGGCCCCTGTTTCTCAATATGAAAAGGAGCTGGAGCAGTTCAAAAACATGATTCCGTTTGACCAGATGACAATTGAGGACCTGAACATAGCCTTCCCAGAGACGAAGGTCGACAAGGAGAAGTATCCGTACTGGCCACACAAACCCATTAGTGATTTGTAAACCTTTGGGGACATGCGTGTGAAAGATGAAACTTTATCCTCCATTTAAATCTCTGTATCTCCTAAATAAAAAAATAAAACACTTGTACAGAAAAAAGAAAAAAAAACCTGCTAGAGAAAGAGAAAAAAACATGAAAAAACTCTGTTGGGAAGAAAAATGTGCCAGTCTTCATTTAGTACAGTGAAAGATGTAAGTTCCTCTTCCTTATTGAGCCATTATGATCACTGTGTGTGGGATTCAGTGAGTCAATTCCCGGAGTACCTTCCAATGAAGAAAAGGGAGGATTTTCTGGAAATAGTGAAGTAAGTCATGCAAACTTCAACTAACCTGATCAGTGTAGCAAGTGTAGGATCTGGCAACAGCGGACATCTACCATGACATTTCAGTATGATTATCCTGACTTAAGCTCACTTCTGTCATTCATAACAAAAGATGTTGCAATTGCTGTTTAATGGAACGTTCTTCTTTGATCCTCGTGCATGAGGAAACCCAGAAGATGAGGACAGATTCAGAGATTCTAAGGTCTGTTTGCTTGGAGAAGAACAATTTCATATGGGTGCATTTTAAATCTTAGAGTAAAGGCAAATGCACTAGCACATACTGTTCTGGAAACAACAGAACTATAACTAGAAATTGAGAGGAGTCTACATAACCCTGACGTATGGAGAACACTTCTTTGGGAAAAAAAAGGTTCATAGTTGCTAACTAGAAGGCAGGTCTTTCTATAAACACTATATCATCAATGCTTTTTACATGGCAGTTTAGTCTTTTCATGATCAAGAAAATGTTTGGCTAACATCTTACCTATGCCCTCTGTAAATCTTGTCTTACCATCTCCCCATGCATTTGACTCAGAAGATTAGGACATAAGAATAAGTAAAATTAACCATCATTATTCTTGTATTCTCGACTTCATTCAGCCCATAAAACAATTTCCACATTTGAACACAGAAAGAACAAATGGCTAGTCTCTAATAAGCTAGATGCAAAGTACTGCACAGCGCTTAGATGGCCCTTAAGAATCTGACAGTTTATTAGTTCAAGCCCTTTTAAAGTGCTTGGACACCAACTTCAGTACCACGCGATGGTAGAATGTTCCATATTTTTGATTTAAAATGTAGGACGTTCTACAATAGGTTTTATCCATTTCTTTTTTTTCTTTCACTGTTTTTGTTAATTGTGGAATTCAAAATGCATATATTATTAACGAGATCAATATGATATTTGTCACTGAATATTTAAAAACAGAAAAACAGGAAATGGATATGGTTATTGGTCTCTTTTGATCAAATCCTAATTTATAAGATTAGAGTGCATCTACATTCTGATGTCACCTGGAAAATAACTCCAGTTTTTGTGAATTTCTTAGTAGCATTAGAGTGTAAAACCATGTAGTTTGTTTGTAGTTCTTCACTTTGGCCATATTCTCAAACCATTTCCTGAAAGTTGGGGAAATTAGCCAATTTCCAGAGCTGTCTGATTATGTATCTATAGAATATCAACCAGAGGAGGTATAAGTATTTATAGTGGGTTTACTCTTTTTCCAAGTGTACAATTCAGTCAATATAGAGAGAAACTACTAATATCCCTTCCTGATCAGGAAAACCCTTATTGTTTTTTAAAGGACTCTTACCCAGTAGAGTTCACTAGTGACATGCTTCATTATAGAGTCCTCACTTAAAACACCTATTGTGTCGTGGTGGGCTCGACCTTCCAAATAAGGGAGCTTTTATTAGAGATGTTTCTTGTGGTGGGATCGGTACTGTATCTAAAATGGTCTTGGGTCCCCTCTGTACAATTTATTATGCTTCAGGGCGCTCGGACAAGATTATAAACACGGATGATGCTACTGGGTATAGTTAGTGATCCCCTGCATCAGAAGTGGGACTACATGTTCCAGCCACCCTAGTTCAGCCCAAAAGGGTCTTGTGGCATTCCTCAGGACCTATAATAGCAAATCACTGCCTATTGTGTATAAGGAGTTTCTCCAATGCTAATACGTTTCGCCCACTACTTGTAGTCACTCTGTGTCATAGTGTGTGAGGCAAACCCATATAATCGTGCAATTCACACTTTTACACCCTTAGTGTTCACTGGCCTTTTTGACACCTGTGGTTAGGGGGAAGAAACATAGCAGAGACATTCATAAATCCGGGTTATATTGTCTGGCTTATCAGGACCGTCTCCCCATTAGTGAGCACTGCAAACGCTATAAAAAATGGTATCGTGGAATTCTAAATGAAGACATAAAACATGCACAATGAACAAAAATCAAAGTGTAATGGGGGTTAACCATCAGGAAGCATGGGCCAAACCTTGCTCTGGCTACCTTGTTATCTGCCAGATTGTACTGCGCTATCGCCCTGCCCCAAGCCCCCCCCCCCACCACCACCACTACTACCCCACCTGCAACCCCACCTGGCAAACCCCTTTAGCGTGCCCTTAGTGGAGCACAGCCACTGATTGATAGGTAAGATCCGGCGATTCTTGTTGGGGTAGAAGGCAATAACATCGGATCGGTGGGTCCAGTAAATTGTTTGGCGGGGACATGTCCTGTTTTTCATTCTCTCACTGACGCACCTTCCACCGTCCCTCCAGCGACTGACTGAAGACCATATGTCCATTTTGCTTTTGGAAGTGCAAACCATTTTGGCCAAAGGGGCTATCAAGAGGGTGCCTGCACCAGAAGAAGGATGTTGTGATTATTCCCGCTACTTTCTGGTGCCCAAGAAGGACTGAGGCCATCGTCCTATTTTAGGCCAGCGCCATCTCATTTGCCTTCATCTGGAAGGAGAAATTCAAAATGCTCACACTGGCCCAAGTCTTTCCAACCTTTGAACTGGAGACTGAATGGTGGTGTTGGACATGCAGGATGCCAATTTCCATATAGCCGTCGTGCAGGCCCATTAGTGCTACCTACGGTTCGTGTTGGGACAGGAGCATTTCCACTTCTCTGGGGCTCCCCTGTGGTCTCACCAGTGCCCCTTGGGTGTTCACGAAAGTGATGGCGGTGGTGTCAGCACACCTTCAGAGGTCATGGGTTCCAGTCTTCAACTATCTGGATGACTGGTTGTTGAAGGCGGACTCAACCTCTGCAATCGTCAACCACCCCCAGACTAAGGTGAACCTCTTTGTCATCTTTGGGGTTTATTAACACGACTTCTATGCAGACGCTCCCTTTCATCTGAGCCATTCTAGACACTGTTCGGTTTTCTGCCTTTCTACAGGAAAGGAGAGTCCATAACTTTCAGGCTATCATCCCGATCTTTCATCCTCTGTCCCGGAATTCAGTGAGATCGACTCTGAGGCTTCTGGAATTCATGGCCCCCAGCATCCTGCTGGTCAAGTACACCAGGTTGTATATGCAGACTCTGCAGTGGGATCTGAAGTCTCAGTGAGCCCAACATCAAGGAGACCTCTCCAGCCACGTTCAGATTTTGGAGAAAACTGCAAAAGATCTGCAGTGGTGGTTGCTGGTCTTCTGTTGGGTGGGCAGCACACCCCTTTCCCTTCCCTAACCAGAGCTGATAGTTGGGACTGATGGATCGCTCCTTGGTTGGAAGAGGTAGAGATCAGAGGCCTCTAGTCTCCGTCAGAGTCCCGGCTCCATATCAACCTTCTGGAGCTGAAGGCCATCTTCTTGGCGTTGACAAACTTCCTTCCTTCCATCAAAGGATGGCTGGTACAGGTGCTCACAGACAACACCACCGCCATGTGGCACTGCAACAAACAGGGTGTGGTGTGGTCACGGTCCTGGTGCGAGGAGGCCCTGCGCCTCTGAAATGGGTGAATCACCAAGGGATTTTCCTGGTGGTAAACCACCTGGTGGGCACTTTGAACACTAGGGCGGACAAAGTCAGCCGTCGGCACCTAGTGGATCACGAGTGGCAGCTACGCCTGAAGGTGGTGCAAGATCTCTTCCATGCACCTTGGCTCGATATGTTTGCCACTGCAGAGAACACTCAATGTCAGTATTTCTGCGTTTTGGAGTATCCTTGGCGTCTCTTAATTGGAGATGCATGTATGCTTTTTCATCAATGCCACTACCCTTTGGTCAAAAAGCAAAGTCCGGAAGGTTTGTGTGCTCATTCTATTCGGGCCAAAGTTCTTTTCCTGGACATCGTCCAGGCAGTTACATGGTCGTCCCCCCATACATTCACAAAGCACTATTGTCTGGACAGTAAGGTCTGCCGAGAGGGGCATTTTGCCTACTTTGGTCCTGCTGGACTTTCTTGTTTAACACACACCTCCAAATAGGTTCTGCTTTGGCATCTATTAAAAAGGTGACTAATCTGTGGCTAGCAGTCTCTATCAGAAGAACAAGTTACCTGCCTTCGGTGAGGCTCTTTCTGGTAGAGACTCTATCTAGCTGCAGATTCCTCACTGACTCTCTTGTTCTCCCCATTCTGTGATTGGACTCTATCCATTAATAAGGTCCCAAGCCTAGGAATCTGCACACTGGTCACAACCAATTTGCTGTTCTGCCTTTCGGTCTGGGTGCACGGACAGTCTCGAAAGCAACTGATGTCAGTGCGCAGAAGTAACGCCTATGTAGGACCCGCACGTCATTTCCATAGCGAAACCGTGTCGGTACAGAGCTGCACGACACCACCTACCGGCGCACAGGGGTACTGGTGAAGAGTTTCGGGATCCAGTCTGTTACCTGGGGAATACTCAAAAGGTGAGGACCTGCAGCTCGACAGTCTTTACCAGAAAGAGTGTTACCAAAGATAAGTAACTTTTTCTTCAAAACAATAGATAGGCATATTTGTTACATAAAAATTTTGTGGATCTTTATGAACTAAATTTTGTTATTAAAAGATTTAAGCCTCTTTTTAGGCCTCGCCTACTAGACAGCTTATGCGATGCCTGTTGCAAGACTTAATGTCAGCTTTACAGTAGGCATAGAGACCACCCATTGCCTAACATTAGTTGGCTTCATTGTCACTCTCATTTGCTTTCTTCTTATTCGTTAGCTTTTGTGGACTTTACTACTTCTTCGTGCATTTGTCCCTCTCCTGGAACTTGGCCACATTACTTTCATCCTTCTACTGCTCCCTTTTCAGGTGCTACTTTTTTCATTTTCTTTAAGCATTCCACAAGAGTGCAAGTGTTTTCCAGCTGTCTCCCTCGCATACTTTCCCCTTCTGCGCTTGTGCTGCTCTTTGTCTGCCTGTGTGATCCTCCTTGCCCCCCCTCATGTGCTTCACCCCAGCATTGCTTTCTCGCCCATGTGTTTCTCCTCCCCAACTCCACTTTGAACGCTTACTCATCTGTTTGCTTTACCCTCCCCTCAGTGTTCTTTTCTCTCCATTTGCTTCCCTCCCTTAGCCCTCAGTGTTGCTTCCCCCCACCCGCAGTGTTTTTTCCTCCTGCCCTCCTGTTGTTTTCCCACACCCGCCCTCCATGATTTCAACCAACCCCCTTGATATTGCTTCCCCCTACTGCCTTTTTTCCCATACCTGCTCATACAGACTTCTTTTTTTTTTTTTGTTTACCAGTCCAACTCTGATTGGTAAACCAAAGTTATAATAAAAAGCACTTGCATCATTTTGTAGGTGTGCGCATGCTAGGTGTGTGTGCCTACAAAATTATTTCTTCGTCTTTCTATCCACATTTTTTTATTTTTAACCAAGTTGCACAGCATCATGGATCCTGTAAAGCATGGCTAAAATCATTGTCAAAGCCAATAGGTCCAAAAGGCGAGGTCTATCTGCTCTGCCAATGATTGTTTCCTAGAGCAATGCTGTACCACAGTCTATAATGGGGCAAGTAGCATTAATCGACATTTCAATACTGCCTCTTAAACTTTTGTGTCCCTTTATTCCATGCTCCCTATCATCAAAGTTTTATTAGCAATGTGAGGGTATGGTTCAGACCTACTATTTCTGTGGGGAGAAGCACTACGCATAAATATTGATTTTCTTTAATTAACAGGAACAAGTTGTAATTGGATACATCCCAGTCTTCCAAACATGCCGTGGGACACACCAGCCTGTTTGTCTCACAATCGAAATAGACTGCATTAGGCAAAATGCCCATATACCTCCTCCCCCACGAGGAATGCTCTACTTTATCATTGAAATCAGTTAACCTCTTCTTATGGAAGCACCTACTCAAACAATCCCTAACCATTTCATCTTCATCGTTCCAGTGAAACCTAGTCACACCAATGACAATGAAATGCACTACACATGGCACAATACTCATCTATCACCATCTTCCTGGTCCCCAGGTAATTCAGATCGATTTACAGAAAACTGTGTCTTCTTTGGCAACACCCATCCCACCAAACCCAATAAATTCCCATCCCAGTGTTACAGCTTAACCCTGCATGGTGGGATGAAGATATGAAGTAAAGGTAACATCTTACCTTATGAATTTCCTGACTTTTTATATTTCATGGCAGAGCTATATATATATATATATATATATATATATATATATATATATATATATATATATATATATATATATATATATATATATATATACATATATACACACACACACACACACACACACACACACACACACACACACTCAGACACAGAAATAGTGATTTGGAGATAGTGTGCCATTGGCAGTGTACTGCCTACTCTTCTGATTCAAGCATGTAAATCTCTGAAAGAACCAATGCTAAAACGAGTTACTGACTTGTGGCCTTCCATCCTCTTCAGAAAAGAGGTTAGCTTTAAAGCTATCCTTTCACACTTGTACTTCATACTCTGAACTACAGAGGCCTGGAGGGGATGGAGATGGAGCACACCTCCTTGGTTAGATTTTGGATGCTTTTAAATGAAATGACATACACACTATTGTTTAGTTTTTCAGGCTTGGTAATGCCGTTTATTGCTATTGTAAATTACCAAATTACCAGGGACTCCCAACTTGACAATGAAGATGAATCAAGGATGTGCATCTATAAAAAATAGCATCACTGGAGAACTTTAGTTACAGGTAAGTAACATGTTCCGTAAGCCCCTGTGCTCTGTACGTTTTTTTATACTTCCCACAGCCTCCACTCACCCCAGAAATAGCTTCACCTCCTAAATTCTGAACTATTTGCTCTCCTGTCTGTTTTCCAGCCGTCAGACAAAAGCCAGTCAGAGGTGGTGGATGAAGAGGCTATGTCACAGATCCGTAAAGGACATGATACAATGTGCATGGTACTTACCAACAGAGCTAGACACCTGGACTCTGTGCGGGCTGTTTGGAGCACAGGGGATATCAAGGTGAGGAAATACAAAGAGTGATTTTTATTGCAGATCCTCTGACTTCTATTGTTACCAGTATCTATCCCTTGAAAAGCTACAACTTTGATTTACACCACTTTCTACAGCTCCCACATGAAAAGGTTCAGGCTTAAATTACCCACCCCACTCAAGCAGTCAGTCTTGTGATTTGATAGTTCAGCTGTACCACAACCCAAGGCCCAGTATATAGCTTTCATTGCAGCTCTCAAAAGAGAAAGAAACATGTGGTGGCTTGTTCTTTGAGATCCATCTGCAGTGACAGTCCCCCTGCAACCCTCAAAGAAAGAAATGAATTTAATAATTTTATTCAAATAGGGCCAGACGTTAACAATGTATTCCTTTTCTGGCAAGAAGGTGGGGAGTATGGTAGAGTTTCTGACTTTAAAGTTATCTTACAGAAATCTCAAATATTAGTCATCTCAAAAACAAAAGATCAGAGTCTGAATTGATGCAAAATTTCTCTTTCGGCGGACGTGGAGATCAGAATTTACCTTCGAATCCAGATAATCTCCTTGATAAGATAAATTGTATTGGCTAATTACAGTCCCTAAATAAAGGCTATATAGGAACATCTGAAGACCTGGAAGACGTTACCAAAATGCAATTTGGTATTGGGAATACATCCCAATTCAGTATTTGAGAAGGGCATATTTAGGGCGTCCCTTCCAACTACTGAATCGCAGTGGTATGTACTAATGTTTTGCGACCGAATTACAGTTGCAAAACATACATTTTTTTACAGATTACTAAAAGGTAGTGGTAACCATTAGCAAATGGGAAGGGTCCTCAAAGGACCCCTTCCCCTTTGAGAATGTAAACTAAATATTTTTTGAGAGCAGGCAGTGGTCCCATGTACTACTGCCTACTCTTAAAAAATGAAACATAATAGTTTAGTTTTCTATTTTTTTATAACTCATCCCATTTTCCTTTATGGAAAACGGGCTACATTTAAAAAAAAGGCAATCACATACATGGTGGTCTGCTTACCCCAGCAGGCCACCATGCATGTGATGGCTATCATTTGTAATAGGTCGTAAATTGCGACCTACCTCATTAATATTCATGAGGTAGATCGATTTGCAAACCACTAGGAATCCCTATTTAAAACATTGAAGTTTTCTTATATTAAGAATTGTGATTTCCTTATTGCAATTCGATAAGAATCGCAATTTAGAAATCACAATTCTAGATTTTTGTACATATGGCCCTAAATCCTTTGAGACTCTCAAGAGACACTTCGGAATACTTGAGGTAAAGAGGGAGAGGTTTTAATTGTGATCAAATCTATCTCTTTTCCAAACAGTTAGACACTTGATAAGTCGTTGCATAACAAAATTCGAGAAATAGTTGCTTCAGAAAAAGGAAACAAGAGGCTTATATCACATATTTCAGATTCTTCATGGAACAAAGGACAGAGGAGAACTTCTTTGTAAGGAAACTCTGGGAGGGTGATTTGAGTTACGTTTTGACTAACGAGGAATAAGAGGAGATCTATTGTATAATACAAAATACTGTCAGGAGTGCTTTGATCAAGGAATCCATGGTCCAGGTTTCACTGTGCTTGATACCACACACCCAATAAACTGCAGGAATGGAATACAGAGCTGTAAGAGGGATGCTGGT
This sequence comes from Calotriton arnoldi, assembly GCA_963921515.1. NCBI lineage: Eukaryota > Metazoa > Chordata > Amphibia > Caudata > Salamandridae > Calotriton > Calotriton arnoldi. The sequence continues at coordinate 163,411 of CAWUFW010005157.1, forward strand.
GTGGGTATGGGAACAGAGGTTCCATAACCCAAAACTGAGAACCTATTGGACAGGAGCTCTGGACATTTTTAACAAAATGTTTGATGTATCTCTAAGCTCTCTGCTTTGACTTTACTGGGGCTACCAAAAAGACAAACATACCCACTATCATTTTGTGAGCCTAATGTGCAGCCCGGCAGGAAAATGGAATGGAAGAAATAACCTTGCCACTCGAACAAAAGTCAGAGGACTTTCAATCCGAATGAGCTCCCTTTTTTAGATTATCCTCCAGCTGTAGGGTGCTTACCAGCCCCAACTTTCTTGCTCTGCTTAGGATCATAAACCAAAACTGCTATCAAATAATGCTGCAAGACTAGACATCCAGAGGTAGTGGAAATGGAACATTTACTACAATGGAACCTATCCATCAAGACACCATAAAGTTATTACTACATTGTCTTGCTCAATTCCAATAGCTGTTCGTTTATGGGGAGAGGGACAGTGTGGGGTGTATCTTTCATTCAGTTGTCACTCGGTTGAGTATAGTGTTGAAATGTTGATCTTTGAATTATTACGTTTGCTCACTGGACATTAAGTGTAAGTGAGCCATGTGAATTGATAAATACCAATAAAAAATTAAATCCATAAAACATTCACTGCAAACCTCACATAATTTGACAAGGGGACAGTAATCCCACTTGTAAAGAAAGCATGCATGGTGTTTATCCCAGACCACTGAGCTTTGCTCAGGGTCTCGTTTTCCATTTATCTAAAGCAGTGCTCAGCGTACACTAGTGGTGGTTATGAGCACTGAGATCAAGTCAAAAACATAACAGAGACTTACATTTTTGGGTAAATTATGGCAGGGCTGTACACTTGCAACATTATGAAGGGGACATTCCCATCCCCACACATATGCACTGAATTTTATTGACTTCTTTCTAATTGGGTTCAGTGGGATTTTCAGTCAATGTATTTTGCAGTGCAAATATTTAATTATAATATTTAATTCTAATTGGCTCTTTTGAACAAAAACGAAAAATGTTACCTTCCCAAACAGTTTTTCTTTGAGATTATTAAAAAAATTAATGTCAATGAAAGGTTTTCCTTGATCCCAAACGTATCAGGCATATTCTTGTGTTTACGAACTTTAGCCAAGGATCCGTCATATTCAGGTCAGTCATGGAGAATTGTTTGCTCCATTCCCTCTTATGCAGGAGACTAACCTGGTGCAAAAGAGCTTAGTTCAATTATCCACTAACTTTTGATGACATAGTCTGGATTATTTGCTTTCTGTTTTTTTTGCAGTCAGCACAATTACTAGTCGTAGGGTGAGCTGAAAGATCAAACGAAAGAAAAGAAAGATCAGACTAAATGAGGCTGGCTTAGGTCAGACCTTTTGGGTCTAGGATCCATGATCTGTTGATTCCCAACCTCTTCAGTTTCTGGGTGCGGAGTGCTTCACTCTTTAGAGCATAGTGAGAAATTCTCCTCCTCAACCCAGGCATCTTTAGGAAAATTCTTTGTGCTGCCAGACTATCTACCATCAGAAAGACGTATGAATAGAAAATATCTTCTTGTGGCTTAAGAAGGGTCTCCATCCGATCATGTACTTACCTTATCATTTAATGCCATGATCTTCAACTGGCAGAATTGGTCATTTTTTCCAGGCTCAGCGCTTGTTGTGTCAAGAATTTGTTAAGCGTCTTATCCTTGGGCTTCCCTCAAGTATTGAACACAATACTAGTACCTACTCACAATATCAATTGAGATTGATGGGGCACCTGTTTGAACAGATTTACATATCAGAAATTGTTTGACGTGGAAGATGGCCTTCTTGCTGGCCTTTAAATCAGCCAGGAGAGTAGGATAAATGGAGGCCTTCTCTGCTAAGGAGCTTTTTGTCACATTTCTTATGAAAAGCATTTTGCCACATACCGTCCCTAGATTTTTTTTTTTTTTGATAATCAATTTTATTGTTTTTAGAACATAAAAAACAAATCAGCAAAAGCACGGAGGACAATAGATCAATTACATCTTTGAGAACATAGCATCCCACAGTTCCGCACCCCATGAGATATACACAAGCAAAGTAAGGAAGCGAATCACTCCGAATCTTCTACAGTGCCCAGCCATTTCCCCCACACCCTACGGTATTTCTTGGGGCATCCTCTTGCCACATACAGGGCTTTTTCTTGGGTTGCGCACCAGTCCACCCCCTTTCGCCACTTCCCCAGGTCTGGTGGGTCAGGACATTTCCATGCCGCCGCTATGTCACGCTTGGCTACAATCATGGCTGTATTAAAAAATATCTTATCATTTCTGACCGTCCCTAGATTTAATGCCTAAAGGTCAGTCCGAATTCTGTTTCCACCACCATATACTACGTTCTTCTGAAAATAAGTTTCCCTTTCTTTTTTAAATATGCCTTGTTTTCCAGCATGACTAGATAAAGTGGATAATTAGAGCATGTTAATCTATGAGAATTGTTGGATTGCTGCAGTGCAACATTTTACTTGTGCTGCAATGACCTGTTGTAAATTAAGAACAATTTCTTAGTACTTCTCTTGGTCTTAGAAATTCTTGATCCTTACATCTTTCAACTTGAGCTCTTGGTTGAGTAACAGCTGTCTTAGCCACTCTGAAACATTTCAGAAGGCAATAAAAGTTTGAGATGTTATCAATAAAAGAAAGTTATTCGCTTCTGACCAACTCTAGTAAACGGTACCTTTCTGTCATAGGACCTTCTTAAATAAATGTGGTAACAATTCAGTAAGGAAAGCAAGGCTGCAAAGCATGTCAGAAGCTAAATCCTTGTCTAGACTTACTGTAGCATCCAGTTATGTGGCTGCAAATTTTGTTTTTAATATTTATGCATGTATTGGTATTCATTTAACCCACATTTAGCTTGGAAGCAACAGATCCATGCAGGATTGTGTACAAACAAGGGGTACAGTGAAAGCAAATCGTGTAGCCTTGAATTTGCTTCTCGATTGATGTTCTAGAAGCAGAGGTGATACATCAGTCGACGTATATTTATCTTATCAAGTTGAGTCTTTGATGCTTTTGTTAATTACCTGTTAAGTAATTACATTTTTTTTGGTGTTATCAATTAGTGGAAGGTCAAGGCAAATCATTGAAAGATTGTTCAACATTTCAAAGTTCCATTTCTTAAGTTGCATTTTATCATCAATTCTCAAGTCTCGATCTAGTATCCCCTGGGCAGTCCTGTATTTTAATAATGCTACTTAACCATTTGGCATGCTTGGTGGGTTTACTCTTTTCTTCTTTGATAATAATTGTCTTTTCAAGGACTCCCCATAAGTTTGTACATTTTAGCTTTTACCCATTTTATTCTTTTGTCCCCAAAATATATTTCCGTTTCATCAGGTATTGTATATTTTGTTCTTGAGTTTTGCCTTGCCAGTGTGTGAGAAATAAATACATATACTTGAAAGAAGTACATGTATGTCAAACCTTGCAGATTTTATATCAAATTGGTGCTAACATGCAAACTGGTTTTATTAGTCTAATCAATACTATTCAGTCTGCACCTGTTCCTGATAAATGACAAACACTCTATAACCCTAGTAAGCGTTACCAAGAATCTTTATTACTCCAGGTTCCTTCTGACTTTGTGTCCTTCCACTAAATTCCATAACACATTTCATACTCCTTCGGCCGTACAGACACTATTACCTTCACTACCTGCTTCATTACCATGTCCGCTGCAGCGATATACCAGTGTTACTCAAATCCAGCAAAGGAGGGGGGAAAAAAGGAGAGCGATGTCCCTTGAGTGAGGGAGGGCGGGAAGAAAAGAGACAATTCACTGATGCCACAACTATATTGGAGCAGAAGACCTCTCTTTCAGCTGATTTTCCTCCACACAGCATTGTTTGGTATCACATGCACCAAGAAAGAGTCCCTGAAAGTTTCAAAATTCATGTGACCCTAAAGAGAAACAGTGCTTTCTTTATGATTTTAAAGAGTAGACTGTAAATCTATCAAATCCATTACTATATCATGTGTGGGGAATGGGACAATGGTTGATAAAGAATGCAGCACAGTGCATGGCATTGTTCCACCTTTGGAAAATATATATAGGGCCACTGATAATCAGAATCTGGTCAACAAGCGCAGGTGTTCACAAGCACTTGTCTAGTGCTTTTTCATCAACTGGCTTTCACTTTAAATGACAACTGGTCAACTCTGACACACTTCAGACAACTAATATTGTGGGGGTCTTCCATAGACTCAAGTCGGTGAAAAGTGTAACAAAACTTATGGTCATGGCCAAAGATTTTTGCACTGATAAGACAAGCATTCCGGAGATTAGGCACAACATGAGAATTAAGCGGAGCGAGGTAAGGGTGCTAGTGAGCCAAAGTTTCTCAAGTTAGTTGTATGGTGGGAGCGGAGTGAAGGTGCCTCCAGGGGACGAGGATCAGATTACTAAAAAGGTATTGCGGGGGGGGGAAGAGTATGTTGGGGTAAGCTAATGGCTCAAGGAAAGTTTGATGCACCATCTAAAGGGGCACAGTCAGACATTGTAAGTAAAGATTGAAACCACTTGTAACACATACTGCTGTCAACCCCACCATCATATACTACTATGGGATAATCCATGTCAGAAAAGATAAAGGTGAAAAACATACAAGGTTTTGACGTAGAATGCTAATGAAGTGGATTAAACGCGGGATTGTAGAACAGTTCCTCAGGCGACTGAACCCGGAGATCATACTGTTACAGGAGCCACATATGATAATGGTGAGATGTAGGGGAAATACAAACTGATTGCATCTGCTGGACATTGATGTAAGTGTCGTGAAGATCCAGGAAGGTAAGGAACTCCCCTACCTGAACCTCCAGAAGGACTTCATCCAGGGTGACCATCCGTCAATATTGTTTCTTCAGGACGAGATTAATCTCTTTAAAATCAAGACTTGGTCTCCACTCTCTTGGTTTCTTCTTGTACAGGAAGAACCTGGAATAGAAGCCCTGATTCCTTTGGAATTTTGGAACGTTCTTGATTGCTTCTCCTAGAAAAATTAGAATTGTTGCAGTTCTCACAAGAGCAGATGATACTCCTTCTTGAGTAGCTGGTTGAGGGGCTTTTCTAGCAATTACAAGATGTTCATAGGCTGAATTGTTTGGGGCATCCAGTCATCCAATGATCAGCTTCCAAGCGAGAGCAAAACTGGAAAATCTTTCCCCTACAGGCTGTATTGGAGTCTGCAGGAAGAGCAATGTTGATAAGTCGTGCTCACTTTTGGTTACTTTGAGAGCGTGACTGGGCTGCGCCCCTAATCTCCCTGTTGATTTATGGTAGCCATGACATTGTTACCAGTTGGAAGAGTAGTCCAGGTGATATTGGGCTTGTCTGAGAGGGTTAATTATTGTCCTTGATCATCTTAAAAATTGTAGCCTTCTCTGCTGGCCTGAGAGCGTCTAGAGCCATGAAGGATGTGGAAGGGGCGCATCTGTTTTTCAGGGAGCCCAGTGAATGTGCTTCATCAGTATCTGTTCGGATACAGTGCAATGTATCTGATAGAGACTTCTAGCTACAGATTCCTTACCTTTGAATTTCCCAGGCATCAGGCTGGATCCGGAAAACTTTGCTGAGCAATACCCCTTGAGCGCGCCGTCGGGTGGCTCCATTCGGCTCCGCGTGTCTTTGACGTTGTTAGCGTCGCTTATGACGTTGCAGTACCTATATAGGCGCCACACAGGCGCGTGGACGTCAGTTCTTTTCTTCTGTCCCCTGGGGTTAGATCTGTGAGAGGTGGGAGGTTGTGCCAGGTTTGTATCTGAGACATGTTCTTGGTCACTGACATCAGCTTTTAGCTCAGAGACACAGATCTGTGGTGGTAACTAAGCAGAAACCTTCAAGCGCTAAAGAGAATACCTTGACTGTGTTTCCAACGCAGGTAGAAAAGGTAATTCAGTCATTAACTGTACTGTATTCATCTTTGATGGGGTTGCACTGCTGGAGTTTCTCAACAAGGTTGTTGACGTCAAGTTTGTCCGTCACAAATGTTGTTGTCCGGATCTTCTTGGACTATGACAATGGGACACTGCCCAAAGCCTTTGCAGGTGAGGCAGTCGTCATTGTGACGTTCTTCAAGGACTAAAGGGTCTTCATCAGCAACAGTTTTGGAATGGACTACTGACAGGGTATCAGAAGAGCTGGATTTTCACGCCATTATCAGCATTGATTTTTAACTCACCTTTTTGTGACCCCTTTTTTCACGATTGCTTGAGCTTGTCCTTGGAAGAGGTGAGTGCAGGCGCTTCTGAAGTGAAGTGTAGCTAAGGAAGTTCTATATTCTTCTTTTTTGCGATGCCTTTATGAAGTGCTAAGAGGAGCACTTTTAACAGAACTTTGTCAGATGAGGGGGCATCTCCTCTGGAAGGAGGAACTTTCTCCTTCTCCGGAAGAGAGCTAAGCTTTCTCTGTCGTTTAAATGTTGTGGAGTGAAATGTGCTACAGATGTCACAGCAAGATGCCTTGTGAGATGGATAAAGACAATAGATATACTGTTATACTGATTGTGCAGCTCATCTGTATATATCTTCTTTGTCCGCAGTTTCTGCAGGACTTCAAGAGTGAATTTTTTATTTTCTCTGCCGTAGTTTGGAGTGTCCCCTGAACCTGAAGATTGAAAAGTCTAGAAAACCCCTAAAAACAACTCCCAGTTTGTTGAAGCTGAAGTTAGGGCTGGCTGAAGAACATGAAATACCAGCTAAAAGTCAAAATGTGCTATATGTAAGGTCAAAGATAGGTAAGAGCAGAGCTCTCCTCAGGGACTGCCTCGCACATGACCTGTGATAGAAATCTCAGCTATGGTGGCCTTTAGAGGGAGTGGAGAGCTCAGCACCTCCATCTCATTGGTTGAAGTTTGGGTTGTTTCAAATGCGTTGGATGTGCTACTAAACAAACACTGTACATGGGCCTTCTTCTATTTAAAGTTGCTAGGAATTCCCAGCCTGACAATATGGAAAGATTCAAATGTGAATATTTAAAAGATTCAATGCTGGTGAATCCAGCTGCACACCTCCTATGATAGTGAGGTGAGGTTGAAGCGGAGATGAAGCAGCCTAGTGTGTTTAGCTTGTGTCTATGGGGAAGGGTGAGGGATGCACACCATATATTACAAACAATGTGCCAGAGCTTGACATGAAGACAGGTCTGGGGACCTGGGCCTGAGAGTGGTGGATGGGCCCTAAGGAGTCGAGGATCTTTGGACCATTGGGTGGATCCCTTCAGTGAAGGTGCTGATCTGTAAAGCGCAGGGGACCTCAAGAATGGGTTATGACTCAGTTGCAGTAAAAGAGGAGATTTGGAAGAGACAGCCAAAGTGGGAAGGAATACTTGTAGAACAAATCTATGCATTAAGGCTCGCTGCTAGCCAAGACCTACATTAAGGTGTGGTTGAACGGGCATGAGATAGCATACTCCAGTGAACAATTTCGAGAAGTCCAAAGTGCTATTTGGTCATGGCATGTCATCACTGAGTCCTCGCTGAGGTGTGAGTTGGTGGCCCTAAGTAGCTAAGAGGCACCTTGGTATATCTATATTCTCCTGAAGATGGCCCTCCCTGCAGGGGTGGTGGCCTGATGTTGCATAGGCCCCCTTGAGCGGAGGTGGTGGCAAGCTGTGATGACATCAGTGATCATAGCAGACATTCCTGCTGTTGAAGCGCAGGCACACTTGACTCTTCTCCAAGTGGGTGATCTGATCTGACTTCCTGTTAAACCGCTTCCGGGCAGGCATAGCACTCTTGCTGGGGAAAAATAAGTAGAATAACAAGCTCCAGCTGGGTAGTACCAAAAAAGGAACACACCAATTGAAGTGGGAAATGGGGCAAAGAGGAGAATCTGAGCGACAAGGCAGGATAGCGAAATGGTAACCCTTGAAAACATTGTTCTTGGACATTAAGGCATAAATAAATAGGCTTAATGAAGGGCAATTTGAAGCAGGGCCTGAAGAAAGTCAGCAAAAAACATTACAGGGCCTGAAGAAAGTCAACAAAAACATTACTGAGCTTGGCTGCAGAATACACTCCCTCGAAGAACCATTAGATTAAAGGACCTTGAATCAGGAAGAATCCAAAGCCCATCTGCTTCTCCTACGGGAGCATAACATGGTCATTCAGAGGAACAACAGGACATGGAAAATCACCTCTGCATCAAGGGGGACAGAAAGAAAGGACATCAAGTATGTGCAGAACGTGATTGACGCCATTCTTGAATGGGTGAACAAATTGGAATTCTGCATCAATAGGGCTCATTGTCTAATTCCTGGGTCTCATAGAATCACCATCAAATAACATCTAACAATGCACAAAGTTCTGAAGAGAATGACTAGGTTATGGCAGGAGCAAGCAATGGCAGGGTCTGCTTTCATCAGCGAAAATCTACAGAGCTTTCAAGACCTACTACTACTCATACTAGTCTGTCTGGTGACCGACTTTTTCTGAGGGTGCAGGTCATATGAAATCTTGGAGCTCCCAAAAAGAGAAGGAAACAACCCCAAAACAAGGTCATACACAGCTTTGACACAAAGAGGTCAGGTATGGTAGAATGTAAGGAGCACATAATGCAAAAACGTCCCAAATGATTTGGAAGTCATTGCTGGGTGGAGAGAGGCAGTTGCAGAAAGTCAGGGCCATCAGACTGACAGCCACGCTCATCTCCGGCTAGGAGCAGTTAAGTAGCCACTGATGGCATTGCTGATCCTAGGAGAATGAAATACCACATTGGGAACAGGGACGTAGGGGCCATGCTAGATGGCTAGATAGGAAAAGTTTTGCATGGGGTTGGGGGTTTGGGCTTGGATTCTCTGCCGTGGGGCAGAGAGCTCAGTTTTAGCTTATACAGTCGAACCCTGTACTAGTTTTTGGTACGAGCAGGGGGGTCAAGATTTCTATGCTTTTCTTTTTCAAATAAACTTCTTTGTTTTTGCATGTTCAGGTATTGGTATTTGGAAGGGGTGGATTTGAGGTGTCGATGTTTGATTACTGGGAAAATAGTTTATGGGGATGACTTGTTGGGGGACTGGTTTGACTGGGGCAAGGAGGTCATACCTTCAGAGCAGCAGCGGAAAGTGATTCAACAATGGAAGGATAATGGTGGGTGGTTAGGGTTCAGGGATGGGGGAGTTAATGGGTGGTGACAGATTTCAGAAGTCACAAATGGGTGGCTTTCAGGTGTGGTGAAGGTTTTTTTTTAAGGCTCACGGATGAGTGTAGTTTAGGGGTGGTGCAGGATTTTAAGGGATCAGGGATGGGTGGGGTTTAGGCGTAAAAAGGGGTTTAAGGGTTCAGGAATGGGTGATGTTTAGTGGTAGTGAGGGTTTTCGGTTAAGAGATGGGTAGAGTTTAGGAGTAGAAAGGGCGTTAAGGAATGGGTGGAGTGTAGGGGTCAGACATGGGTGGAATTTAGGTGTGGTAAGGGTTTTTTAGGGTTCAGAGATGGGTTGGAGGTTAGGGTTAGAAAGGGTTTTTAGGGTTTAGGGTTCAGGGATCGGTGGAGTTTAGGAGTCAGGGATGAGTATAGTTTATGCATGGGAAGGCATTCTGACAGCATGAAGATGGATAGTGTTTAGAGGTGGTAAGGGTTTAGCACATTAGTAAACAAAGTAATTGTTTGACAATGTAAAAGATATAAATCCCAAATTTTGTCCCCTGACTTAAAGAATTGAAATAAATGCCTTCGTTAAAAATGTTCCTGAAAGTAAGACCAGCAGCCATTTAATTTACACCTTAAAATAAGCATGCAGAAGCCAATTTCTTTTTTGTAATTTTTTTTTAAAGACATTCCATGAATTTTTCTATGAAATGGTAAATGCCATTCCTCCTGAAAATTTCTCTTAAACCATCTAGATAAAATTGTTTTTCAGTAATGGTATTCCATTAAATCGTTTTTCTATCAAATTACAAACATCCTAATGGAGAGGTGAGCGAAGCTTTGGTATGAATCACCTTACAGAAGGTTGTGAGGGGCAGTTTGTGGAGAATGCTTCTAATATTAAGAAAATGAGAGAAACACAATTACGGAAGGTGGGGGCTGAAAGTGACAAGGTCTATAAACACACACAGCTCTAGAGGCTATGTAAAAAGATGGGTCCTAAGGGGACAAATTAGTCCTGTTGAAAATGACAGAGCAAAATACCTGTTGATGGAGCTAGACAAACATTTCTTCGAGAGAGAGAGAGGGAACGTGGCTTTGAGGCTCTACTAATCTCTTTAAAGTACTGCCAGTGTGCAGCTTTATTAGGGAAACAAGGAAATGGAAGGGTCGGTCTAAAAAGTGGAAGAAAGCTGAGAAGCTTTAGAGGTTCTTTGGTGAGTTTTAGTAGCAGGTGCCCATGTATAGGGTGTCTCAGTGAAATATATGGATAGTGCAGCCCTTCCTAGATTATCCAAAACAGGCCAAGCACTGCTGGACACACCTAAAACCAAGGAACAAATGTTGATGGGAATACAAATCCTAAAGTTTTGTAAGATTTCTTGTCTGTGTGTTTTGTCTGCTGGATATTATCAAGCCTTTGGTCTACATCTGATCATGCTTTGTTTGAAAGGCCTCAGTGTGGTGATCTAGAGGTTTCTGTCACATCCACGATGGTTGAAGGCCTGATTGCTCTAATTCTTAAGCACTCCAAGCCACTCACCGAGGGCAGATCCACAACTCAGTTTAAATGTGGATGCCAAGCTTTTGACATCGATCTAGGCTTCAAGACTGCAGATTGTTGTTTAGCACCAGTTACCAACCGACGTGGCTGGCTTTTTTCAGTGGTATGGAGGGGCAAAAGGCAGTATGCTTATCTCTTGATGCTCAGAAGACTTTCATCCGAGTTGACTGGGTTTTTTTGAGAAATATATTGCAGAGGATGGGATTTGGAGAATGCTTCTTTACGTGGACCGTGGTTGATTATCAAGTGCCAAAAACTTGACTGAATGGGGGCTACTCTGGGTGGTTTGGTGTATTGCAGAGGGACCAGGCAAGGGTGGACTCTTGTTTACCTCACGGGTGAACTACTGGCACAATGAATTTGAACAAAATAAAGGTGTCAAGCTGATGAGGGCACGTTTATACTGATAATGTTTACATATGATATCCTACTCACAATCACATAACCAGAGGTCTCCGTGTGGCATTTCTGAGAGAGCCTCAGGACTATCATGGTGCATCAGGCTTCAGTTAACCTCAGTAAATGGTAAGCCTTCAACTTCCTTCTGGGTCCTAAAGCAATTTAGTTGCCAGTTAGCTCCACCCCATTCCGATTGTCAACAGGTGGGATCAGATTAAGAATAGATTTCCCCAAACCCCCTCCCCTTCTGGGGCACAGGAGACATGAACGCGTCTACACTACAGAAAATGGTCAAAGCCAAATTGGTGTTCAGGAGACACCATATGCTAGCTTGGATGGTTCAAATGGCAGTGTTCAATATTTCTATTTTACCTAACATCCTATGTCTTTCAGGCTATACCATTGTGACCTAAGCATGAGTTCTTGATGAGGTTTCAGAGTTTCTGCTTGGTTTTATATAGCAGAGTAAAAGACTGGGACTGAAGCTTTTCGTCATGCCTGAGGTTGGGGAGAAGAGACTCTGTACTGATGGCACTAGACCCTAGAACGGCTTCTTGCCATTGACAGGTCAGGATGAAGACCATGCTGAAATGGATTTGGGCTTAGTGGCTCCCAATTGCCAATGCTTTTTTGGGCCTTCTTATACCTCACTTTTGAGCGGAGTTGCTGGAAATGATTGACGGGGCTTCAGGATCACAGCCTCTGTTGCTCTGTGGTAATTCTATTGGGGAGACTGCTGGTATCACTTTTCTTGCTATTCTCAAGAGAAGGCAAAATCATTTCACATATGTTGCTGGCAGCAAAATATGACCCTAGCATGGTGGGGGGCAGCAACAATACACTCAAAGCTTGGCTGCAGGCAATTTGGTAGATGCTGTAGAGGAGAAGATGGTCAAATTTTCAGAGGAGTGATTAGGACTTTGGCAATCAATCAAACATTTTAATAACTCTAATGTCCCAGGCGACCTTAGGCACTGAACTTGTTGGATGACCGTCACATAGTCAGCGCAGCTAATCTTTCTACGAGTAATGCAATTTAGCGTGTTTTTGATGCAGTAGAGTGTGGTCAAAGGCATTCAGATTGGCTCGAACTCATTTTGGGAGGCAAGGCTGAAGGGTGGGGCGATGACTTCTGATTCATCGAGGGGTTCCAGTTGTGGTGTTAGCTTAAGCAGATTGTAATGTCCATATATATGTTGCAAAATAAAATAAGAATATATTGAAACATATAGAGAACAGGGTATCATATACTGCTCTCCATGTGGCCCGAGGCTCTAATCTCTTGCATTCTGACTGCATTTCAAGTTATTTTCACACCATGGAAAAGAATCAAATTTCTCTTTGCATTTGTTTTTTATTTCATCTTTATTATTTTTGGAAGAGTGTGCATACATATCTCCGCTTTCTTCGTTTTAGTCTCCTGGTTGCCAGTTTTAATTTCCAGCAAATTATTTTTCCATCGACTCTGACGATAGGGTAAAGTATCCTACTAATATCAGAAACCTGTCACTTTTTGCAACAGTTTAAATGGAAAACAATTTTGACCCTAATTTGGGGTGTACACTACTGCAATGGTTAAGAGATTCTGCTCAGACTCTACCCTTTATCAGCAAATAACATCCCATCCCTGTGAATCTTATTATTTCTGGAAGATAAATCCAATGCTATAGAAGGGGACTACTGCCCCACATGTCTTAAAACTAGCTGACTCGTGAAATTCAGAGCTGTCATCTCACTGCCTTAAAAAAGTGGCACAAGGGCAGTCCTTTTTGTACTTATCAATGCTTCAGCAGTGGAAACTCATTTTATTCTTTGTAAGACCATCTGTGTAACGTTTATTTCCTTACTTATTTATTAATTTCATAAAGTTGATCATTTTCACTACCTATAAAAGTCTTCTGGTTTACTTCAATTATTTTTATTTCTCGCCTACAGACAGGTTTCAGCTGTTATTGTCAAAGACCTATTGTGTACTATACCAATACTGCACATTACAAAATGATGTAATGGTGCAAGGGGTTATACCGCACTGGGACAACAACCTACTACTCTAGGTGGTGCATATGTGCAAAATATACTGAATGACAAAGCCTCGCCCACAATTTGTGGTATGTTTCATCATTAGCAACCTCATTCCACCCAGGCAAGATAGTGCGAGGGAGTTCTTAATAAAAGGTGTACTGGATAAATGACAGGATACAGATAATTGTAAAAAAATACCTTGAGGTAAACCAGAACGAAGTACCTTTATTGGTTAGCACCATAGCTTTCAAGGAGTGTACAAATGGATGACTATTGGGTATAATGGCTCATTCATCCGTTATGATGCCAACATCTCAGTCCATACATGTGCAAATATATGGTCAGGGCCTTTGGTCGGGGCTAAAGAGATCCCTGCTACTAGTGCGATTGGAAGCATTCATACATTGGAAAATACATGTTTGAGGCATGTGAGCTGTAGATCACATGCTTTGCATACTCCTGCCATCTAGTGTTGGGTCCGGATGTTTGCAAGTTGATTTTCTTCAAAGAAGTCTTTCCAGTCATGAGGTAAGGCGACTCCTCCTTTCTGTGATAGTGCGCATGGGCATCGACTCCATTTTTAGATTGTTTTTTTCCGCCATCGGGTTCGGACGTGTATTGCTGTGCTCCGGTTCGAAACCGTTCTTCGTGTTCCCCTCGGTGCGCAATCCACTCTACTCGCGTCGGTATTGTTTTGAACGCGTTCCCACTTCTCTGTGTATCGTATCCGTCGTGGAAAACCTCAATTTTGATCGGAAACCTTCGGGAAGGCCGTCCGGCCTAACTGCGTCGGTCCACTTCGCAGTCAATGGAACGGACTTAATTTAAATTCTGTCCCCGGTGCCACGCGAAGTATCCGCGCACCGACTCACACGAAATATGTAACTTGTGCTTGTCTGCGGAACACAACGAACAGGACTGCGATGCGTGTAGATCTTTTCGATCGAAGAAAACGCTCCGTGATCGTCTGACTCGACATCGGGAAATGCAGAGTCAAAACGTCGAATACACGCCGGACATCTTCGGTGAAGGATCCGAGCACGAGTTCGATGCACAAGGGGCCGAGGAAGAACAAGAAGAACTTGTATCTATTCCGGAATCGGACTCCGAGATGGAAGAAGACTTACCACAAGGTCAACGTCCCGTGAGTACCGAACACCCCTTCCCCCAAAATCCAAATCAGCCCAAGCAAAAGGCTTTGGTTCCACCCCCGCCTTCGGGCCACGGTCGGCACCGAGAAGATGTTTCTGACGCCCTGCCTTCCTGCTCGCCACCGAAACACCTCAGTAAGCCTTCCGGCTCGGGATCGAGTTGGCCAAAGTCAGGCACCAAGCCGAAACCTTCAGGCTCGAAGCCAAAAATCTCTTCAGAGCCGAAACCATTGATACTGAAATCAAAGACCGCTTCGGAACCAAAATCTTCCACGCCGAAAAGTCACTCCATCCCGGCACCGAAGTCCTAGGTGCCAAAACCGAAAAATGTTCCTCCGAAGCCGCAGGATCCGATTTTCGACGTCCCACCACCAAAATCGGACCCAAAACAAAAGGAACTTTATATAAATCCTCATACAGGACATGTCCTTACTAAACTGCCTCAGAAGCTTAAACCTGAATCAGAGGACACACTTTATCATATTCCTTTGAAGAAGAAGAATGTAGGTACTAACCCCTCTCCTCCTTCTCCTTCACCACGTTCCCCTGCACCACCTTCTCCACCATTGGAGCATTTACTCATTACACCAACTAACTCTCCACCACCTGATGATGGCGACTGGGTGGACAACATTTTACCAATAGATCCCTGGAAGGATTACAACACTGATTCACCCACAGATAACAACCCAGATCTTTACCCTGCAAAGCCTTCCCCTCCTGACGATAATGTGGGATATCTAGAATTACTTGCTAGAGCTGCAGAATATCATGGAGTACAGTTACACAAGGAATCTCTAGAGGAAGATTTCTTATTTGAAACACACAAAGGGCTAGCCAGACTACTTATGCTCAAAGATATGATGAGACATGCTGATGATATTTTTAAAGACCCAGTGCATGCTCGTTTTCTCACCCCCAGAATAGACAAAAAATACAAGCCTGCTCCCTCAGATCCAGCTTTTATTAAAGGACAATTACCACTAGACTCTTTGGTTGTATCTAATACCCTTAAACGGGCCAATTCACAAACTACAGGGGATGCTCCCCCTCCAGACAGAGTCAAAACTGTTAGACACTTCTGGTAAAAGAGTAGCTGCCCAAGCAGCAAATAATTGGTGCATTGCTAACACCAAGGGCCTACTAGCCAGGTATGAGAGGGCACACTGGGATGTGCTTTAGATGCTGCTGACTCCACAGCTAGAGAGATCAACACTAGTGTGTTATTAAGGAGGCATGCATGGTTAAGGATTTCTGGTTTCAAACCTGAAGTCCAACAGTCTATTTTAAACACTCCATTTGACAAGGAGCATCTCTTCGGGCCCGAAGTGGATACGTCTTTGGAAAAAATGAAAAAAGATACAGAAGTAGCTAAGTCTATGGGAGCTCTGCATTCCCCTTCTAATCGTGGCTCCTTTTGTCGCTCCTTCTATCATGGAGGGTCAAAAACCATGTCCTCAGATAATACTACCGCCTCGTACAAAGGCAACAATCAATCTTCCTCTACAAGAGGTTTCTTTAGAGGAGGGTACAGAGGTAACAACGGCAAAGGTAGGGGCAAAGGTTCCACACCACGTAATTCCCCCTCCCCTAACAAGCAGTGACTTGCCTACACTTCCCCCCCGATCATTTAACACCTGTCAGGGGACGTCTTCTACAATTTCTCCCCATTTGACAATCTATCACCACAGACACAAGGGTGTTAGGAATTATCCAATATGGTTATTGCCTGGAGCTTACCAACAATCCTCCAAACATTCCACCACGCTCTCACAAAATGTCACCAGAACATTTACACCTACTCAAACAGGAAGTCCAGTCTCTCTTGTTAAAAGGAGCCATAGATCCTGTACCGTTACAATATCAAGGGTCAGGCGTGTACTCCCTATATTTTCTAATTACCAAAAAGGAGGGCTCCTTGAGACCTATTCTAGACCTCAGGGAACTGAACCACTACATACTGTTAGAGCATTTCCACATGGTGACACTTCAACAAGTGCTCCGACTTCTACAGCAGGGCGATTTTATGTCTACTCTAGACTTAAAGGACGCATATTTCCACATTCCAATTCATCCCTCTCATAGCAAATACCTCAGATTCATGATAGCGGGTCACCATTATCAATTGAAAGTACTTGTTTGCCCTTGCGGGGATTATTGATGCAGCGTATTATTCTATGTGAGGAAGGTAATGTCTATCACCTTCCCAGGCCCTGCATGAGGTGGCTTAAAGAAGGCATATGTGAGGAGAACAGTGCCAAGTCGTGTGTAAGTACATGGTGTACCTGATATGCAATGAATAATAAACAAAGAGAAAACAGAAGAGGAACCCCCCTACCCCCACCCACACTAGATAAAAAAAACATCCAGTGAGCCCCGAAAAAAAAGAAAGAACTAAAAAATCCCAATAAGGATAATGCAGTGTTCACCATGGGGGAGAGGCGACAGCTCCGCTAGGTGTGGCCATGTCTGATTAAGGGATATCTGAAATTGAAAGGAAGAATAAACTGCATACATACAACAGTTGTAGGGTTTAAGTGATAAGGCAATGATGAGCAAAACAGTGTGTGAGGCAATCCGCGGAGGAGATGTAGAAGAAGTCCGCAGTCGGATGGAGAGCCAAGTATTGCGGGTCAAGTCAGCCCTAAGGGGGCTGATGGGCATGAGTCCTTGATCTAGTACGTTCCAGCGTGGTCCACCTAGGAGAGGAGGACTTGGAGGTAAATTGTTTGCAAAAGTCGATCGCCTCTGCTGGAGTGTTGAATTTACGAGGCCTCCCATTAACCTCAACCCGAAGCCGGGCAGGGTAGAGCATAGCATATTTAAGTCCCAACTTGCAGAGTGAGTTCTTGGCATCACTGAATTGCCAACGGGCCTCTAGAACTGTGGTGGTGAAGTCCGGATAGACTGAGATAGATGCACCCTGGTAGTGTAGGAGGCCTTTTCCCGGGCTAGGTGTAGGGCGGTGTCCCTATCCCTATAGTTAAGGAGGCGTGCTATGAGCTGGCGCGGCGGGCCCCCACAGGAGGTCGAGGGAACGATGAGCGCTCTTCACTGCAAATGTAGAAGAAAGATTGTTACGGTCGAAGAGATCTGTGAGGAGCTGCTCGAGGAACACCTCGGGCACCCCATATCCATGGTTTCTGCAATACTAGCGATGCGGATATTATTCCTGCGGGACCTCGCCTCCCAATCTTCATTTAGAACGGCCGCCATTTTGAGGATATGCTCCAGTTTTTCGATGCGTTTCAATGCAGTGGTAGGGCCATCTTCCAGTCCCGAGATGCAGTCCTCTGCGCCGTCAATCCTTGCACCCTGACGATCTAGGCGCTCTTCCAAGCGGTCAATGCGACCAGCCAAGGTGTCAAAATGGGGGTCCATGGTGCGTAACCCGGCCTTGAGCTCTGCCATGATGGCGGACGTGCCTCCAGCAATGTCGGTCCTTGATTACTCATCCGGGGGTTCATCCATGTTTAGTGGGAGCCATGGCAAGTAGCTGGTTTAGCCTGGTCGATGAGCTGCTTGCGCTGATTAGGGTCAGTACGGCCCATGACCACTGGTGATGAGAAGAGACGTTATGAAAACGGGGAGTAGGAGGCTAATGAGCCAGTTAGCAGGGGTGCTCCAGCGCAAATGGGGGCCCCCTGAGGTGCCCGCGCAGGAGAGGGTCAATCAATGGGGAGCTGTGTAAGACCACTAGCAGAGTTGGCAGAAGCAGAGCCAAGGGATTCCCAAGGAGGAGCCACTGGAAGATGGGCAGGATTGGGGTGCCGGACAACAGGGATATGGCCCTAAAACTGCAAGATGCGACAAGTCTGCACACAGATGAGGAACAGGAGGCAGTGTAGGGAAGAGTTTCCAGGGGTTATGGCAGATGAGGTCCAACGCCACCCCCACAGCCAGCCATACGGGAGCCCAGGATGCAACAATCAATGGCAGCAGAAGGTCAGAGCCTCACAACCGGCAGCGGGGGGGGGGGCGAGGGCCCGCGATGTCCAGTGCGGCAAAGCGGGGTGAGAGAGCATGCTGCTCCCAAGTGCCCCGGAGTCACCCAACCCTGCTTCACTGGTACCAGGGCGTCCCAGGAGCTGAAGCACAGGAGATGGGCAGGCCTCAAACGGCAGAGGCCCCGCGAGTGCCACTGAGGGCGGGCCTTGGCAATTATACAGGGCCACAGGGGGAAGCAGCACCCCCGAGGAGTTGCAACTCACCAGCCACTCTTGCGAGGGTGTAAAGAGGCAGGGTTCCACTATGCGTTGCAGATGTAGGCATGTCGCCACGGCGCTAACAAAGTCGATTGGCAGTAGCGGTGCAGCACAGTGGCTGCGCAGGCCCTGACCCCTGCTCCAGATCATGCCTACAAGCCGCAGCGGGGTGATGTGGGCGACCTGCGGCACGGGCAGGACCGGGTGATCCCTGTCCCAAGCTCGCCCACTGCCCCTGTTGCCGTGGGGCCTCCGAGGCTGCGCTGGGGCGCACAGGCCGCCCAGTTTGAAAAAGTGATCAATGAGGGGCTGAGGCCATGAGAAGCCCCGCGATCAGCTGCACGCCTCGGCCAGGGGCAGCATCAGAACACCGACTGTGATTTAAGGACAATGGTGGCGGAGATTCATGCAGATGAAGGCCACTACCGCCGAAGCCTCACAAGATAGCGGCCATCATGGTGGCAGCCATGGCCACGCCCCCTGGCAAAAGGTGTACTTAGGGTGAATGGAAAGATGCATCTTCTCCCATAGGCCCATATATCTCCTCCCTTGCTTGGCTCCTGCAGTGCACTGCTTTGCCTGAACATTTGTTCGTGCTCCCAATCGCGTGAAAGTAAATTATGCCTTGGCAAACCTTTTCCTTTAAATTCTGACACTTCTTATTCACTGCCTCAGACAGTTGTTATGTATCTGCAGCTAGTCCTATGTGTTATTCTTTAGCTGAATCACAGGCAAAAGGCTTTCTGATCAGTTTCCCATATGAAAAGCATTTGAAAAAGAAACTATGCCACTTATAAAGATTGAACATTTTGAATCCAAAGTTTAGGTTCAGGATACCTTAAGACTTGATTGCTTTTGCTCCTGTATTTTGAATTTTATTTTACTTTTTAATTAAAAAAAAAAAAAGATTTACCAACAAGCATTGGCAAAGCTAATAGTTTGGCACGTGCATTGTAAATGCATGATCTTTGGGCTTTGCCAATGCTTGTTTCCACATTGCCTCCACATTGTCCTGATGATGAGCCTTTCAGGTGAGTTTCCATGGTCGAGACATCGATGATAATTACCAAGTGGACTGTCACCTCACTACCATAGCTCTTTGTTAATCTATTGACTTTTTAAGGTTGACAGCCATTTGCTGTATTTTCCTATGCCCTTTATATCTTTTGCCTCTCGTTTTGCATGTTTGAATCACTGGAGCACTGCACCATCATTTTTTGTTCTGTAGCACCTTTTTATTTATTTCTTTAATAAACTAGTGTATGATCATGGGGATACATTCTGGTTGGGTCAGTCTTTGATGTAATGATATTCTGCTCATACCAGCATTTGCTTAGTTTAGCATTGCCTTTAGAAATACCTGATTTGACGTCTAAAGCTTAAGTTCATCACTAAATGAGCCTGAAAGAGCCAGTTTTTTTTAATAGTAGGATCGTTGTATTTCATTAGCTTTAGAACAGGTTGCAAGATAGAAGTTGCAATCAAGCAAGAAGACAGTTTCTGTAATAATTATTTGGCCAACCAGCAGGGCTAAAACAGGAGTATGAGGGCATCCAGACATAATCTACCCCTTTCACCAGGTGGAGACCGCCCACTCGCCACCATGTAGCTGCTGCCAGCCCTAACCCGACTCACCATGGAGTTGTGGATGAAACTGTCCCAGGAGGGGTGTAGTGGAGTTTTCCCCCATCCCTGCAATACCAGGCAGACTAACTTAAAATATTGCTCTGTTTGAGGTTTTGGCCTTTCTTTTTGATCAGGCATATTGTTTTGGTGGTCACTGCCATCCCCCACCTCTTCATGTCTATTTTTAAATGCTTCTGATCCTACAGTTTATAGCTTGTTGCTTTTCCTGTCATTGTATTAGTTAGATCACCAATCATTTTTTCCAAGCTGGCCTAATTTCCTCTGAGCGTCCCGTAATCCTGACTGCTCCATCGTGAAAAAATCCCAAACATTTCTTCAAACGTTCCTTTTTTCTTTTCTTTATAGAGGATCTGACTCCCTTTATCTTATAACGGGTGCCTAACTGCTGACCTATATTTATTCTGGACCTCAATATCCCTGGTGTACCTTGGTACTGATTTCCAGCATTGCCCCTATTCTAGAACAGGGATCTACATACAAGTTTTAAAATAAATGGCAGCTCAGTCTTAACTTTGAGCTCCTTTTAGATGTGCCTACTGCAGAATGCTGCTTAAGCTCAGCCTGTAAAATTACTCCTATTCTAGACCTCAAAATGCCTTCATTGTTCTCTCGGTGCAGATAATTTTTATCTGCATCACCGATTCATAGTCCCGAGTTAAGACACCCAAGCACCTCTGCCATTCCATGCACACTCCTTGTATCTCATTGAAGAGACCTCACAAAGCTCTGTTAATGCTCATTAATTCTGGCTTGTAATAAACTCACTGCAAGTTAATTACAAAGAAATCACAAAACTCTGCTACAGTACCTCATTTCTGACTGGCACTATTGTGCCCGTGTTTACAGCCCTTGCTAACAGCTCTATCCTGGTAAATTGCATCAACTCTTATGCTACCAATGCCACACTTTCACTCACCCTTCGATGAAAGCAGCTGCAACATGATCTAAATCCTCCTCTACTATTCCAGGACTAAAACTCGCTCTTTAAACATCCTATCACGCCACCAATAGTGGTGTTTGGACTGGATGTTACCAAAGGGCCTCACCACAGCCCTTATTTGCATTTTTCCCTGCTCATTTTATTTTCCATATGTTTTGCATGATCTTATAGCACCTTCTTGTATAGATTGGTGAGGACATAAAGCAAAACAAACCTTGGTGTTGTTTGGAGGCTGATTTTGGCTTTATTTATGGAACTTCATGATTGATAATGGATTATGACCTTTTGTCTCTTTGTTACTAGACTTCTGTGGACTCTGCAATCAGGGTTGATGACTTGTCGGTTATGGTGGATGTACTGAACATAGTCAATCAGAAAGCGTGAGTATCCCTTGCCTCTATACATTAGCAACATTTAATATTGTTCCACACCCGGCGTGGCTGGACGATGTGTACTAGCGAATGCTGGTGAATGAAGCTCTTTCCAAGGGAAATTGAGGTTGCAAGTAGGATATAAAAATATTTAGTTATTGCCCTGTCTGATTTCAGTACTAGCTGATATTCATGCGCAAGATTGTAGGAGGGAGCGCGTAGGTTAGCTATAACATTTTTTCAGAGAATACAGAGATCTCTGCATAGAGGGAGGAATTGCAAAATGGAGAGAAAAGAAAATCTGCTCGATTTACAAAGTATTGAAGAGCAGCTGGAGGTAACAGCATAGGCTAACGCAGCTAAAGGCCTGCTCACACACCTATGGTATGGAAATCCTTAAGCGCTCTACTCGAGATGCGTTACATCACCAAAGAGCAGAAGTATAGGGGGGTATAGCTGGTGACCTCAAAGACTAAACGGTCTGACATGGTCTTGGAGATACCAAAATAAATTTTATGAATCATAGTGAGTTGTGTAACCCACATAAACAGGTAGGTTGTGTTAAAGTGTGTGTGTGTGTGTGTGTGTGTGTGTGTATGTATATATATATATATATATATATATATATATATATATATATATATATATATATATATATGGGGTATAGTGACTCCTCCCCGTGTAGTGCACATGGTCATCGACTCCATTGTTAGAGATGTTTTTATTTCTGCTGTCTGGTTCGGTCGTGTGCTCCTCTGCTCCAGTCGACACCGTCCTTTGGATTCTTTCTGATACCGTCAGTATTGTTTTCGATCGAGATTCTATCACTAGTTATAGAAATATCAAACTAACGTCGAATTCGTCCGGGTACTCGATTTGATCACGCCCTTCGGGTAGGAAATTCTCCTACACATTTCTTTTCTTAAAATACGATGGAACAGACACCTTTTAAATTTTGTCCTTCTTGTCACGCAAAATTTCTACACATAGATTTACACTAGGTGTGTAATTCCTGTTGATCTCCTGATCATCAGGAAGAAAATTGTGACAACTGCAGATCGTTCCGATCAAAAAAGACTAAGGGATCGCAAAGCCAGAAGACTACAAATGTCTTGACGGAGCATCAAAGACATGCCGGACATTTTCAGTTCGGAGGAAACAGAAATTACAGCACATCTGTCGGCTGCAGATGAGGGTAATTTCTCTCTGAAACACAGCTTCGACTCCGATGCAGAACAAGATACCATCACAGCAGGATAACAAACCGTGAGTAATTTGCCCCGCCCGCCTCCATCCAAATAACCAACACCCCAAAAGTCTGCTGTTGGGCCACCACTGCCTATGGGCCATGGTCGTCACAGACTGGCTGATTCCGGAATGTTTAGCCTTGGCTCAGGACCGAAAAACAGCCTAAAGCAAAAGTCCTGAATCCGAAACTCTCCGCATCAGAATCAACCCGACTTTCTGCACCGAGACAATCTAAAGCAGATGCTTCCACATCTTCGGAACCGAAATAGCAACCAAACTTTGTATCAAAAAAATGGCTTTGGAATCCGAAACACTCTTCACCAAAAGTTGCTGGAGATAAATTCGGGTCGGAGACGAAAAAACAAACAGTTGCACATTCTCCAGAGACTGTACAGTATATATATATATATATATATATATATATATATAATTTCTGTCATATGACCATAAAAGTACAAGATAAAAAGTAGCAGAAGTAATACATCAACTCATAGTACAGCCAGTACTTGAGAAAGTATCAGCAGCTGGATTCTCAGCAAAAACATTTAATGATTCACCCTGATACAGGAGGAATCCTCACTAGGCCCCCTCAGGAACATGTACAACCAGCAAAAATACAACTTTCTTTTCAAGAGATAATAGATATTCCTGTTCCTGCAAAAAAGAGGATAAAGTTCCTAGTCCACTTCGCTTTAGCCCTCCTCCAATTCCAGAAATACAAACTCCATCACCACAACAGTGCCCAATTCATGACACTGTACATTCACCAGAAGAATCACTACATTCTTTTACAGTGGATGGGAGGGGGATGATGACCAACACTCATTACCCCCACAAGATGGCTGGGGGACATTTGACACAGACCGACCAGATAGCACTGATCTTTATCCATCCAAACCTTCCCCACTTGATGATACCACTACTTGCCATAACCTTCTCAGTAAGGCGACTAATTTCCATTCGGTACCACTACACGCTGAGGTAATAGAAGATGATTTTTTGTTTGAAGCTCTTTTTTCTACCCAACGCTCCACACAATATCTTCCCTTCCCTTGCCTGAACTGGGCCCTCACACTTGAAAAACTGAGTTAGATGCGCAGATCGTGTTCCGCAGCTGGAATATTGATGGTTACTTATGCCATCCTATTTTGGCCAAGAACTGTTGAACTAAACTACAAAATACTTCGCATGAGTAGAGACCTAGTGAACTGCAGCTATGCCTAATTTATGCCTACGCTTTGGTCAAAGTCCCATCAACACGAGAGAAGCTTCTAGAATGTAGAGAAGGCACCATAGAGGGTGTAAACTCTAACCTAGGAAACGTAGTTGGAATCATAATCCCATAGCTGAGCTCCATTGAATTGTATGGTATTGCTTTTTGCTGTGTTATTAAAATTCCTTCTTTGACTATGATTCACACTGGGCTGAACAATTCATTATTGTGTCTGTTTGACTGTTGAGTTCTGAGCTTTTCACCGCCACCCCCCCCCCACCCCACACAGTACCTCACTCAACAAGAGTGATGTGAGCTTCGCTTTTTTCTACTTCAAAATCCCCTATTGCATTTTATAGATTTGTTTTTTATTAATATTTTACATATTGCATTTCACTTTAATTGCAGTTTTATGTTCACTTCAGTATGATTTGATAGTTCAGCAGTTGCTTGCTATGCACAGCGTAAGTATTCACTGGTGCTTCATATTGTTTAATGTTGCTGCGTGCCACTCTCAATATCTGCATTTTAACAGTCAACAATGTGTCACAAACCCTGTAAGTAGGTGAAGGTCCTATTGATTGGCGGTACGCAGTAACATTCAATAAGCTGTAGCATGTTGATTGTAATTCTTAATAACATTCAATATAGGAGCCAGAAAGGTATATAAATCAATACAAATGAGAGCTAGAGAGAGAGAGAAACTTTGAGATCAAGGTTTGGCGCAGAAGCTGCAAGCATCCTCATCGAAGACCAGTACACTGGCTGTTGCTTTGAGAAAGCCAGGCAACCTTATCGGCTTTTGCGGAAATGCCGTAACTTCTTGGAGCAGGGAAAAGGCAATATCTCACCTTGTGCAGAAGCAAATCTACTTTGTTCCAATAAGGTATGTGGGTGAGAACGGAGGCCAGCTAATAAGTCTTTCTGGCTCCTTTTAGCTCTAAAGTAGTCTAATTAGAGACCCGAAGGGAGGGGTTGGAGGGAAAATGCAGTAGCCTGCAAAATTACTGTTCTGATACTGCATTTCTTTCTTTTATTTAGCCTATTGGCCACTTTTATTGGCACTATTGTACTTTTTAGGTCGAGCATCAGCGCGCATGCGCTGTCTGCAAGACCTGGGGTAATCACTCTACGGAGTGCAATTTCACTCGATGCTTGCTATTGGTCAACTTCTATATCGCTTTTCTTTCCTGTCTTCTTATTGGCCGGTGCTCCCAATACATCACTTCCGTGTTTAAGCCAGGAGCACCGGCCAATTACACTTTCCCTACACAATAGGTCTAGATGTACTTCTTTGGGGACTGCTTTTTAGGTCTCGCCTTGGCAGCGCATGCGCTGCATGCGCTGTCTCAGCGACACATAAAGTAATCTGTATGTTGGGTGAAACTCCGTGTAATTTGTCATACCGCTTGCGATTCGTTTAACTGTGGCATTGCTGTTCTTATCTTGCTTTCTGTTGGCTGTTGATTCGATAGTAACTTCCGTGTAGTCCGGAAGCAGCGGCGCCTAACTACAGTTTTCGTCCGCTCGCACTTGTTTTTTCCGCTTATGGACGCTACTTTAAAAGTTCTGTCTAGTGCCGATCACTTTAATGTTATGGGCGTAGCCTGTGTGACGTTCAGGTGACGTCACTATCGAAGACGGTTAGCTGGCTCCTGGCACGGAGGAGAGACGCCATTGCTGTTTGTTTGTCAAAATAAAAGTGTTACTCAGGGCTGCTGTAGGCTACGTGAGTGTTTCTCTCCTTCCCCTCCCTCGTTTTTCAAGCTACTCTCCGGACCCTTTTTTTTTTTTATCTCTGGTTACTTTTTAAAGGTATATATACCCTGTGTTTGCTCCTTTAACTCAACCTTTAAATATAAAGTTTCGTCTTGGTTTAGTAGGCTTCGGCAATGGGGAAAAAGAGAGCCGCTTCCACGGTGACTGGATGCACCCGGGTGGCAGCTAAGCTCAAAGACGCATTTCGTAAGTGAAGGCTGAGCCCTTTTGATTTGCCAAGTCAAGCAAACAGAAGCGGGTGGTGTTTCTTCGCTACTGTCTACGGGCGTGTGATTAAGTTAGCTTTCCTAACGATGGAATTGCGCAGTTATGAGTCTTGAATTTATTTCTCAACGCCACCTCGAAAAAATTATTTCCCGTTTCTGGGAGAGTGATTGCTCCTCAAAAGCCAGTCTGCATTTCCTACTCTGCTGCGCCCGTCTCTATTCTGCAGTGGTGGTTGCCTTGTGCTTTAAAAGGAAAAGAAAACATCTTCCTAGGCAGTCGACTTTGTTTACCCCCGGTTGTTAGCAGAAGACAGGCAATGGGAGGCTGAGCCCCTGCGCCAAACTTTAGTAAATAATTCTCTTTCACTGTATATGTTTATGTAATTAGAAATTTGTTCCCCAATCTAGAGCACACGCATGTCCTTCACAAGTCAGGTCTTGACTATTTACATATCAACCCGCTGTCACGACTTGCTCCCTGCATTCCCGTGTCCACCACCAGGGGGCTGAACTGGGGGACTTTCCAGTCCTCTAATAAACTTCCAGACCCTCCCCTGCATGCAAATCCTGACTTACAGCCATTTGGACACTTATTGGGAACTAACATCCATTCCTAATCCATGCCGGGTTTTGTGAAGCCAGCCTACTCATGCCTGAAAACTCCATTACCCAGGATTCCCTGCTCACTCTCCACCCCTGCAGGCCAAGGATGGGTGGAGGAATTCAGCTCACCTGTGGCTGGCTGCTGCTAGCCTGCTCACACCTGCTGCATATGATTACTGTGAGCTCTTTTAAGCCCCAGCTCCCTTCAGTCCAGTGTTGGTCATTGTAAGCTGTTTACCGGTGAGACCGATCCTTGTTTCCTGTGCACCCTGAGCTTTTGCTATCCTGGTTCCCAGTGATTCCTTAGCTATAGATAATCCTTGTTCTTTGTTTCCTGAGCTATCGCTATTCCTTGTGCCTGAATTAGCACTGCCTGCAGTGCTACCTGGTTTCCTGTGTTCCTGAGCTATAGCTATTTTCCTTGTGCCTGCCTTAGCACTGCCTGCAGTGCTACCTAGTATCCTGAGCTATAGTTAGTCTCTGTTCCTTTTCCTGGGCTTCAGCTATTTCTTGTGCCTGACTTGCACTGCTTGCAGTGCGCTCTTGACTCCTTGTTTCCTGAGCTATAGCCATTTTCCTGTTTCCTGAACCAGCACTGCTTGCAGTGCTTCCTTGATTCCTGAGCCTTAACATTTCCTTGTTCCTGACCTGTAGTGCTACTTTGACTCCTGAGCCTTTGCTCAATTCTTGCCCCAGCACTGCCTTCTATGCTACTCTGTTTTCTTGTTTCCTGACCCTGTACTATTCTAGTATACCCTTGTAGCCTCCCTTTCTGTATATCCTTTTCCAGTCCCTGCCTTTCATCTCATTTCCTTGGTTCCAGTTCTAGTTTGCTATCTTTCTATTCTGCTGTCTCGCCTCTGTTACCTTGTATGTTTGTTACCTGCTTTCTGCCAAATGTGCCCTGTGATTTCCTTCCTTTCCTGTTAAGCACTCCTCTTTGCTAGCTCCTTGTCTATTGTGCTTGTGTTTAGTTTTACCCCTTTGCTGTTACTGCCTTGCGTGTTCCTGTTTGATCGCCAGGATCCGTGGGCACGGCTGACTACCTAGGTGGTGTTTCTTGTCCACTGTGAGTATTGTCTTTGAGTTACTGTTATAACATCACCATAGGTATAAGCTCCACAGACCCTGCCTTTGTATACATATCCTATATGTGGGTATTTCCAGTCAGTATCTGTAACAGCAATTGTGGGTGATGAACTTACTGAGCTTCAGTCTTACCGTGTGGAGCTCCTGAGTGCTTTACCCCACATCCCCTTTATTGTTAACGTTGTTTCATGTTTAAGTGTGTTGCACATCCGTCCTGGTTTTAAGTGATTCTGAATGCTGAGCCGCCTCATGAGTGCCCTTCCTTTCCGAGTCTCACCCTTCTTGTTCACCTCTACAGGCTTCCCCTTTGGATCCCTTTTCTCCTCTGACTTCCTGTGTGCTCCTGGGCAGCGCTGTACTCCTCTCTGTCTTTGTTTTCTACCCTGTTCCCAGTCCTTGCCCAAGTCCCTGACTGTGTTCCCCACATAGTCCCGGACAGACCCTGACACCCGCTGTATATAAACTCAATTTGAAGCGAAAGGTGAGACTGTGCACTTTTGACTGGAGCTCTCTGAAGGGGTGGGTGAAAGAACGGACTTGTACCATGTGGCAGATCAGGCCTCCTGACCAAGCCAGTGATTTTGCTGGTAGACATTGTAATGCTTTTCTATATATGTAGCAGTCTGTTTTGTGCATTTGTGTAGCTATCCTTTTTTAAGACGTCTAGCTGCGTGAGCAGCAGTGGGTGCGTGTGCTACATTGGAATTTACAGTGTTTGCCCAGTATAGGTGTATGCGTGGTGCACGTGCAGCACTACGTGCATTTATCCTCTACGAGTATATGTACCGAGCACTGGATCTAGCAGTCGTGCACGTGCAGTGGCTAGTGATTATTTGCTTTATGCACAGCACATGGTTTGTAGAATGAACATGCACTGATACAACTGTGGTGCGTGGCATGCCAAAAGTGCATGAACAGTTGTGTATGCAACCCTGAATGCATGAGTGGTGCATGTGGCGCGCATCCCCGGTGCACGCATATGTGGTCTATGTTCAGCACTTGATGCAGTTCTGGGTGTACAAAGAACTGAATGTATATGTACCACGTAGTGCATGCAAAGTACATGCGCAATAGTTGCCATTGGATACATAAATGGTGCGTTTCTAGTTCTTGGATTATATGTACAGTTGTGTACATGTTTGGTATGTGTAGCGCATACAATGACAAGGTCTCACTTTTTCCGCACTCAGTATTAAGTATAGAATGCATGTCTGTTACAGGGTGCATAAGTTCACGTGCACCATAGGCACATTAGTTA
This sequence comes from Calotriton arnoldi, assembly GCA_963921515.1. NCBI lineage: Eukaryota > Metazoa > Chordata > Amphibia > Caudata > Salamandridae > Calotriton > Calotriton arnoldi. The sequence continues at coordinate 192,217 of CAWUFW010005157.1, forward strand.
ATTTGAATTGTAGCTCCAGTAAACGGGGTGAGCGGTGAATGCAGTGTCTGATGTAGTACCCATCGCATGAGTTTCAAGAGAGTGTTTTATGTGCCGCACTGTGTGGCACAAACACTGAGGATGAGTAGGGTCTGCAGTGCAAAACAATGAGATGTGTGTGTTTGTCTGCAGCACGGGGAGTAAGAGTGTTGGCGATAAATGAGATGCATTTGAACCATGTGAGCAGCACTGGTATATACGCAGTGCCAGGTGCAACAATCGTTCATGCTCAGTGCTTCTTGCAAGAATGCTGCATGGATAGTGTTAGGTTAATCAGTGAACCATGTGTACCAGCAGCTACTTTATGATGTACATATCTGAAAGAGACACGTTAGTGACAGATTCCTTACCTTAGAATATCCCCAGGCGTCAGGCTGGATCCGGAAAGTTTTTGCGTAGCAGTACCCTTGCGCGTCGGTAGGCGGCGTCGTGCGGCTCCGCGTCCGTCGTCGGCGTCGGGACCGCCGAGATGACGTCGCGGGCAGTACTTAGACGCCACCCCTGCGTGCTGACGTCAGTTCTTTCTTTTTCCGTGCCAGTAAGCGCAGATCCGGGAAGAGCAGTGCCCTAGTCATTTTTTTACTACGTTTTTTGGTGATTTTTCACTGTTTTCTCGAAGTCTCTCGACTCCGAAGGTGTCGGTAGGGATGCCCGGCTTCAAGCCATGCGACGCCTGTGGTCGAATGATGTCGATCACAGACCCGCATCAGGATTGTCTCTACTGCCTCGGCCGCGACACCAAGTCGTGCTCCGACTGCCGGGCCTTGCATCCGAAGGCTTTGCGAGAGCGGTCTCGAAAGCTCCTCGAGGTCCGGCAGTCGGCTCCGCGCCACGCCAAGCCCCAGTCACGTGAGCGGTCGAGGGGCCGGTCGCGGAGTCCTCATCGGTCGTCGGGGTCCAAGACTTCGCACTCCTCCGGTAAGTCGAAGCATAAGAAGTCGAAGAAGCGTCATCGCTCGACGACTTCCCCTCGCCGGTCTCGCGATTCGGCTGAGGGTCCTGTCGGCACCATCCCCGCCCCCGCGGCTCCGGGAGTGCCTGTGGAGCCGCCCCCGCATTACCCGTCCTTCCCGGGTTCGGGGGCGACTCCGGCCGAGATACAGGAGTTCCTGTCGGCCATGGCCCGCCTCTTCGGGCCTCAAGGTCCCCCCGGTGCGCCTTTGAGCCCCGCGGGCCCTGATGGGGTTTCTCCGGCGCCGCCGGCGACTCCGGTCCCGGCGCCGCCTGTCACACCAGCCTCGGTCCCGGCTCCGGCCTCGACCCCGGCTCCGGTGCTGCCACAACCCCGATCGACGCCGGTTGACCTGACGACACCTCCACCGGCGCCGATCTCTCCGGTGCCGTTCCCGACGACGCCCGGGGCTCCGGGCGGCGTCGTTCCCCGGTTCTCTCCGGATCTGGAGGCGGCGCAGGACCGGCGTCGCTCGACGCCGGCTCCGACGCCAATGGGACCTTGGGTCCCACATGTCCCTCCTCCTTATTTTGAACCAGAATTGGAGGACGCAGAGGACTGGGAGGGGTCTGATGACCCTCTCACACAGCAATGTGAGTTTGATCACGACTGGGCTGAGGAGATTGGGGATGCCAGTGGTCTGAACACCTCCCCTGACTCTGGCATGCTGTCTCCTCCTTCCGTGGCAACGGAGGAGGGAGCAAACTTTGCAACGGTGTTGCGTAGAGCAGCTGGGGCCTTACACCTCCAGTTGCCTACAGTGGCTGTCAGGACTAACATCCTGACGGAAGTGCTTCAGCCGGCGACTACCTCCTCGGAGCCACTGCTGCCGTTTAACGAGGCGCTTTCAGATGTTCTTTTGGGCACCTGGTCCAACCCCACCACAGGGGCTCCTGTGGATAGGAACGTGGCCCGACGCCATCGCCCTGCTCCGGGCGACCCCCTGTTCCTCTCCCAACACCCCACCCCTGAGAGCTTGGTGGTCCAAGCCTCTGCTTCCCAAAGCGCCTTCCCTACCGCTCCCCCAGATAGGGAATCCAAACGCCTGGATCAATTTGGGAAGAAGGTCTTTTCTTCCTCGAGTGCTGGCTTGCGGTCCGTCAACACCACTTGCCTCTTGGGCCGATATTCCCACTCCTTGTGGGACTCGGTGGCGCAAGTTCTGCCCCAGTGTTCTGAGGAGGTCCAGACACTGCTTTCCCGCACCATTGCGGAGGGAAGAGATGCGGCAAAGTACACCATCAGATGTGGCCTTGATACCGCCGACTCGCTAGGCAGATCGCTTGCTACGACAGTGGCGCTGCGCCGTCACGCCTGGCTGAGAACCACTGGTTTCTCGGGTGATGTCCAAAACACTCTTATGGACATGCCCTTTGATGGGATCGGTCTTTTTGGGAACAAGGCAGACCATGCGCTGGAGCGCTTTAAGGACTCGCGGGCTACGGCCAAGTCCCTGGGCCTTTCTGCTGTACGCCCTCCGCAGCCGTCTGCTTTTCGCCCCTTTCGTGGCCACGGAAGGGGCGCCCAGTCACGTCCGCTGCCCAGCCACCGGCCCGCGCAGCAAACGTCTTCACGTGGCCGAGGACGTGGCTCCCGCCGTGGCGGGTCAGGCAACCAGCGTGCGGGTCAGGCCACCAACCCCGTCCGCGGCCTCCAAGCCCTCCTAGTCCTTCTTTTCAGGTGCACAGCACGCCAGTAGGGGCAGGGTCCGCCATCACCTTCACCACTGGCGTGCCATCACCTCGGACAAGTGGGTCTTGGACATTGTCCGAAGGGGCTACTCCCTCCCCTTCGAGACCATCCCCCAGCCATGCCACCTCAATTCCACCGCATGTCAGGGGATCACTTGGTGCTTCTTCAGAAGGAAGTTGCGGCCCTCTTGGCCAAGGGGGCCATCGAGCGCGTTCCGACCCCAGAAGTAGGACGTGGTTGCTACTCCCACTACTTTCTGGTGCCCAAAAAGGACAAGGAGGACATGCGTCCTATCTTGGACCTCCGGAACGTCAATCGCTTCCTCCGGAAGGAGAAGTTTAAGATGCTCACCCTAGCTCAGGTCTTGACTGCCCTCGACCCTGGAGACTGGATGGTAGCGTTGGACTTGCAGGACGCATATTTCCACATCCCCGTCCTGCCGGCCCACCGGCGTTACCTGCGGTTCACGGTAGGCCTCGAGCATTTTCAGTTCACCGTGCTCCCTTTCGGCCTTACCAGCGCCCCCTCGGGTGTTCACGAAAGTGATGGCGGTGGTCGCAGCTCATCTGCGCCGGGCAGGGGTTCCAGTCTTCCCCTACCTCGACGACTGGCTGCTGAAGGCGGGCTCGTCCCAGGCAGTCGTCTCCCACCTCCAGACTACGGCCGAACTCATGCACTCGCTGGGGTTCTCCATCAACGTGCCGAAGTCGCACCTGATTCCTTCTCCACAGCTCCTTTTCATCGGAGCAGTTCTGGACACGACGCAGTTTCGGGTCTATCCTCCCGAACGGCGAGTCCGGGATATTCAGGCTATGATTCCGATCTTTCGGCCTCTATCCTGGGTTTCGGTACGGATGACCCTGAGGCAGCTGGGCCTCATGGCCTCCTGCATCCTGCTGGTCGATCATGCCAGATGGCATATGCGGGCTCTGCACTGGGACCTGAAGTTCCAGTGGGCGCAGCACCAGGGCAACCTGTCCGATCACGTCCAGATCTCGGAGGGGACTGCAAAACAGTTGCAGTGGTGGCTCTCGAACCGGCAATGGGTCATGGGCAGATCCCTCTCCCTTCCCCAGCCAGAGCACACAGTTGTGACGGACGTGTCCCTTCTGGGATGGGGCGGTCACATGGGAGAGGCGGAGATCAGAGGCCTCTGGTCTCCGGCGGAGTCCCGGCTCCATATCAACCTTCTGGAGCTCCGGGCAATCCGACTTGCACTCAAGGCATTCCTTCCCTCTGTAAAAGGGACGGTAGTGCAGGTGTTCACAGACAACACCACCGCCATGTGGTATTGCAACAAACAGGGCGGGGTGGGGTCGTGGACCCTATGTCAGGAGGCTCTGCGCCTCTGGACATGGCTGGAACATCAGGGCATGTTCCTGATGGTTCAACACCTGGCAGGTTCCCTGAACGCCAGGGCGGTCGAACTCAGCCGCAGGTGCATGATGGATCACGAATGGCGTCTTCACTCGGAGGTGGCGCAAGGTCTTTTTCAGCAGTGGGGAGAGCCTTGGTTAGATCTGTTCGCCACCGAAGAGAACGCGCAATGTCAGCAGTTCTGCGCGTTGGAATTTCCAAGGCGGCACTCGCTCGGCGACGCTTTTCGTCGCGAGTGGAGTTGCGGTCTGTTGTACGCCTTTCCGCCTATACCACTTCTACCCAGAGTGTTGAAGAAGATTCGGCGCGACCGGGCCCAAGTCATTCTTGTGGCTCCGGACTGGGCTCGAAGAGTTTGGTATCCCGAGCTACTCAGTATGAGCGTCGATCCCCCGATCCGTCTGCCTCTTCGGGAGGATCTTCTGTCGCAGCAGCAGGGGACGGTCCTCCACCCGAACCTGTCCAGTCTACACCTGCTTGCGTGGAGATTGAGCGGCGGCAGTTGATTCCTTTCGACTTGCCTCCCGAAGTTTGTGATGTGATTCTGGCAGCCAGGCGTCCCTCCAACGCCTGCAGGTGGAACAAGTTTGTGGCATGGTGCACAGCAAAGGCTGTGAATCCCCTTTCTGCCCCTCTTTCTGAGGTTCTTCTGTTCCTTCTTTCTCTGGCCCAACAGGGTTCTGCCCTGGGTACCATCAAGGGCTATCTTTGTGCGATATCGGCCTTCCTCAGGCTTCCTGATCAGCCCTCCCTTTTCAAGTCCCCTGTGGTTAACCGGTTTCTTAAAGGCATTACACACCTCTTTCCTCCTGTTCCGTTTGTAATGCCTCAGTGGGACTTGAACTTGGTTCTTACCTTCTTAATGTGCGCTCCCTTTAAGCCTCTACATAACTGTCCTCTTCGTCTTCTTACTCTGAAGACAGCCTTTCTGGTGGCCATCACCTCTGCTCGGCGGGTGAGTGAGCTCCAGGCTCTTTCATGCAAACCTCCCTGTCTGTCTGTTCATCCAGACAAGGTTGTTCTTAGGACGCGTCCGTCCTTCTTGCCAAAGGTGGTTACTGCCTTCCACATTGGGCAGACCATCACTTTGCCGACCTTCTTTCCGCCTCCGCATCCTTCCAGAGAGGAAGAGAGGCTCCACCGTCTGGACCCAAAACGTGCGCTTTCCTTTTACATCAACCGCACACAACAGTTCCGGGTGGATGACCAGCTCTTTGTTGGCTACGTGGGCGCCAAAAAAGGTCGGGCGGTACACAAAAGGACCATCTCCCGCTGGGTCACCTTGTGTATCAAAGCCTGCTATTCTTTGGCTAAGAAGGAGCCTCCTGTTGGGCTGCGTGCCCATTCCACCAGGGCTCCGGCTGCTACCACGGCATTAGGCCGCGGTGTTCCGTTACAGGATATATGTCAGGCAGCTACGTGGGCCTCGCTGCACACGTTTACCAAACATTACTGCCTTGACAGTCCGGTCCGGAGGGACTGCTTCTTTGGCCGTTCTGTCCTCCGGGACTTCCTTGTCTGAATCTGTTCGCAGACCCACCACCAGGGTTGGTATTGCTGGGGTATCTATTCTAAGGTAAGGAATCTGTCACTAACGTGTCTCTTTCAGATGCACAAGTTACTAACTTGTGTAACGATATATCTGTAAGAGACAGTAGTTAGTGACAGATTCCTTACCGCCCCACCCATCCTCCCCGTTCTGCGAACTGATTTCTAGGGTTAAGGACATCCCTTTCAGGGCCCTAGTATTTTTTCAGACACCTATGTCAGCTTCTTGCATGGCTCTGCGTTCCCGGCGCGGAAAGTCGTGTACAGAACTGACGTCAGCGCGCAGGGGCGGCGTCTAAGTACTGCCCGCGACGTCATCCCGGCGGTCCCAACGACGGACGCGGAGCCGCACGACGCCGCCTACCGACGCGCAAGGGTACTGCTACGCAAAAACTTTCTGGATCCAGCCTGACGCCTGGGGTTATTCTAAGGTAAGGAATCTGTCACTAACTACTGTCTCTTACAGATATATCGTTACACAAGTTAGTAACTTGTGCTTCAAGGTGGGTTGTGTGTTTATGTACCATGTGTGCATGAGTGGCTGGTGCGGAGCATCTGAAATTGCATGCGAGAAATCGGACCATACATAGCATGTACAGAACACTGTGCACTAACTGTACATTTGCAGTGCAGTGTGCTTTGGTATATGTGTGTGCACCAGTGGGTGCATACGTGGTCCATGTTCGGTCCTTAGTGGGGTTCTGGGACATGTACAACAAGAAGTAAGTACAGGATAGTGTTGTACAGCACCGGGTATACAAGAAGTGCGTGTGCAATATGAATATATATGCACAGTTGCATATTTAGGTACTTCATGCACACCTCAAGTACTGGGTGTGCATAATACATGTGCTGTCTGCTGCACGTGCAGTACTGTCTACATGTGATGCATGTTCCGCAGTGAGATATGCATGTGCTTTTAGCACAAGGTGTGCGTGAATTATGCATGTCCATGTGCGAAATATAGGGACATGAATGGTGACCGCAGCACTGTGGTGTGAGTGATATTGATGCAGTGCCTCTTACAGAGCTACTTCCTATGTACGCATGTGCAACGTAAGGAGCATTATCTGTGCAGCATCAGGTACATGAGCTGGACTGGATGTTTGAGTGCTGCGGGTGTATGAGTGGAGCATGTACAGCGCCCAGTGCTTAGTAGAACTTATTTAGCATCTGGTGACTGAGTGGAGCTTGTGCAGCCTTGGTGCATTAAGGTGCTTGTGCAGCTGCAGGGGTATGGGTTGTGTGTGCAGTGCCTTGTGAGTGTGTGCAGCAAAAGAGGAAGTGGTCCATGTTCAGTGCCAGGTGCAGTTCTCGGATATGTAAACTAAACAGTGTGTGAGTGATGTCATACAGCACTGGTACACTGCTGCAGATCTTTGGAATGGCAAGTGCATAATTATTGCCAGTGTAGTGCTTTATCACCAATGGTCCATATCTGGTTCTGCCCATGAGTGGTGTTTTAGCTGCATACGTTGTATAAGTTGTGCATTTGTAGCACAGGTTACCCTAGTGGTGTATTTGCGGCACATGGGACACTTGCAGGAAGATCCAACTTGTGCGCATGCAGTTTAAGGTGCTTTTCTGATGATTGTGCAGTACTAGTTGATTCTGTGATGCTCGTTCAGTGCCATGTGCTTTTTTTGTACTTACTGAGAAAGTACTAGGCATTGGGGCCATGTCCTCATGACTGTATGAAGGCAAGAAGGTGACATGGAAGCAGATAAGCTTTATAGGGAAGAGTAGATGAGCCCGGTTCTCCCAGTAAGGTCAGCTGCTGAGCTCTCTTTAATGCTCGAAGCATCCACAGAATGTATTTGCGTGCAGCTCTGAAATATTCTGGCCCTCTAAGTATATTAAAAACTTGAAGTAGAAGTCTTGCCTGCTGTAAAAACAATGATTTGCAATGCAATAGGTTTCGCATCACTGAAACTTTGATCTAGTGGCGTTGCAAATAATAATGCAACGCCAATAGCTCAAACTTTCAGTAATGCGAGACCTATTGCGTTGCAAATGCTTGTTATTATGTACTATGGCGTCCGCTTCACTCGCAGGCACCCACATATGTTTTGTGTACACGGGCGCCCTACTTTGCTTCAGCACGGCGCCCGCTTTAGTATTTATAACACATTACATGCTTCAGCGCAAAAGCTCCCCGCGGCGCACGAGAGAAAGGGAGAATCCTTCAGCTGCAATTTATTTAATTTTATATTGCACCTCCATTTTTTAGGTCTCGGCTAGGCAGCGCATGCGCTGTCTCGTCGAGAGATGCTGTATACAGTATTGTGGGGGGAAGCTCCGCCCACTTTCCGTCTATGTTTTCCATTGGCTTCAATCATAGATGCTGCATTTTGATTTGTTTTCAGGTTGTTAGTCCCTCCTCCTGACGGCCATGTTGTCATTTATATCCTTCCCTGGCTATTGGCCCCTTTACTCCAAAACTATTTTTGGCCCTGTGTCCCCCCCCCCCCCCTCCCGCAGTCCGTGACTTTTCACCCCCCCCCCCACTCCCGTTCGTGCCTTCCTGGACCCCCACCCTCCCATTTCCAATGCAATAGGTCTCGCGTAAAAACGCGTCCTATTGCATTAAGAAATGCTTGTTTGGCGTGTGATTGGTGGGTGAATTGCACTCTTTGTCTTGCATGCGCGCGATGCCTTACATCGTACGCATGCGTCACAAAAAAGTGGCGTTTTCACAATGGGAGGCAGAGACAGCACAAGTAGGGAAGCGGTTTCCTGACAAATTTGAAGCCGGGAGCTGCGCACGACAGCTCTACCTGCCAGAGGAGTGCGTCAGGAGGTTGAGCCCGTATTGGATTCTCTGAGGCAAGGATAAATTGAGGTGCGACAGGTAAGCTACCCCGAACCGACTAAGCGAGTGTGTGTGTGTTTTTCGATGGCTTGCTTATTCTTGGAAGTGAAACCCTCGCCAAGTCAGCCACAGAGGGGGAAACTGCTCTCGTTAACCTTCGCAAGAATGATGGGCGTTTTAACAGGCCTGTCATGGCCAGTTTGCTTGTTGTGAGCTGCTAGGGCCGGGTAGCTCGATGGATCTTCGTGCCAAGGGGCGCATTTTTGACGGGCGTCCTCTAGGGCTGGTCGGCCGTTCGCTTTGGTGAGAGCTGAGCAGGTTTTATTGCAGCATGGCAAGCCCTTTGGTGCTCAAATCAGACCCCCGCAGCAGGTCACCTGACAGTCTTGTGGTTCGTGGATGAATGTGACTCAATGCTATAATTAACCCGGCTGGCAGCCACACAGACTTGCAGGCTTCTTTTATGGAGATCTTTGAAAAGTGGGACTGCAGAGGGGAACACGCATGGTACCGAGGTACAGCACCTCTTTTCTGTAAATGCGCTGTCTGGTTAGTTCATGCCTTCGGCAGGGGGAAATTAGTGGACTGCTGCAGGAGAAATACTCCTAAAGTGTATGATAAATGATAGTGTTTTGAAATAATCTCTTCATAAAGTTTACTTGTTTTTACTAAATCATGTGATCAGCCTGACTTTGGAAGGATGCCGTCTGTATACCACACCATAAATGCAGCATTGACATAAATGCTAATGCTTTATCATCAACGGGGCCTTTTATTTTTCCTTCCAACACACGGAACCTATTCTCTGGCCCTTGTTTTGCTGAGGATAATAAATACATTTTTATCCCATACATGTTCGGTTTTAACCCCTACCATGTACTTATTTGCAGCGCTGTGAGTTTCTAAACAATCCTTTAATTTCATAACATTACTTTGGGCAGGCAGGGTGCGGGATTTTTGACTAAGCTTTAAAATTAGTTCCATCTGTGCAGAAACTGTAACTATTTAATCGCCAAATTGGTATACTTTCTTCTCCATGGCTAAATACTTATTTTTGAGCATGGCGCCTGTGTTAATGTTTTTTTTATTTTTATTAATACCACAGTGGCCGCCATGCACAAAACTTTTTTATGTGCACGGGCGCCGAGTGGCATGTAAACTGGAAGATGCTATCGGGACGGAAAAAGTGAAGATCACTTCATATTGTTTCGCAGTTAATGGGCACTGCAGAAAAATGAAAAACGCTTAAAGTGTGCCTAATGATCTGTGAGATCGCTGCGTGCGTTTCTTTTAAAAGTAGATCTCCGTTATCAAGCAGGTGACGCAAATCTTCTCTGTATGTGGCCAGTGTTTGTTATTCAATGTCAAAATATCTTTATTCGATTCAGACAAAGTGAATCATAAAAGAGTACATGCACTTAAAATTTCTTAAAACAAATACATACATATAAAATTCATTGGTATCAGAGAATGAAATAGTGCAGTTCACATTTCAGCCAAGAGATCATAAATCAACACTTTGCTACTATTGTTTTCCTTCTTGCTTGGGTCGCCCTAAGAAATCTTGCAAGTACCACACACGTGTACAGACTGGGGAGCAATTGTAGGTATAAAAAGGCCGGCCTGCATTGTTTAAAATTTAGTGATTTCAATAAAGGTACAATAAAAAAACTTCTCAGATCCTTATAGAATTTACAAAAAAGTGCGATGTGCATGGTTGATTGGTTTGATACATTATCACATGGGCAACGTTGTAAATCTTTTGACCAATCATTAGGGTTTGGGAAACTTATCAAGCGGTGGAAGATGTTTAGTCTAAAACGAGTTAAAACAAATCGATGTTGTGCATTAAGAACATTAAAAAGGTATGGTTGCATGGAGAAAGTAGTCAGGACCGTTTGGTTGTGTTTCACAGTTGTTTTGCCCAATTCCACGCATAATCGCAGATCCGCCAGATGGTTTAGAGACTCTATTTTTAATCCTTACCTCAAGATGTTTAACAGGGATTCTGGATGCTCATAGAATTCCAAACTGCCCATATCTGTCAAAGAATTCTTAATAAACTTTAGCCAGGGGATCTTTAGGGCCATTTCAGAGTCATAGCAATCCTTGACTATGGCACGATTCAAGGCCATATGTTCCGAGGTCCATATTTTGTGCCATAGCAAGAGTGGTTGAGTCCTTACCAAGTCTATTAGGTAATTAGTCCCCAGCTCTGAGTGACATACATAGTTTGAGCAACTCGAGGGCAGTGCTAAAAGATTTTTTTAAAACATATTTTCCACCGTCTGTAATGGTTCAACGTTAGCATAACCCCAGATGTCCGAGCCATACATTGCAATAGATCTACACTTTGCATAGTAGATAGATAGCATTTCTTTAAGTTGTATGTTCCCCAATTTCCTAGCAAAATTGTAAAGTGCCGCAATCGATCTTAAAAATTGCAATCTTCTGGATTCAATTGCACTTTTCCATGTACCTTCGCTATCAAATAAAATACCCAAATAAGAAAATGTTCGCGTTTGGGATAAAATTTCCTTACCTAAATGTATATTCCGGCATTTCGTCCCCCCCCCCCACCCATTTTCATAACAAATGTCTTGTTTGTGTTAATTCGCAGCCCTAGATTTTCCATGAACAGGGTAAATTTTTCAAGAAGACGTTGCAGAGCTACAGGCGTGCGTGCCATAAGAACGGCATCGTCCGCGTAAAGTAACACCGGAATTGGTCGCTGTTTTACTTGCGGCATATCCGCACACGAACTAGCCAGAGTGTTACCCAGATCGTTTATGTCAAGATTGAATAGAAAAGGGGCAAGCACACACCCCTGATGAACCCCTTTTTCTATTCTGAATGGGCGGGTACAGTCTCCTTTAATGCCAAACCGTACCCTAGCATGGCTGTTCGAGTACAGTTGTCTTAAGAAGGCAATAATTGCACCGTCGATACCCATTGTGCTCATCACTGACCATAATTTCTCATGGATAACACAGTCAAAAGCTGACGACAAGTCAACGAATACCGTGTACAGATTACTGTCTTTAATGCGTGTATACTTTCCCAGTAACAAGTTCAAGTTAATTGCTTGCTCAGTAGTGCCAATGCCCTGGCGGAATCCATATTGTAAATCAGAGATCCTGTTGTTGCTGTCAGCCCAGCTTTGTAACCTAACTAAAATTATCCGACCCACCACCTTTACTAATGAGTCGAGTAAGGAGATCGGTCTGTAATGCAATGGGCAGTTACGGTCACCTTTTTTGAATATGGGTACAATTTGAGACTCTGCCCAAGTCAAAGGTAGCTCCGTACATTGGTAAGATCTAAAAACGTTAGTAAGAAGGGGAGCCCAGAGATCGGTATTAGCTATAGTGTTTGTTATTCATAAAAATAATCGTAAATTGAAGGCAGCTAGTGTGGAGAGTATTGTGTGTCACCTTTTGAAATTAAGTGTCATTCTAAACCTACTAGTCAATGGGTTTGAAGAACTGTTGTATTGACAAGTTGTCCTTGTTCCTTTAAGGACAACTTGTCAGTTCCGCGCGCCGTCTCTCGGGCGCTATTGTTATTTAGTATGTCACTCATTCTGGAGTTCTCGTTCCAACTCTGCTGTTGCTTTAGGTTTGGCAGTTGCAGCGGGAACACCAGTATGAGCGGTTGTGGGTTTTTCTTTCTCCCACGCATGTTAACAAATAAAGGTCTTCAAACCAAACCTTCGCATAAGAATCCTCATTTCAACATTAATCCATTTAAAGTAATTTAACATTGAACATGCGCTACTTTTGCCAGGCACTTGGTCTCCAGGCGGTACATTACAAGGGTGCAGTGGTCATTTAAAGATGGCCGTCACCTGCCCCACCGTGCTCTGTTTCGCAGAGTCCAGCCCTCTTGGCACTCCCTTGGATTTAAAAAGTGGGAGCTGCACGGAAAGTATAGATCAGGCCCACCTCCCCAAAGTGGCTAAGACGTCACGCGAGCCAGTGCGACCTAATTTTGAGTTTACTCTGTGTTCATGATAAAGTGATGGTGTCCTGGCTGCTGGATCAGGGCCCTTAAACACTCACACACTGTGGTTCAGGTGTGAACAGATACTGCTTGGCCAAAGTTTAGTTGGGGCGAAGTGCTTAGAGAGAGAAAAAAGAAAGTTTTTTTTCCATTTAATTACACCTTTTCGTGCAGAGCTCTAAAGTTCACATGCCCCTTCATGAGTAAATAATCTAGTAAATCGTTTTTATTTGCATCCTGTGACTTGTAGTTTTTTATAATATAATCAATGGGACTACAATTCCCAGAATGCAACGAGAAGCCTGCTGCATTACTCATGCATCGAACTGAGAAACATGAGATATCTGTTGCGTGGTTTATTTAAGGCTGTCATGGTGTGGCGGAGAAAGGGCTACCTGTTAATTTCACATGCTGCTTGACAAAGACATCATTCAGCTGTTCCTCTAATCCTCCCATTTGTTGGGGTTCTATCTCTACTCACTGCACTGACCCACGCTCCTTCTTTCAGATGTTTTTGGACTGCCTTTGAAAAACCACAGCTTTCAAAAAAAGTCAAGATTTCCTCGAAAACCCGTTCAGTGTTTCTGAAAAGTGCACTACTCACGCTGCAGTTTCAGGGCTTAGTGGGCCCTGGTGCCACTGCACCTGCTGCACCAATGGAAACTACGCCCCAGACTCAGAGACTGACTTGATGGTGAGAGAAGTTCCTAGTCAAAGGCACTCGGCATTTCCCCCCGTGGTTGCCCCCGCGATATAAGTAAACAAAGGCAGATGTGCCTTTATTTCTGCTTCTGTTCCTTGGAATTTTATTACTGAGCCTTTTTAAAAAAATCTTTTATTGGTTAATGCGTTTTTGTAGCTCTCTAAATCCTGACTCTATCTGTTTCACGTTCAATTAAGTGCAAAGCAAATTATTTTGTGTAATTGACATTTTATAAGTTATTTGCCATGACCAGCGTTCATATGCAACTGATTAAAAAAGAATACAAATATCGTTGAACGTAATCTACAAATGGATGAACTTTAGTACTCTAAAATGTATTATCTTTCAAATATACAAATTTTTGCCATTTTAGAGCCCATCTTACAATGCCATGAGGGCAGCAGCTCTCTATCGACGTGTTCTTGAACTATTAGTAGCGCCATAATGCTGAGTAATAAGACTCACCCACAGCAGACAAGTGATGCTCTTCAAACTGTGGTGCGGGTGCCCGTGGGGGAGAAGCAGTGAAGGGATATCAAGGGCTCAAGAGACTCTGGCCAAGAGGAGCACTTAATCTGGTCCACGCTGAAGCAGACAAACTTCCTGCTAGCAGAATAACTTTTAATGTTGTGACCCAGCTGGGATAGGTGTCAAAGGGGGGCTACAAATAACACACAGCACATCACCCCTCGAGTCTGATAAAGGCTCACACCATGTACATTTTTGGGGTGGCAAGGCTGTCAATAGCAGGTTGGCAGTCGTGTATGAGCAGGCCCACTGGAATTATGCGACAGGAGAGGGCCAAAATATGCGGCAGGGTTGAGTAAATTATGTGGCAAGAAAAGTCAAATTATGCAGCATAATTTGGCACATCTTTTAAAAGTATTCATTATTTCGTCCTTTCTAAACTTGGTAACACTGAATGGACATTGGTTGCACCTCATTAGCACCAGTTTAACACCCAAATATAGCAATAAAAAGCAAACAAGTGACCAGTACAGCTTTGCTATAGCTCTTCAATCCCTGGCGGTACAGCACCCAGGATAGTGTGATGCATGGCTAAACACTTATAAGGTCTAAAAGGCGAGACCTATTGGCTATGCCAATGCTTGTTTAATTAACTTCACACTATTCAGCGCGGCGCCCATTTTACGAGCGCCGTGCTTTCAACTTTAAAGCTCCATCTCCCCGTAGGGGAGATGGAGCACACATTCCAAGGGCTCAATTCTGGACCTTGTCATATCCAAAGCAGACCTGCTGACTACTGCTCCCCCCATCCAGGTAGACTGGTCTGACCACTTCCTTATTCCCTTCCGTTTTCACCTATCGCACGTTATAACTCTCGGCCAACCTAAAAGAGCTACTACCTGGTTCCGCAACACTAAGAACATTGATCTTGACACTTTTTGTGATTCTGCTATGAGGGCACTTCCTAGACTAGACCATAGCGTGGATGTCAACGTTCTCACTTCTCAGTGCCTCTCAGTACTAGCAGTCGAAATCGACAATGTCGCTCCACTCCAAAGCAAAAGGAAAAGACCCACCCCCTCAGCACCTTGGTTCAATAAAGCTCTCTACGATGAAAGGAAAAACCTTAGATTCCTGGAGAAACATTGGAGAAAATCTCCTTCCACCTCCAATCTCTCTCTTTTACGCTCAGCAAGATCCAAATATCACAACCACATCTTCCTTGAAAAAGCATCACATTTCAGATCCCTCCTTGACTCAGCCAAAACCGACCCAAAAAACTTTTTGACCTCATCAAAAACCCAAACTGTTCTCCCCTAACCATTAAGCCTGAGGATTCCGCAAAGAAAGCAGCAGATTTCGCTATATTCTTTGATGAAAAGGTCAAAGCACTGGTGGATCAGGTGGCCCACCCCTCCCCCATTGAGGAGCGGAAATCCTTAGTTACCTGGCAGAACTTTGACGTCATCTCGGAAGATGACCTCCTCAAATGCATCCTCAAAACTAAACCTTCCAACCATTCTTCTGACCCCATCCCTAGTGACATCGCCATCGATTTCTACACCTATACTCTCCCCTACTGGACCAGGCTAGTCAATCTCTTCCTCAGCCAAGGCTCCCTCCCGGTTGCCCTCAAATCAGGACAGGTCACCCCTCTTCTAAAAAAAACCCTCCGCCGATGCGAACGACCTCAACAACTTCCGCCCTATCACCAACCTCCCTTTTCTTTCGAAAATCACCGAAAAATGTGTTGCGAAACAACTTTCCTCACATATTATGGACAATAACCTCCTCGACGTCTTCCAGTCTGGCTTCATCCAAAATTGCAGCACTGAAACAGCCCTGCTGCAAGTTATTGACGATGCGCTGCATATACTCGACTCTGGGGAATCGTGTCTTCTGATTCTTCTAGACCTCTCTGCAGCCTTTGACACTGTTAACCATAGCACTCTCCTCAACACTCTTCAACAGAGAATGGGATTGGATGGCACAGTGCTCAAATGGTTTGCCTCTTTCCTCTCGGACAGATCCCAAATGATCAAGATAGCGAACAGTCTTTCATCTCCATTGGCCGTAGGTCAAGGCGTCCCTCAAGGTTCTATCCTGGCACCCACTTTGTTTAATCTTTACCTGGAACCTTTAGGGAACCTTCTAAGCAAATCTGGGATCCATTACCATCTTTATGCCGACGACACTCCAATCTACCTTAAGGTGTCTTCCGCACACGATCTCTCCCTTCTCAACTCTACTCTTAACTCTATTCACAACTGGATGTTAGCTCACCAACTCATTCTGAATCCTGCCAAAACTGAATTCCTCCTCCACCTCTCTCACCTCCTCCTGTGCAATCTTGGATGGATCAGCTGAACCTACTCAACAACAAACCCATCATTGTCGACAGCGCTAAATCCCTAGGTGTCATTCTTGACAAAAGACTCAACCTAATCTCCCACATCAACTCTATTGCTAAGAACGCACGTTACCAGTTGCGCCTTCTTTGGGGGATCCGTCGGTTCTTCCCGGAGAAAGACTTAAAAACCTTGGTTCAATCTCTGGTTCTCTCAAGACTGGATTATTGCAACTCTCTTCTGACGGGCCTACCCAAATCCCACCTCTCCCCTCTCAAATCCATCCTCCATTCAGCAGCTCGCTTCATTTCAGGGTCTAAACGAAGCGACCACGTCACTCCTATCCTGTTCTCTCTTCGATGGCTTCCGATCGAGGCAAGATCTATTTACAAAACTGCCTGCATCACACACAAAGCCTTACACACGTCCTCCCCTCGTTACCTGGCGAATAAATTGAAATTGTCCGGTGGCTCTCGCCCTTCTCGCAATGCGGAAAAGCTTCTGCTTGAACCCCCGTCTTCAAAAGGGAAAGATCGATGGCGCAATCCTTCTCAGGCAATGCGGTGAGAATCTGGAACTCGCTTCCCCCATTGCTCCGTGCCACCGCCTCTACCCGGATCTTCAAAGCTGACCTCAAATCTCTTCTCTTCCAAAGACACTTTCAGAACTAATACTTTCATTCGCAGGCCCCTCTAGCGCTCTTCATTGTAAATTTGTACTTTTTCCTGTACATTCCTCACCCTTGCGTGCTGTGCTGGATTTTATGTGTGTGCTCCCTTCATTTTAAGTCCCCTGTGTAATTCACGCCCTCTCTACTCCCTCAAGGAAGTTCTTCCACTATAGGAAATTCTGTACTCCATGCCTATAGAAGTGCCGTCCCAGTGTGTTCTGAGTGACTGCCACTTATTGCAGTATTATACCTCTATTTGTATCTCATGTATCATGCACACCTGTCACTTTTTCCTCTTGGAACGTATACCTCTTTGTATCTGGTTTGTTTTTGTTAGTTGCACAATTGTCACCTTTCCTCATGTAATGTAACGCTTGCTTTTGTATTATGCTCACGTGTAACCGACTCCTCATGTAATGTTACTGTTCCTATTGTGAAGCGCTCTGACACCTTCGGGTAAAGTCCGCGCTATATAAAAACGCATAAATAAATAAATAGGGTGCCCTTCCTCCCACCACCAAACACAGGCTGCCTATGGAACTCCCCTCCCACCCCTGCTGCCAGGTTGAGTTCATCAGCAGCCGGGTTCAGACTCTTCAGCTATGTTTTGCTTGCAGCTTGGACGCTGCATTTCTCCGTAAGGTGCCCTCCCTTCCACCACTTAAAACAGGCTGCCTAGTTAACGCACCTCCCTCACCCCTCTCGCCGCTGCCGGTTAAGGCGACTGCCCCTTCGTCATCAGCCGGGCTCAGCCTCTCCCGGGATCACCTCTTCAGCTGCAAGAGCCACGGTGATCAGCCGCTGAGCCTGCCTCAGACCTGCCCACCTCCCCTGCAGCTGCCCACAACACCAGAAAGAGTTGTTGCCGGCAGGAACTCCGTGCAGTAAAGTATTGGATTAACCCCATGCTGTTTGTTTCTTTTTATTATTTATTTATTGTTTTTGCTTAGTAATCGCTGAATTTTTTTTTCTCTCACTCCCTGCGGTTTCACTAGAGAGAGTTTGGGCCGAGTTTTCTTTAACAAAAGCAAACAAATAAATGGTTTAATCCCACCCCTACCAGCCCTTTAAAAACAATCCGTATTTACATTTTAGATATTGGCATTTGCTTATTGCAGGCAACGTTGCGGCCATTTCAAATAAGTTGCGCGGGTTATTTCGGTATTATTTCGTACAACGAGGGGCCTGCCACCGACCATGTCATACTGAATATTTGTTCACTGAAAACTAATTGCACTCACTGTCTGCGCCTGCTGAGAGCCAGAATAGTTTCTTCAAACAGTACAGTTCTCATTGTCTGTTCTGTCAGTATCATTTTATTAATCGCACACGGAAATGTATTTGAGCCGACCACTCCTTCATTTAATGCAGGCCCGAGCACTACGGAATAGGTATTGTCAAACCTATTCCCTCTCTGATTTAGTAATTCGTTATTACCTAATATAAACCCACCATCTGGCTTGTCTCTGACCTTTACGCAATTGTTCTTTTACGAAAGCTCATTAAGCAGCAGATTGTGGTATGTCTCTATTTGAAGGCCTTTATAAAAATAAAATAAATATGCTGAATGATCGTGATTATTCATAATATAGCAAAACACATCTAACATTGTATCGGAAAGCTGCTTCCTTAGGTTAAGTATTAGCAGCATAACAAAGTCAATCAGACATTTTATTATATCTAGTTTCTTAATTAAAACATCTCAAAGTCCAGTTTCAGTTTAGGCAGTTTGAAAATGATTGAAAAAAATGAAATAATTAACTGAAAAAAGTCACGCATTTGCAACAAAGACCACCCATGTAAACTGTAATTGGAATTGTTAGCAGTCTTTTTATTTGTGCAGTATATCGTCTTTTGATATGCATGGTTAATGTTGTCACTTCGGTTCTCTTGAGGGTTTTCATACACGGTACATGATGCGGTTGTAGATTGCCATGCTTCAGAGCCTCCCCTGGTGATCTCTTTGAGACTGATTTATATGGGCAGACCCATGGGTGGGTACATACTGTAGGATGACAAGTAAAATTCTGTTTTTCTAGTGATTGCTGGTTAAAAAACGAGTCACATTTGTAAGAGCTCTGGTCAGCTAAGCGAATGCATGTTACATTGCCAGTATCCAGAAGGCATCTGGACTTATTTCATTTTTAACGCGGCTGTGTATGAATCGTAATGCACCAAATCCTGGTAGGGTTGGTTGTTTCGAGACTGTGGGCATGTAAGTTATTTGAGTTTTTTAGACAGCTATTGGCATTGTAAATAACAAAGCCTTTTATTTGTTTTAAAAACCTGAAAGCTTGCTCCGCTTGCAGGTTTTCAAAACACATATATAAAAGGCATTGTCATTTACAATGCCAATATCTCAAACTCTCGCAAATGCAAGACCTATTGAATTGCAAATGCTTGTTCTTATAGTCACTGCTATGTATATTTTAGGCACTAGCATAAGACTTTGATCTTTTTATTTTAAATTGAAATTATGAAGATATACCCTTCTCTTCCAGGGGATACTCATCAATAGTCATAAGCACTGAATTATCCCCGCCCACCTGCGGGATCCCGGAGCATATAGAAATATACATATATATATGAGTATGTTGGGGGATCACAAGTGCATAGCACTTCCGCGACATACATATATACATGTATATAACTACATAAATATGCAGCCTAACATAAATTCCAATAAGGCAAAATGCCAAAATTACAAAGGTTTTCCCTGTACAGACAATCTCCTATATACACTGTAATAGAGAACATACACTGTAATAGTGTTATGCAAGAAAACCTTTATTTTCAGAGAAGAAAACATGTAATAGCAGGCAGTTGGCCCATTGGCTGCATAGCTGAATAAATATCACCGTACAGTAAAACACTGGCACCTAGCCTTTAAGGCTTCCAAGAACTTGGACACTTTGCCTTTAAGGCCTCCAGGAGACCCTCTGCTCCCATCATGCACCACAGGTGACAGGTCAGTTCTTTTTTCCGGCTCCTTCTATGAGGATCCTGGAGCTTGAGCTCGACAGTTTTTCTGACTTTTCTGTCAGGAATTGTTTTCTTCTTTGGTTTTTTGCGATTTTCCTGTGCTGGCAGTGGTTTATTACCATTCTCTGACAAAATTTCACTCTTTTTCTGTCAGAATGCCAGCTCTTTTCCGCAAATGTCCATCCTGTGGAAAGAAGATGGCCATCTCTGATCCACACTCCGTGTGTATCGCCTGTCTTCCTTCCAGTCACAAGCCTGACACTTGTTATCATTGTCGTAAGTTTTCTACGAGGACTCTTCGCGACAGGGAGAGGATTCGCCTTCAAGCTGTGCTCGAGAGAGGAAAAGCCCGGCTGGAAAGTGGCCTTGCGTGTCAAGAGCCCTCCTCTCTTCAAGAACACCGACGCCAGCATCATTCTGCCTCTTCAACATCGAGGAAACGGCAGATTCTGGACTGTTCGCCGTCGACGTCGTTGCCGCCGTCGAAGAAGCGACCGACACAATCTCCGACGTCGAGACGGCGTGAGTCTCCGTCGTCGAGAAAGGCATTGACGTCGAAGCATACTGCCTCGGGCTCGAGGTATGGTCATGGCAAAGACCGACGTCAAAACACCCATCGACGTCGAGACATCCGTCGACGTCAAGGCACTCTCCGTCACCTCCCCGTAGGTCGACGTCGAGAAGTTTGCCGATGGCAAGGGTGCCTCGAGACCAGTCGGCGTCGAAGACTTCGAGGCCATTGACGTCGAGGAGGCGAGAGCGTTCGACGTCAAAGTCCCTGAGTAGACAGTCGACGTCGAGGACATCTTTGAGGGAGGTGAGGTCGCCGTCGAGGGCAGCGAAGTCCTTAACTCCTCCTAGCCATCATCCCACGTCAAGGGAGAAGTCGACGTCGAGGGAAAAACACAGGTCGACGTCGAGGCGCTCGACGTCGAGAGCTAAAGAGCCTGCTGTTGCCTCGGATGAGGTTAGAGCTGCATCTCTATCGTCTTCAAAATCTGGATCTTCTCCAGGACTGCATATTGTCCAGATCTCCCCGGAAGGCTCTCCGGTGGTTGGTGAAGATGCACGGCGCAGGAAGCCTAGGGCCCTCAGTAGCCCGAGGTCTGACTTTTCCCGTACCTATTCTCCTTCACGCTTGTCCAGGGATTCTCCATCCCCTAAAACACCTCGAAGATCAAGGTCACCGACTGTGGTTTCTTCCAGAAGGAGGAGTCCAAGCAGATCACGATCTCCACATGCCCGCCATGCTAGATCAAGGGACAGATCTCGCTCTTATCATTCTTCTCCGAAGAGAGGGCGGCATAGGTCTCCCACCCGGTCTTCTTCCACCAGGTCCTCTATCAGAGACTATTCTCCAACTTTGACGGCTACACCTCCATCAAGAGTTTCTCCAATCGATGACCTCAGCACCTTTAGTGAAGTTCTCTGTAGAGGAGCGAATAAGCTGAACATCTCTATGTCTGTCCCGGCTGTTACCTCCTCAGTGATTTTCGAGACTCTTCATCATCGCTCCTCGGCTCGGCCTTTGCTTCCTCTTGTCCCAGGCCTTCTCGAACCTGCTATGCAGACCTTTTTGACACCGGCAACGGTGGGAGCTGTTCCTTCCCGAATAGCCAAAAAGTACAAGGCTCCGGACCAAGATCCTTTGTTCCTTCGATCGGATCCTCCTCCGGATTCCATCATTGTGGCGGCGGCTAGAAAGACGCACTCATCTATGTCTTCCTCCTCAGCGCCTCCGGATAAGGATAGTAAACTGATGGACTCTTTAGGTAGAAGGATGTGCAACACTTCAGCTTCTATCATGAAGGTCTCCAGTGCCTCCGCTCTGCTGGGGAGGTATGAAAGATCCTTGTGGGATTCACTGGGACGTTTTGCAGACAAACTCCCAAAAGAGGACCAGCAAGACTTTCGAGAAATTCTGCAAGAGGGAGGTCTAGTGGCTAATCAGGTGATTAGTGCTTCCGCTGACTCATCCGATCTGGCTGCCCACGGATACTCCCATGGTATCTGTTCGAGGCGTTCTGCTTGGTTACGCTTGACTGGCCTCAAACCCGACGTCCAGCGGAAGATAACCAACCTGCCTTTCAACGGTTCTTCTCTCTTCGGGCCGCATGCGGACGAAGAAATGGCGAAGATGAAAGCAGAGCTGGACACGGTGAAAGCTGTGGGTCTCGAAAAACGGAAGGAATTTCGTAGGCTCTCCCGCCCCTACGATAAACGCCCGTTCCAACAGAGGGTTCAAACCCCTCAATGGTCGGCTCAGGGTCAGCAGCAGCAGAGGTCTCACTTCCACCAACGGAGACCAGGAAGAGGAAGAGGGACCAATAGACAGCAGGCCTCTGCCTCAAAGCAGCCATCAAAGCAAGGAGGGAGTGCTTCCTCTAAACACGTGTGCCACTCCGGTAGGAGGAAGTATCGCATTACATCTGGAGGAGTGGAGAAACATAACCATCGACAAATGGGTGTTGAATATTGTTCAAAATGGATACTTGCTACGGTTCAAGATCCCACCTCCATCGGTTCCTCCAGACGGACGAGTCCGCTTGTGTCATCACATTTTACACGAGGAGGTAAACGGTCTTCTACAGAAAAAAGCCATAGAATACGTCCCTGTTCATCAGAGGCGCCAGGGGATATACTCTCGATATTTCCTGGTAAAAAAAAAAGAGGTCCGACAGTAGAATTCAGACCAATTCTGGACTTGCGCATCTTGAACAAATACATCCGCAAAGAGAAATTTCGAATGCTTGCCCTGCACCAGATCTTTCCCCATCTACATCAAGGAGACTGGATGTGCTCCATAGATCTGCAGGACGCTTATTTCCACATTCCAGTGTCCAGAAAACATCGAAAATTTCTCCGTTTTCAAGTTGCTCTACGTCACTTTCAGTTCTGAGTCCTACCTTTCGGACTGAAGTCAGCCCCACGGACTTTTTCAAAGTGCATGGCAGTGGTGGCAGCTTTTCTCCGCAGACGCAAAATATTCGTTTACCCGTATCTGGACGACTGGCTTCTGAAGAGTTCAACTCCTTCCTTGCTTCAGTCTCATCTTTCCTACAGTCTCCAGTTAATGAACAAGTTGGGTCTACGAGTCAATTTCAAAAAATCGATTCTCAATCCGACCCAGAACATTCACTACCTAGGGTCGTCGCTGGACACCGCGGAAGCAAGCGCGTGTCCTTCGGAGAGGTTTTCATCAATCAGGATCAAATGCCGAGAACTCCTGCGGACTCACCACCCAACAGTCCGACAAGTGTCCTCTCTCCTGGGTTCCATACCTTCCTGCATCTTCATAGTTCCCAATGCCAGATTGCACATGCGTCCCCTGCAGCAAGCTCTGGAAGACCAGTGGGTGCAAGCATCGGGCAGCTGGGAGGATCGGATCACTCTGTCCCAGTCTGCCAGGGACTCCATCGTGTGGTGGACAAAGCGATCACATCTAATGAAAGGTGTTCCCTTCCATCAAGAGACTCCAACTCAAACTATAGTGACAGACGCCTCCCTGCAAGGTTGGGGCTCTCATATGAATCACCTTCAAGTGCAAGGGCTATGGTCGGACACAGAAAGGGGATACCATATCAATTTTCTGGAGTTGAGGGCTGTCCAACTAGCCCTAAAATCCTTCTTTCCGTCTCTTCAGTCCAACTCCCTCTTGATTCAGACAGACAACACCACGACGATGTTTTATCTGAACAAGCAGGGAGGCACCAGGTCCAGAATTCTGTTTCAGGAGGCACAAGCCATTTGGAAGTGGCTTCTGGCACGGCATCTCACCATCACGGCTGTCCATGTGCCGGGCGTCCTAAATGTACAGGCGGACTTCCTAAGCAGAGAGTTCGTAGAAGCGCACGACTGGGTGCTAAACACCGAAGTGGCTCAGGATATCTTTCAAAGATGGGGTGTGCCGGACATAGACTTGTTTGCAGGTGCAACAAACGCCAAATGCCCCGTCTACGTGTCCAGGTATCACCAACCAGGTTCAAGCGGGAATGCTCTGTTGATAAGATGGTCTCAGAGCTTACTCTACGCTTTTCCTCCACTGCCTCTCATTCCAGCAGTGATCACGAAGTTCTACAAGACCAACTCCAGGATGATTCTGATCGCTCCGGAGTGGCCACGCCAGTGGTGGTATCCGGATCTTCTACAACTTTCCGAAGTTCCGCAACAGAGATTGCCTTGCCGTCCGGACCTACTATCCAAGAGCCAGGGGAGAGTGTTTCACCCCAACCTTCCTTCCCTCAGGCTGACAGCATGGCTCCTGAAGTCTTGCAGTATGGTCACTTAGACTTGCCAGCGGACTGTATGAACATACTTAAGGAAGCGAAAAGACCTTCTACCAGGGTTTCCTACGCTTTCAAGTGGAAACGTTTTTACCTATGGTGTTTGAATAATGGTCATGACCCAGTTAGAGGGCAGGAACAGGTCACTTTGCCGTATCTCTTACACCTGGCTAAGTCGGGCCTGCAGTTTACATCTATCAAGGTACACTTAGCAGCAATAACGGCATATAGAAAATCACCTTCACAGGGTTCTTTTTTCTAATTGCCAGTGGTGAAAGATTTTCTTGAAGGGTTAAAAAAGGTATACCCACCAGTACGAGCCCCTTCTCCTCCTTGGGAGCTCAACGTGGTCCTTACCAAACTGATGGGCGCACCTTTTGAACCAATACACAAGTCCTCCTTGCAGCACTTGTCCTGGAAAGTGGCTTTTTGGTTGCTATCACGTCGGCTCGTAGTGTCAGCGAGATACAAGCATTATGTTGTAAGGAACCCTACACTGTTTTTCACTCAAATAGGGTAGTTCTCAGAACTCATCCAAGTTTTCTGCCGAAAGTGGTTTCAGATTTCCACATTAATCAGGTTATCACTTTGCCTACCTTCTTCTCTAATCCTTCTACACCTCCTGAAAGGGCCTTACACTCGTTAGACCTTAAGAGGGTGTTGAAGTTTTATCTGGATAAGACCAAGGTAATAAGAAAGACGGACCGCTTGTTTGTCAACTACGGCCCCATTAATACAGGATTGGCATCCTCTAAAAGGTCTATTTCAAGATGGATAGTCTCCTGCATATCTCTAGCCTATCAATTAGCTAATAAGTCTCTTCAGGGAAAGCCTAAAGCGCATTCAACCAGAGGAAAGGCATCTACTACGGCCCTCCTCAGGAACGTCCCTATAGCAGAAATATGCAAAGCAGCTACATGGCGGTCTGTTCATACTTTCTCTCGCCATTACTGCTTAGATTCAGATGCTCAGGAGGATGCCCAAGTGGGACAAGCCTCACTGAGGAATTTATTTGCTTAATGTCATGTTAAGATGATCTGTTTTTTAATACTATTTGCTCGTCCGCGAGGTAGTGGGTATGGGCTTGCTACTCTATTCAGTGCTTATGACTATTGATGAGTATCCCCTGGAAGAGAAGGATAAGTTACTTACCTGTAATCCTAGTTCTCTTCCAGGGGTATACTCATCAAAGTCATAAGCAACCCTCCCGCCTCCCCAGACGAGCATTTTTTAGTAATTGCTACAAGTTAGTACACCGTGCAAAAAGAACTGACCTAACTGTCACCTGTGGTGCATGATGGGAGCAGAGGGTCTCCTGGAGGCTTTAAAGGCAAAGTGTCCAAGTTCTTGGAAGCCTTAAAGGCAAGGTGCCAGTGTTTTACTGTACGGTGATATTTATTCAGCTATGCAGCCTATGGGCCAACTGCCTGCTATTACATGTTTTCTTCTCTGAAAATAAAGGTTTTCTTGCATAACACTATTACAGTGTATGTTCTCTATTACAGAGTGTATATAGGAGATTGTCTGTACAGGGAAAACCTTTGTAATTTTGGCATTTTGCCTTATTGGAATTTGTTAGGCTGCATATTTATGTATTTATATACATGTATATATGTATGTCGCGGAAGTGCTATGCACTTGTGATCCCCCAACATACTCATATATATATATGTATATTTCTATATGCTCCGGGATCCCGCAGGTGGGCGGGGATAATTCAGTGCTTATGTCTTTGATGAGTATACCCCTGGAAGAGAACTAGGATTACAGGTAAGTAACTAATCCTTAGTGCCTATTCTTGAATGTGTTTGTTTGTTTATTTTATTAAGTGCACAGTTAATTAAAATCTTTGCACCAATTGCCAATATTAAAAAAAACTTTACATACAAATAGTGCCAAAGAGAATAGTTATAAAAAAGGCACATTAAAATACTAAAGTGCTATGAACTTTTGAAGCTTACATGGCCTTTCTATAGGTCTCTGCTACAGTCCCTTGTACTACTCCTGGCTGTTGCTGTTCAGTGTTACACCCGTGATACGAGGTGTTGGATCTGAGATTCCACATCCTGCGCTTGTCAGGACTTCCAGTGCAATAGAAATTTTCTGGTCAAGCTTAACCAGGTATTTTGTAAGCCTGAATGTGTCTATTCATGATGAAAGAGGGTTTGGACCCAGCTAGCATCTAGTATTTCTGTCAGTCTCACTGATCCTTACCCAGAACACAGCCTTTCAAATAACGTGCAGAAGGTTTGTGGGATTAAATTCCACAGGGTTCTCTCTCTAATGATTAGTACATTTACTAAGTCCTTGTTATCAAAGGGTCTATGGGCCCCCCAGCTCAGGCCTTATTCTGGATAAATCCAGAAAATGGATCACAAGGCCTTTGATTGCTCGCTGTTGCTACCGCAAGAGTCAAAAGGGTGTTCTTGGCCCAGTTTTTAGAATCCTAGTAGGATGGACCTCAGGGCACCCGTAGCAAATCGCCTCAACCATCACAGTTGGGGCTTAGTGGCCCCCTCACTGCCCTTTGGCCTTCAAACAGGTCTGACAGTCAGACTCCTGCTTCTTCTGTGGAACATCCAGGGGAACTTAGGAAGGTCTCATTCTCTGTCACTCAGTACGGATGTTATTCCAAGCTCCGACTCTTCCTTCTCATAAACACCAACATTTCCAACTTATTCCCGATCAAGATCATCACCAGCAGATGACATTACCACATTTCAGGATGTGCTTGTTAGTGGAGGACGGAGCATAAAATCTCATTCGAGATTCAGTGTCCTTCAGTTTAAGTGATTATGGCAACAGTACAATGGCATTCTTTGCCTGGGTTTGCTTCCCTTGGACTGGGATTCTCAGAGCTTGTGTAAGAGAAGTCTCTTGCCCCTTCAACCATGAAAACAATAGTTCAATGGCATCTTAGAAAATATAAATCACTGGATCAAGACCCAGTATACCTATGCCAAGAGTAAAAAAACAGACTCTGGTTGTCCCTGCAGTCATAAAGAACTCTGTATCTGCTCCCAAACATCTGTTTCACCTGACAGTAAGTATACAGATAGTGCTGTAAGAAAACTGTGTGATAAGGCAGTTACAGCCTTCAAGGGCTCTTGCGCAACTATGTTGGGAAGAAACAATAAAGCATTGTGGAAGATGCTACTATGTTTCGCTGAGGACCTTCCTAAAGGTAGGAAACAAGACTTCTAAGAAGTACTACTAGGTGGCTATACTGCTCTCCACCCAGATCATCAATGCTCTAGTGGATTCAACAGACATGGCGATTTCCAAATTCTGCGAAGGTCATATTGGTTGCGCTTAACATCTTTTAACAGTGACACCCACCTAAAGATAATTAATTTATCAGTAAAAGGTTCACTTTTTTTGGCCCACACACAGACATTGAGATCCAATGCATGAAGAATGAAGCAGAAACGTTTAAAGCTATAAGCCTTGTAATGAAAAAAAAATCTTCAAATCTCTATAGTCTCACAGTGAGCGCCCCTGTTATTCAAGGCAGAGGGTTCAATATCCTGTATGCCCTTATTTCCGTAGCAGCGAAATAAACAACAAGGTCTTCTTACCACAGGATATCATCCAGAGGCAAAGGCATTAACATCATTCCTCCTCATCTGGGACAGTGCCATCTCACTGTAGGCTGTGACTGCCTCTTTCCTCTGGTCAGTATCCGCTTCCAGTGGGAGTAAGTGTCTCACAACATCTCGAAGAGAGGAAAGCAATTACCAGTAACGAATAGGTTCTAAATGTTATTCAAAACAATTAGTTTGGCACTACGACCTGCTATCCCTTAGAAAGCTGCACCAAAACATCAACTGTGTGCCGTGCCAAAGTCACTGCATGTAATGTCTGTAAGTCACCCCTACAGCAGGCCTTCTAGCCTTAAGGCAGGGTGCATTATATTACATGTGATGATATATCTGCATGAGCAGATATGCCCTTGTGCTGTCTAGTTCAATTGCTAGATGGTACAAGTGATCAGGGAAGCCAGCTTAAGTATATGTACTGGGTACTGTTCATTACGAGGTCCCCAGATGCATGATGGCTTCACTGTTGCCAGTACTAGATTTATTATGACATGCACCCAGAGGGAATCTTAGAGGTGTCCCCTGAAACACCTACCACTATTTAGTGTGCTGGCTGACTGGTATCGACCAGCCTGCTACCACAGATGAGTTTCTGACCACCTGCAGGTGAGAGCCCACGCTCTCTGAAGCCAAAAACAATTCCTGCTCCGGAGGAACGTGTTTACAACTCCTCCAGCAGGATGGCTCACTCCCCACAGGAAGTGGTCATATAGGGGGTGTAGTGACCCTAAGGGTAAGTAGCCCATTGGCTACTACCCTTCACTCCCCTTAATGCTCCTAAATTGAATATTTAGGTGGCCCCCTGACACCAGGAACTCAGATTCACCTGACTAAAGAAGCAGATCAAAGAAGAGCCGAAGAACGCAAGAACTGTGGTCTTGGTGCCAAACCCTGCCTGCCTACTCCTGTCTCGACAATTGCAAAGGTCCAACTTGTCCTGCAGCTGCGCATCCTTCAAAAGCCTCGGAGGGCTCCCAGCACTTCGCCAACCAGCCAGCATCTCCCTTGAGGTGGAGGAGCCACTTCCCTGCAGCCGGCAGGCACAGACTGCATTCACCTGGTACTTCGTTCTACTGACCCCGGGTTCTCCGAGGAAGCAGCATCCCAGGAGGAGGTCTCCGTGCTCCAGGAGGTCATATCCACCTCCCTGCCAAGGTTGGAGATGCCAGGACCCCCAGGCGCCGCCATGCGCCAATACCCGGACTACCGGATCCCTTGCAGCAGTCAAGGCTTGTTTAGTGGTGCCCATCCTGGACATCAACACTGACAAGATAGTCACTGAGGCCAGCACCGAGAGTGGCCCTGTTGTATTGTTGTGCCCCCATCTCCAGGTCGACCTAAAAAGTGAGAGCCTCCAACGCAAGCGACCCCCCCGGACAAAACACGTCTGCACCCGAGCCCCACAGCCCAAGCCTACTCACGGTGCGCCCTTGCTCCAGTGGCCCTCAAGAGCCGAGTCCCCCTTTGGGTTTTGCCGGACTGGTCCCCCTGTCCCTACTTGCAGCCTTTTTCTTGTTGCAGGTTTTCCCAATGACTTCAGCGGTAACGTTCGAGGCTACCCTTACGACCAGCACCTCTACATCCGACACACCAGGGCAGGTAAACCGAAACAGCTGGTGGTTCTAAGGACCTTGGCCCCTACTTACCCTAAGTCCAAAAGAACAACCCTGTAACTCGATTGCAAGTATCCCTATGCAGTGTATGTTTCTCCCAGAAGATAACATTACCGTGGTAGAGCTCATGCCTCAAACCTTACAGCTGTATTATCTGTGTTTCTGAAAATCGCTAACTTGAAAAGTACTTCGCTAATCTCAAAGATCGTGGTTTCTAAATTAGTATAAAAATCTGTTATTTTTCTAAATTGATGTTGGAGTTCCTTATTGAGTGTGTGTCTCATTTATTGACTCTGTGTCTGCAACAAATGCCTAACACTCCCCTCTGATAAGCCTAAGGCTGCTCGACCACACTACCAACAATACAGCACCTTGTGATTCTTAAAGCAAGCCCCTGTACACTAGTAAGGGATACCTGGACTCTCTACACAGTGCACCTCATTTTGGTACCTAATATAAAGAGCCACTTTCCTACATTATTTGACTACATATAAGGGCCACGTGGCAGCCCTGCATGCCTTCTCATAGCTACCTATTCACACTTACCTGTTCAGGTTCCCATTAATAGCAAGGTTTCGATAAAACATTTTTTTTACTTGTTTCCTCTTACTCCATTTATAGTTCCCCAGTGGGATTTTAATGTTGTTGTGGCTTTCTCGTTTGACTTCTTATCCTGAAGACATTTCTGTTCTTGCCAGTAATTTCAATGTTTAGGGTCAGAAAACATCTGTCCACTTTCCTAAGTTCTTTACCCTGCTCAGTCCTACACACCTGCCCATTATTCTTATCCAAGGTGTATTTGTTATGGTTAAATCCTTCCATCTTTCTTCCCTCCTCCAAATTATATCTAGGAGGAGGAACAGCTGCAGAGATTCAACCCCGGATGTGCTGTGTCATGCTACATAGTTCGCTTGTGACAGAACAAAGTAGATGACCAACTCTTTGTGGCCTTGGCTGGAGCCAAAAAGGAATCCAGTGACCGATCGCACCATTTTGTGTCGGGACATCCCAGTGCTTTAAGTGGGCCGGCTCCATCCGGATCCCAGACCCAGTAGCAATTTAAAACGCACATTGAAGCAGGACCCTGTTGGGACCTTTATTCATGTCCTTATATTTAATAGCAAAAACACTGATCGATTATTGAATAATGAATGTAAAAGGAACAGTAAGGTAACCCATGTCAGCAGTTTAGTTCCCATTTATATTTCACATGTTTCACTTAATATTGTATTTCCTAAGAGTGTTAACGATTTCCAGGATGTGTTTCTGTATTTTTTTCTGTTTAGCATATTACTCGTGTATAAAGTGGTTTAGAACTGGCCACGATTGAGAATTGTAAAGTTGAGGATGAAGTCACTGCAAGCTTCTCACAGTGCCTGTCAAAAGGTCAACAGTGTGCGCAGAATACATGGTCATCCAATGATTGGCGCCTCTGCAGAGCGCACGGAGCATGGTGACGTATTCCAGATGCAATTATGATTCTGTGCAGATGTGTGTCAAGGGGATACGCAGTTGTCAAAATATTGACATGGCTAAAGTAGGAGAATATGCAGTGCTTACAGGTGAGTGGGTGTGTTGTGTGTTTGGTGGTGGTGAAGTGAAGATGTGAGGAAGTGCATTCAGGAGACAGTGAGAAGAGGGTGCTGGAGAGGAAACCAGTGAGGTATAAGGTATGCACATGGACAAGATGTGGAGAGAAAAAGGGCGTACATGAGTAACAGAGTGAACATAACAGTAGTGACTGAGACACTCCGAAACACATTACCCCTTCCACAGGTCTCAGCAATATTTAATTCATTCTCATAATTCCGGAATTGAAACATTTACAATATTATTTATTTATAACAAAATCATTGTTACTCATTTATGTTAAACAGCTAACAACAAAGCCAATAATCCTGGCAGGTTTTAGGTGTGTATCAATTGTTGTGTTATATATCGGGATGCAATTACAGAAATCTCAAGAACTAAAATACCGGTCGGGTGGCTCACTATGGGAATTCCAGAAATTTAGTTTGTGTTTAAGCCACGTCCTTAATTACGTAGGCCACACCCCTTTTAGAGACCTCCACTTATTAGATCCCACTTAAAGCCCTGGATCATTATCTGTATCAAGTACTTCCTGGCCAAGAAAATCACTTAGAAGGGCCTTTGTACCCACTCCACTAGAGACATGGTTGCTCCATTGCTCTTTCGAGGCATCCCGGCTGCTTGAAATCTGCCTAAGTGGCTTCATAGTCACGTTTGCGTTTTTATGCAAACACTACTGTCTTGTCTCTCAAGCATACAGTGACAAATGCACTGCACCAGTTGTGTTACATGACTTCTTTGGGTAATAAGCATTACTCAGACCTCCCAGAGAGGTATTGCTTTGGCACTCGTTCATAAGGCGAGGAATCTGTGGAAAGATGTATCCATCAGAAGAAAAAGTTACTTAACTTCAGTAGCAATATTTCTGGTGTATACATAATCTACCTGCAAATTCCTCACCGCCCTCCCCCCCCTGCGATGAGCAAGTGCTGTGATTAATGAGATCCCACATTATTATGCAAACACACTGTGTGCCGTATGTGTTGCTGTTGTTGTTTCCTCTGTTCCTTTCCAATCACTGCCACAGTGCACAGAAAAAATATCTGGAACTAACACCAGCTCACTGGTTGGCGCCTAATATACGCTGCATATTATTATGTCAAGAGGTGAGCTCATGGCTACAGCTGCATGGGACCACTGGACAATCGTTGCTGGAGGGAAGCTTTTCCAGACTAGTCTGAAGCTTGGAAGAAAAATTCCTAAGTTGAGGAATCTGGTGGAAAATCATGGATACACTAGAAATATAACTGAAGGTATGTAACATTTCCTTTTCTAACATACACAAGCCCACAACTTTTCAAGTGCTGAGTGAAGACACACACTTTGTCTGACCCTCCTCGCTTACATCATCTCCAATTTCCCTTCTCTTTGACATTGCCTGCTGCATACACAAGTAGTTTTTCTCCATAGGTCTGATACCCCTGTGTCAGAGAAGCAGCCTGTGGTTTCTGTGGCCCACATGTAGTAATATTTTACTCAGAACAGCGCAGCAACCAAAGTTGTTGTGCTGTCTTGCATCAAAGAGGGAGGAAAAAGTGCCATATCTGTTAAGGTATGGTGCATTTTTTCTGTCCCCCTAGTGTTTGCGCACTTTTGGCTGCCATGCACCAACGCACACAGCTTTGCGCAGTAGTGCACGGGTGTGTGCATTCCCTAAAGCATAGGTGTTGTACTGGAAGCGGACACATCCAGTAAAAAGAGTATCCTTTAATACTTTGTTAAACTGGTATATGTGCTGTACAATGCAAAAATAAGGAGAAATAAAATCAGTTCTCATTGTTATGCCTGCCTCAAGAATGTGTGAGGTTATGGCGCAAATCCCCATCTACGAATGTTAGTAGATAGGGATTTAGATCAAAACCCATAGGTGATTGCATGGGAACACCCATGTACCATCAATGGAAAGCACCCTTGACGCAAAGTAGTGCATAGCACAACTTTGTGTAACTTTGGGATACTTTCCAACACAAATCCTGGTTTACGTGGGATAGTAAGTCCCACCCTAACACTGTGCGTAGGGTTTGCATCACCTGCGGCGCACACCGTTAATAGATATTGGCCTGAGTCTGGCTGTAGAATCATGGGTTTTAAGCCTCCTACGAGCTAGTAAAGTTCTCTCTGTTTTTCAATAAATCTTGCTTTTTTATGCATACTGATCTGAGAGAGTGAAGTCTTGTCTAGATTGAAGAAGTATGCATCATCTTGTGAATGATGGAGACAACAGCCAACTTTGTGGAGGTTCATGAAAACGTATGGTCTTTTGTTCCTGATCATTGAACGACAGGTAAAAATGTGTACGGTCAGATTATTAATATTTGTATGTTGTTCTTAGGTCTCTGTGGAAACTGGATCTTTGCACATCTGTCCTGCCTCAAATTGAGAAGCTGCTCCAGAGTAAATATGAAAGGTGAAGTAATGACTATAGATGTTTGCTATGCACAGGCAATAAGTGCAGATTATTGTCTTGTGTAGATGGAGGGAGTAATCGGTGGAGGAAGTGACCGAGCAAAAAATCATGTTTATTTGGTTTATATAGCAAAGTGAATCTCTTCTAGATCCTGAACAGAAATGTAACAGCCTAAAAGATAAGTTTTCTTCATTTTAGAAGTTGAGTTGATCTCTCGTAGATAGAGAAAAAGAGTAGCGCAATCATGCCGCTGTAGCTACCCAGGGGAGTGTAAAACATGATAGCCAATTTAGTCACCGCCATCTCACACAGCATCTGCAAGGTTTTGAAAACCAATTGGCAACCACATTTTAATAAAAGCACCTGTGATCTCTGACACCTCTAATCGACCAGATTAAGAGAATCTCAGAGCCAGATATATAGCAGGCTTGGTTTCACTACCAATCTTTTTGTTTTTATGTGTTTTGTCTTCCAGCTACATGCAGACAGGTTGTACATCACTAAAGCTGATCCTGCAAAGGTTTCTGCCCATCATCACTGACATTCTCTCTGCACCAGCCTCAGTTGGAGTGGATATATCCAGAGAAGAGAGGTAAGATCACACCCTGCTGCTTGTTTCACAGGCCAGACAAATTGAGTTTACTTCTTCAGTGACACTTGAAAGATGTAGTTGCATTTTCCATAGAAGAATTTCTACCGAATCTTATTTAGTGTTTTGAAATTCAATAATTTGAATACCTATTAGGAAACTTATTGTCTTCCTAGTAAGAGGCGTCAAATGGCATCTTTGATGCTAATGACAACAGAAGGAG
Organism: Calotriton arnoldi; assembly: GCA_963921515.1. Classification (NCBI taxonomy): domain Eukaryota; kingdom Metazoa; phylum Chordata; class Amphibia; order Caudata; family Salamandridae; genus Calotriton; species Calotriton arnoldi. The sequence continues at coordinate 226,114 of CAWUFW010005157.1, forward strand.
TGATGTGTTATACATTTAAAATGGATGCAAAATGGCTTTCACTTGTAATGAATAAAAGAGCTGAGAAATCTCAGAAAAGTGAATAAAAATACCCTTAAAAGAAGTTCTCCTCTTCGTCAGTGATATGACCTCCAATTAATGTAGCTGAAATTAGATCCTTTATTTTCGTTGTATTATACAAGTACATTAAAATTAATGCAATATACTAAACCTATCATACGATTAGCATTAACATATCTTTATAATGTCACTTCCTATGAGGTCACCAATATTCTAGGTCATGTGAGATCATTTCTTGTGGTTTCATCAGGGGGTCAGCATTGATCACTTCTGACTATGCCACATGATATGCAGATAAGGATCCAAGAATGTAGATTTAACAAAGCATAAAGTCTGGATTCTGCTAAGGCATAGAGGCAAGCATGTTAACTTGAACTTTCCTTTACTTCTGTTAGCAGCTTACAGGATTTGCAACAACTGCCTAAAAAATACCACTTATCATAGAAACCTAGGAAAAAGGGTCAAACCGCAACTTCAAAATACATGTCACTAAACATACAAAAGGACCTTTTCTACAAGATCTTCTGAGCATCTCAGCACCTTCCCTTACATTATAGGTACATAGCCTCCACACCTCCAGCTTTATTTTCAGCCCTTCATATCTGCCTACTATCCAAAATCTGATAGAGACATCTAGCCGCAGATTCCTTACCTTAGAACTTCCAGGCGTCTGGCTGGATCTGGAAGATTTTTATAGCAGTACCCCTGCGCGCCGATAGGTGGCATCGGTTGACTCCGCGTGACGTCGTAGGCGTCGGGTTCGTCGTGATGTGTGTTGTCTATATAGGCGCCACCCCGGCGCACTGATGTCGATTCTTTTCTTTCCGCGCCAACCAGCGCAGATCCGTCGAAGAGAGCAACCCCCTGTCACTTTTTGACAGACTTTTTTCGACTTTTGCCGACTGATTTTGGTGTCTAGGGATGTCTAGTAAAAAGACCTCTGGGTTCGATCTGTGCGGCACCTGTCACGGCGCTACGTAGGTCACGGACCCCCATTTGCTGTGTCTCTGGTGCCTGGAGCGCGACCACGAGACAAAGTCGTGCTCCGATTGCAGAGCCATGGCGTCGAAGGCTTTCCCTTCGACGATGGCTTTCCCTAAAGCTGATCGCGGCCGGCAATACGTACGTCGCCTTGTCGATCCCGGTCGTGAGGAAGGTCCGAGCACCGCTCAGGGGGGGTCAAAGTCTTCTTCCTCAAAGTCTTCGCGGTCAGGTAAGAAGCACCATAAAAAGCACAAGAAGTCGAAGCGTGCTTTTACTGTCTGTCGCGCGTCGAGACGGAGGAGCCTCGGCATTCAAAGCCTCGCTCCACAGAGCGGGTGCCTGTGTCGGCTCCGTGTTGCCTACCCTTTCCGGGGCCGGGAGCGACCCCCGCCCTATTAAGCGTTTTATGATGCCATGTGCGCCATATTTGGGTGACCTGACTCTGCCGGCGCGACTTCAGGCCCAGCAAGCTTGGCTATAGGAGATCCCATGGGTTCGGCGCCTCCGGCTTCGGCCCCGGCGCCATTGCCTCCTCTTGGATCCGTCACTGGGTCCGGACCGGCGGTAGTCGTACCTCTGCGACCTTCCCCGGCACCGCGTCTGACGCCCTTGGCGTCGCCGGCGCCTCCCCCATCGCCATTCCGGACAACACGGAGCGGTCGGGTAACCGCCGAGACCGGAGTCGACAGAGCCTTGCCGTTCAACCTGCCCTATTCTGAAGGGTTAGGCATGGAGGATGAGGATTGGGAGGGGAGCAGGATCCCTTAGAAATCAAGCAACCCAATCAAGACCTGGACTGTTATGAGGACCTGGTGATGCCAGCAGCCTGGAAACTTCGCCAGATTCTGGCATGCTGTCTCCCCCCTAACCAGGCTAAGGAGGAGGGAGCCTCATTTGCAATGGTGGTGCGTAGAGCTGCAGAGGTCTTGGACCTGCTGCTTCCTACGGTGGCAGTCAAGACTAACGTCTTGATGAAGATCCTGTAGCCTGGTGTCTCCTCTTCGGAACCCTTGCTGCCTTTCAACAAGGCCTTGACAGATGTTCTACTGGGCACCTGGTCGAAGCCCACCACAGGGGCTCCTGTGAATAGAACTATTGCCCACCGCCGCTGCCCTGCACCGGGCGACCCAGCTTTCCTCTCTACCCATCCCACCCCACAGAGCTTGATGGTCCAAGCCTCTACCTCCCATGGCGTATTCCCTTCCGCACCTCCGGACAGGGAATCCAAAAGTCTGGGATGTTTTTTTGTAAGAGAGGATGGTCCTAAAACCCTACGTGAGCGTGGTGTGTTTAAGGTAAGGTGCAGTGCTATAGTGAATGGTGGTTTAAAACTGCCTACAAGGTTAGTTTAAGACAAACTTTATTCCACTACCCTGTGACAGGATTAAAAACAAATAGCTTGTGATGTAGCTGCCGACATTAGAGACAGCTGCATCCGAAAACGATCGACCTGTTTTGGCCTGTGGACCTATAAAAGTGTCCTGCTAGTGGACCATGCCTGATGGCACATGCGTGCTCTGCAGTAGGACCTGAGGTTACAATGGGCACAGCATCGAGGAGTTCAGATATCGTAGGGCACCGTGAACGACCTGCGGTGGTGGCTGACAAACCGCAATGAAGTCGGAGGCAGACCTCTCTCTCTTCCCCACCCAGATCTCACAGTAGTGACCAATGCGTCCCTTCTGGGATGGGGCGGCCATCTGGGAGAGGTGGAGATCAGAGGACTCTGGTCTCCGGCAGAAGCCGGGTTCCATATCAACCTGTTGGAGCTATAGGTGATCCGGTTGTCACTGAAAGCCTTTTCACCATCCCTCAAAGGAAAGCTAGTTCAGGTATTCACAGACAACACTACCGCCATGTGGTACTGCAACAAGCAGGGCGGAGTGGGGTCGTGGACCCTCTGTCAAGAAGCCTTGAATCTCTGGACTTGGCTGGAACAACAGGACATTTCCCTGGTGGTTCAACATCTGGCTGGTTCTCTGAACGCCAGAGCAGACAGACTCAGCCGCGAGTGCCTTGCGGATCAAGAGTGGAGTCTCCATCCGGAGGTGCTGCAAGGTCTCTTTCAACAGTGAGGAGAGCCTTGGTTAGATCTATTCACCTCCGAAGAGAACGCGCAATGTCAGCAGTATTGCGTGTTGGAGTTTCCAAGGCGGCTCTCACTGTGCTATGCCTTTCGTCACGAATGGAGCACAGGCCTCCTGTACGCCTTTCCGCCCATACCACTCCTGCCCAGAGTTCTCAAGAAGGTCAGGAACGACCAGGCCCAAGTCACTCTTGTGGCTCCGGACTGGGCACGGAGAATTTGGTATCCCGAGCCTCTGCAAATGAGCATCGATACTCCGGTCAGGCTGCCCCTTCAGGAGGATCTTCTGTCGCCGCAACAGGCAAAGGTCCTCCACCTGAACTTGTCAACTCTCCGCCTCCTTGCTAGGAGATTGAGCAGCGACAGTTGACAGCTTTTGACATTCCTCATGAAGTTTTTACAGTTATTCTGGCGGCCAGGCGGCCCTCCACCAAAACGGTATACTCCTGCCGTTGGCAAAAATGTGTAAAATATTGTACAGAAAAGTCTATCAACCCTCTTTCTGCTTCTCTGGGCACTCCCAAGGGTTATCGTACTGGTCTGTTCGCTTTCCTGCGGCTGCCTGACCAACCCTCTTTATTCAATTCCCTTATTGTAAATAGGTTCGGGAAAGGGCTTGTACATATGTTTCTCCCTACACCCTTCACTATGCCTCAGTGGGATCTGAACCTGGTTCTCACTTACCTCATGTGTGCTCCCTTTGAGCCGCTACATAATTGTCTCCACCGGTTACTTAACATCAAGACAGCATTTCTAGTGGCAATATAATCTGCCCAGAGGGTGAGTGAGCTGCAGGCGTTATCATCCAAGCCTCCCTGTCTAATGATATTTCCGGGTAAGGTGGTGCTTCACACCCAGGCCTCTTTCCTACCTAAAGTGATGACCCCATTCTATTTGGGTCAATCGGTCACACTGCCCAACTTTTATGCTCCTCTACATCCATCTAAGGAAGAGGAGTGACTCCATCGTCTGGGCCAAAAAAGAGCTTTGTCGTTTTACCTTGACTGCACAAAAGAGTTCCAGGTGGACGACCAACTCCTTGTGGGCTATGTGGGGGCTAAAAAAGGTCGGGCAGTACATAAGCAGTCCATTTCGCGCTTGGACGTTCTCTGTATAAAAATCTGCTATGCCCTAGCTAAAAAGCAGTCTCGTGAGGGCTTAAGGGCATATTCCACCAAAGGGAAGGCTGCGACCACGGCATTAGCTTTTCGGGTGCCAGTCCTGGACATCTGTCAGGCAGCAAAGTGGGCTTCCCTGTGCACATTTGCTAAACACTACTGCCTGGACAGTCCAGTCCGCAGGGATGGACATTTTGCCTGTTCGGCCCTGCAGGACTTTTTAGTCTAGTAATTTGTCCACAGCCCACCGCCAGGATGGTATGGCTTGGGTATTTATTCAAAGGTAAGGAATCTGCATCTAGAAGTCTCTATCAGATGAACAAGTTACTTACCTTCGGTAATGCATTATCTGATAGAGATAATATCTAGCTGCAGATTCCTTACACACCCACCCATGCCTCCCTGCTCTGCAGACATATTTATAGGGCTAAAGTTGCTCCCTTTTCAGGGCCCTACTTTGGACACACACTAGTCGATTCACTTCATGGCTCTGCACTTCTGGCTGGAAAGTCTTGAAAAGTAACTGACGTTCACGCACCTGGGTGGCACCTATATAGGTGACTGCGACGTCCCATCTGGTGGCAACGAAACTGCAGACGCCACGCGGAACCGAACGGAGCCGCCCGGCGGCCTGCAGGGGTACTTCTCACGCAAAAAGTTTCCGAATCCAGTCTGACGCCTGGGAAATTCTACGGTAAGGACTCTGCAGCTAAATATTTTCTCTACCAGATAATGCGTTACCGAAGGTAAGTAACTTGTTCATCTATGCAAGTCACTGGACTAAGGTTTTTCAGTGGTGCGAGTCGAAAGGCATCAACCCCTTTAAATCTAATTTTTCCAGCTTCTTAATGTTTGCGTTGTCTCTTGCACAGCTGGGTCTTGTGTTGACAACACTTAATGGTTATCTGACAGCTCTACATACCTCCTTGTGTCTACCTAATCAGCATTACTTCTTTAGGTCACCAATAGTGGCATGGTTTTGAAATAAATATTGTGTTACTTGTTTCCTCCCACTCTATTTATTGTTCTTCAGCGAGATTTTAATCTTATTTTGGACCCCCCCCCTTTGTGGTAATGCACTGTTGCTTGAGAAAACGAAAGAGGCCAAGGTTATTCTCCATGAAGGTAAGAGAGTCTACACCGCTACTAGACAAGGCCATGGACTTGTATAAGATTGGGTTTTGTCAGCTAGCTGGAGCTGCTGTATTAAGACTAGGTTCGCTGAGGTGCACCTCATTTTGACATGAGATGTAGGGCTGTATTTTAGACTTGAATTATGATGTAGAGTCTCTATTTGGGTGCCATTGTGATGATGCCCTCCAGCATATCAAGAGGGGCAGGAAGACAGCTAGATCTTCAGTGTCCTCCAGGATTATTGCCCATAATCCTTTCAAGGGTATTGTCCACGTGATCCTCTGGTCTTTCGACCGTCCTACCAACCGTACCTCTAAAAACAGCTACAATGTTACAGTTGTCCCTATTATTTATCCAGCAGCCCAGAAGTTCAGACAATCAATCACAGTTGTATACCACTCAGTCCAAGAATGGCGGAGGTAGTCACCCAAGTCGCAGGACTCAAGAAGCCACTGCCACCATATTGACCCCAACAACATTTCCACCACTACCATCCCCCTGAGTAGTTTGGAGGGAAAATCCCAGCTGATCTACGGGAATGGGAGTTCATCACTTCCAACAGATGTGTGTTGAATGTATTCTAATGAGTCAAATAGTCTACTTTATCGGAAACCATCATCCATCCCTCCCAAAAGGGAGCACCATCAGCACCTTCTGCAGTTACAGGCGGAGATTTTAGAAATGATTCAAAACGGGGCCCTCAAAACTGTACCCAAATCTCAGCAAAACAAACAATTTTATTTAAGGTTCTTCCTAGTGAGTCAGAAACTAGGAGAGTGACGACCGATATTAGGCCTCTGGCTCTTAACCAAATACCCACAAAAGCAGTCTTTCAGAATGTTCACCCTGCAGGACATCCTGCTATTATAGACGGGGAAAATGTGACATCACTGGATTTGTAGGGCGCTTACTTTAATATACCCAAACCTCGACAATACCTCCAATTAGCTAGATGCTATTATCAATTTGGAGTCCTCCAGGGGGACCTCAGTTTCGCTGTTCGCATCTTTGCAAATTGCATGGTTCAGGTAATCATGACATCTAGGTCCTCTATATCTAGATAATTGGCTGATGAAACTGAGATTTCAATCCGACGCAGCAGGATGCTGCTTATGACTTTCGCAAACTATGCTTAATTCTGAACACTACAAAAACCTCTCTCCTCCCAACCACCAGGATCTGTTTTCTGGGTGCAATTCTAGACACAAAAGAAGGGAAAGTATATCCTTTTGACAAGCGCTTATGCTTCTTGCATAACATTTCCAGAGTTTTGCAGAGACTGTAAAAACCTCAGTACTTTTCTGCAGGTGGGAAACGTCCTTTAGGACGAAGCCAGAATCATGCTGTGCCTTCACAGCGCAGGCAACAGAACCAATGCGTCTTTAGCATGCAATCGTTCTGCATGCAAGTCGTTACAACGACTTGCTTTAGGAGGCCGCAATAGTGGAGTGGTGTTGGAATTAAAGTCCAACACCTTCGCTACTGTTGCGCAGACTGGAGTTTGCATAGTAAATTAAACTATTACAATATCCAGCGCCCCCCTAAGGCAAGTTGTTAAAATGACTTGCGTGCAGAACAAATGCGTGCTAAAGACGCATTCGTTAAATGACGGAGTTCCTAAGGCATGCGTGAAAAACACATGCGGAATACCTTCATCCATTCCTGCAGGTCCCTACTAAGGATGATATCCTTTTCATAGCAATAATACCAATCTACAGCTCTACAAGGTCAGGCAGTGGGTGCAATCTCGAGGCTCTTTCAAAAACAATATAAACATTACAGATCAAATCAAATCTTCTCTCCTCTGGTGGGTTGACAAAAACATCATCAATGTGGGGCTCTCTTTCATACCGCAGGAATTCAGTTATGTAGTGACTACAGTTTCCGGTCTAGAATACTGGTTGTGACCACCCACAAGAGATTTGAAGAAGAGGACAACGAGGGATTATGATTACAAACAGATGAAAGTACATATCAATGTGCTGAACTTAGAATCATTTATTTGCACCTTGCTTCCTCTCTGCCAAGAATGTCAATCCTCTTTTCTGATACGAACAGACAACACCATATCCATGTTCTACATGAATAAGCAAAAAGGAACTCATTCTCAAATCAGGAGAGGTACAATGTCTATGGCTGTGAGCAATTCAGCATGGCGTATCCCTAAGAATGGGACACCGCTCGGGGTCCAGAAATAAATGAGCAGGCATGCTCAGCAGATCAGTGAAGGAATGCCACAAGTGGGAACTAAATCTGCTCACGCTGCAAAGAATATGTCATCTGTGGGGAAAACTCAACCTCTAACTCTTTGCGGTGAAAGACAGCAAGAAATGCTGGTCCTTTGCCAGTGGGTACTGCCATCCAGTAATGAGAGGAGATGCATTTTTGATGACCTCGATCAAAGGGACTGCTTACACCTCATTCTGAGCACACTAGGCATAATGAAAGAGGGAGAGCTGCTGCATCATCTTGTTATCATTAATGTGGGCCAGGCACACTAATGTACACGCCTCCTACAAATGCCTATTAACACTCCTCTATTTTTCTGGGACAGAAGCCACATCTTCTGTTCTGCACAGTGGCCAACCTCTGCATCGGAGTCCATCCTCCCTTATTTTCACAGTCTGGCTCCTGAGTGCAATTAATTATTCAGCTTGGACATTGTTGAAGATTGCAGAATAATACTTGCCCAAGCAAGAGAAAAGACCACCAACTGAACTTATTAGGCCAAGTGGAAATGTTTCTATTCTTGGTGCTTCTGAAAAGACCTGCATTCATCCACTTCACCCAAGCTCAACAACTGCTTCCATACATCTTACAGGTAGCTCAGTCAGCAGTCAGACTCTGGTGTACCTCAGTTGAAGTTTACCTTGTGTGATTTCCAGCTACCGCCACTCCATTTCTACACCATCACTTCTTTCTTCTAGGCTAATTAAAGAATTTCTGAAGGTCCTTTGCAGAGCAGTCCCACCAATGAAAACACAGATTTGTGAGGAAAGTCTTTTCCCATCTAATGAAGAGCCAGTTCGAACAAATACATACACCAGATTTTAGATATTTTCCACTGAAAGTGGCTTTGCTTTTAGACTTAACATCAGCGAGGAGGACTGGTGAACTGCAAGCACTCACAATACAAGAACCTTATTTAAAATTCCCCTGAGAGTGTGTGGTCTTACAGATAAGTCCAACGTTTATTCCAAAAGCCCTCTCTGACTTTCATCTAAATGAGCCTGTGGTCCATTTAACACCTGTAGGGGAGCAACGTGTCTGACAGAGAATGGGCGAGGGAGTCGGCCCGACTTTTGTGTCACAGCACCCTTCACAAGAAAGTCTCTTGGTGCAGTCCTCCACCAGCTGTTCCAAACCGAGCACTTTTCCTACAACTCCCTCTGATGGGGCATCAAAGCGAGTGGAAACATTTGGAAAGCACCTCCTTTCAACCACCAATTTGGCCTTGTGTTATGTGAACACCTCCTGAATATTAGGCCATTATATTCTCACCCTTTGGGATTTAGTGGCACAAGATTCAGAGCAGCCACCAGCACTAAGATTACACTGGTTGCAGTCACAGATTCCATCCCTTTCTTTGGATGCAGGCACTCCTGCTATGCTTGCACTGCTGGATCTCTCAGCGCTTTTGACATCGTTTTTCATGTAAAACTGATTAGCAGACTGAATGAGATCGGTGTCAGAGGTACTGTCCTGCAATGGTTGGCTGATTTCTTAGAAGATTGGACTCAAATTATTACTTTGGGCCCCTTTAAATCCTGTCTGGTTCCCATCACCAAAGGAGTACCGCAGGGCTCATCGTTGAGCCAGAAGCTGTTTAATATTTATGTTGCTCCTTTGGCCCAGATTGTCAAAAAATCAGTTTTCTGATGGATACATTTTCCTGTGGATTCCTTATCTTTTTAATTACCCCAATGCGCAGCATTCCACAGAAATGTTTCTCCATAGCTCTCCCACTCGCCGAGAACGTCACAATGTATCGGCTCCACATGCGACTCCGCGTGACTTAATCGGAGTTATAAGAGGACCTCGTCGTTGTGCTGACATCAGTTCCTTTTTTTGCACGCCGTCGACGCGTAACTGTTTTTTCCAGGCTCTACCACTCCTCCCCTGGCTCCGAAGCCTGAGTCTCCACCTCCAGCACCAAAGCCTGTGACTCCACCTCCAGCACTGGGGCTGAGGACTCAGACTCCTCAGCTGGAACCAGATTTGGTGCTTCCTCGGCGCCAGAGCCCTCAAACAAGGATCTGGTGTAGCAGACGTTCCCGACTCTGGGCTCGGATCCATCCAACTTTCTCAATGCTATGTTTAGAATTTGTTCACGGGCTGCAACCCCTTCTGGTGCGCATGTGTGCCCCATGAGGCTTCTTTCTTATTCACTTAGAGTTTTCCCACCTCTCTTCCAGCAGGCTCCTTGCTTACCATTCATGTGCATGTCGCCTTTGGCCTGGCCTCCGCCAGCGCCGAGACTGCTGACGCCGTTGCCTTTGCTGGAAGGGCGTGATCCTTTATTGAATGAGCCATCTCCGATGCCGTCTGGATCTGATCCGGCGCCGGTTCATCCACAACCGGCTCCACTGACTCTGCCTTTGGATTGTCCTGCGATGCCGGTTCCGAGGTCACCGGCGACGCCTCTTGCGCCACTGATGCCGATAATCAGAACCCATAGGGAGACTCGGAGGCTGTTAGAAGAGGAAAGGTATCCTGAAGAGCACAAGGGTGCTGAAGAAAGTGAAGTTGTGGATTTGGATCCTGATTTCGAAGGTCTGCAGGAGGCGAGTGATTGGATACCTTGCCTGAGTGGGAGTTAGTGTCGCCTAAGAGTTTACCACCTCCTGAAGTGACGTCTTATCATGTGCTGATACAAAAGGCTGCAGAGTTATTGGACTTGCCTCTTCCATCTGCCGAGTTAAAGTCCAATATCCTTACCAGAGTACTCCATTCGTCGGCCTCTTCATCAGAGCCATTATTGCCATTAAATGAGGCTTTGACAGAGCCTATCTTGAAAATCTAAAAAAATACAACAAGCAAAGGGGAATGCCCAAATAACTCTCCTATACATGGGCAAAGAACATCAAGACGATGAAAAACAGAATTAGTAAGGAGGGATCAATTCTTCATTTATTTCCGCCTGGCTGATGACGGCTGAAATGCCAGAAACCGGTCTTAGTTTGAGCATGGCGAAAATGTTAAATGCACATATAATTAAATGAGAGAGAGGTGTGATACCTCAATGTGCAAGAGGACTATCTCTAGATGTATCACTCAGATTTATGAGTGTACTCGAGTATGTGTATTTGTTTGGGTACTGTACATAATTGTGTATATGCACACTTGTATGTCGTTGTGAAAATTATATATGTATTTGTTCTGTTAGTTTTGGTAATGTACATATGTATGTATATATAATTTTGTATGTATGATTAATGTGTGTAGTGATGTGCCGGAGACCTGCCCTATGGCTTATGTACCTTATTGAATTATGACTATGTGTAGCAATATTTAATTATTGAGACTGTCAGGGTAATTGATGGTGCCTGAGACGGAAATAAATGAAGAATTGATCCCTCCTTACTAATTCTGTTTTTCATTATCTTGAAAATCTGGCAAAAGCCTATGACCTCAGCTGCAGTTTCTAGGTTAGTGGCAGTAAGATATAAAGTGGCTCCTGGAGACCCAGAGTTTTTGTCATCTCACCCTTCGCCCGAGAGTCTAGTGGTTCAGGCTTCTTGCTCCTCCAAGTTGTCTGCAGGCTCTTTCCCTACCACACCTGCTGATAGGGAGTCCAAAAGGATGGAGAAGTCGGCCAAAAAGATCTTTTCTTCAGGAAGTATGGCCCTTAAGTCTATTAATGCGACTTGTCTTTTTGGGCGTTATGTTCATGCCTTAATGGACTCAGCGAAGGAGGTCGTCCCTAAGTTGCCAACGGATCGTCAGGGTTATTTTTCTGAGCTGTTGTCAGATGCTCAAGCGGCTGCCCGCCAAGTTATACAATCAGGGCTGGACACTGCTGAGTCGGTGGCAAGGGCCTTGGGTTGTTGTGTGGCTACTAGACGTCATGTCTGGTTTAAGGGATCGGACCTTTCACCAGATGTCCAGGCTACTCTTTTGGACTTGACATTTGATGGGTTTCGCTTGTTTGGAGCCAAGGCTGACTCTAGCACTTCAGTGATTTAAGGACAGCAGGGCGACTGCAACATCCTTGGGACTTCAGACCCAGCCTAGAGACTATAGGCAATTCCGCAGGTTTTGAGGATTTTCTAGGAACCTGTCCTTTCGGGGAAGAAGTTGGCAGCAACAACAATAGCATGGTGCAAATCCCCTTTACAAGACCTACACGGGAAGGGGCAGAGGTAGTCTGCCGGGTTCGGCCCGTCAGCAAGTCTCCTTCTCTTCCTCGCCAGCCGTTGTTGCAGAAAAGCAGCTCTAGCTCTGCCATTTTAGAGCATGCCTGCTCCGCGAGAGGACGGTGACCTATTGTCTGCCTCAATGGAGGTCTGTCACTGCAGACCTGAGTTTAAGACATCGTGGAGAATGGGTGTGCCCTACCTTTCCTTGAGTTTCCCCCCTCCTTTTCCTCCCCGACAAGGCCTTTGCTCAAAGGAGCATCTTCTGCTTCTCGAGCAGGAGGTGCAATCGCTGCTTTTAAAGGGTGCAATAGAGTTGGTTCCAGAGCAGGAAAGGAGTTACTCCCGTTATTTCCTGATTCCCAAAAAGGATGGTCGTTTACGGCCGATCCTCGACCTCAGAATTTTGAATTCCTACCTTAAATAGGAGAAGTTCAAAATGTTAACCCTGGCACAGGTTCTCCTTGCGCTGGAAAAGGAACACTGAATGGTGTTGATCAATTTGCAGGATGCATATTTTCCCAACCCATTCTGAAGTTGCATCGGAGGTATCTCCGTTTTACGGTGAAGTCTCAACATTAGCAGTTTGTGATCCTTCCGTTCGGTCTTACTTCCGCACCTCGGGTCTTCACAAGGTGATTGCGGTGGTAGCAGCACTTCTCAGAAGGTTGGGGATTCCAGTATTCCCGGATCTAGACGACTGGCTGCTCAAAGCGAAGTTTCCGAAGATGGTGTTGCGCCATTTGCAGTTGACAACTCAATTGTTGTTCAGCTTGGTGTTGTCAATAAATGTATCCAAATCTCACCTGGAGCCCCCTCAGCGCAACCTGTTTATAGGGGCAGTACTGGACACTACAGTGAGTCATACCTTCCCCCCTCCGCAGAGGATTCAGGACATTTAGGCTATGATTCCACTGTTTCAGAAAGGAGCGTTTGTTCCAGTCCTGAAGGTCTTGCGCCTGCTGGGTCTGTTTGCTTCCTGCATTTCGTTGGTCAACCATGCACACTGGCATATGATGGCTCTTCAGTGGTGCCTCCGCAGGCAGTGGTTTCAACACAATGGAGATCTCGAGGAGTTATTCAAAATCTCCGGAGGCACTGCAGCAGATCTGCAATGGTGGAGTGTTTCAGGCAACCTATCTCATGGGAAGCCTTTTTACCCTCCGTCTCAGGTGGCCACAGTGATAACTGATGCCTCCACTCTAGGTTGGGGAGAACATCTGGGGGATCTGGAGGTCAAAGGTCTTTGGTCTCCAGAGGAAAGGTTGTTGCACATCAATATTTTGGAATTACAGGCGATACGTCTTGCTCTCAAGGCGTTTCTCCCTTCTCCCTTCTCTTCGCAGTCAGTCAGTTCAGGTCTTAACAGACAACACTACAGCGATGTGGTATATCAACAAACGGGGAGGAGTAGGGTTGTATCTTCTCTGCAGAGAAGCTCTGCGACTTTGGTCCTGGGCTCAGGACCATCAGATTTGCGTCATTGCAAATCATTGGGCTGGAGTCTTGAATGTACGTGTGGACAGTCTCAGTCAGCAGTATTCAGGCGACCACGAGTGGTGTCTCTTTCTGGATGTGGTACTTCACGTTTTCGAGATGTGGGGGTTTCCTTTATCTGTACCTGTTTGCCACTCACGAGTGCGGGCACGGCCTGTCGTCATTCTGCAGTCTCCAGTATCCTTTGCAGCGAACTCTGGGGGACGCGTTTCAGTTAGATTTTGGTTCCCAGCTTCTTTACGCATTCCGCCCCATACCCTTGATTCCTCGAGTTCCGAGGAAGATTCGCCAAGACCGGGCCCAAGTTATATTAATAGCCCCAGATTGGCCAAGAAGGGTGTGGTATACGGATCTTCTTTACCTATCTTTGTGCCCTCTGCTCAGTCTCCCTCTCAGGGCAGACCTCCTCTTGCAATCACAGGGGCAGGTTCTACACCCCGCCTCCAGAGTCTGCACCTTCATGCCTGCAGATTGAACAGGGCAACCTGAGGTCATTCTCTCTCCCATCTGATGTGGTGGATGTTATTTTATCGGCCAGAAGACACTCCACAAAGACAGTCTATGCTGGCAGGTGGACGAAATTTGTTATATAGTGTGGAGAGAAGTCAATTGATTCTTTGAAAGCCCATTTGTCAAAGGTTTTACGTTTTTGCTATCCCTGGTGCAACAAGGTTGTGCTGTGGAAACTGTTAAAGGTTACCTATCTGCCTTATCGGCATTTCTTTGTTTGCTGGATCAGACTTTACTTTTTAAATCCCCTATAGTTATGAGATTTTACACTGATAGGTTTCCTCCCACTCCGTTTATTATGCCTCAGTGGGATCTTAATCATGTTCTTACGTTTCTAATGGGTTCACCTTTGAACCCTTACCTAGTTGCCTGTTCAGGTTTCTTGCTTTCAAAACTATATTTTTAGTTGCAATTCTGCTTGAAGGGTGAATGAATTGCAGGCTCTTCGCTCCAAGCCTCCTTTTACATCATTCCATGTAGATAAGATGGTTCTTTGGACCAGAGCTGCTTTCCTGCCTAAGGTGTTCACTCCGTTCCACTTGGGCAGTCCATTACTTTGCCTACTTTTTACCCTCCCCCACATCCATCTAAGGAGGAGGAGAGACTTCATCGTTTGGACCCCAAGAGGGCAGTGAGCTTCTACTTGGACAGAACCAGAGAATTCAGACTGGATAACCAGTTATTCATCGGATATGTGGGAAAGTTGAAGGGCAAGGCTGTCCACAAAAGAACTTTATCCAGGTGGATAATCCTGTGCATCAAGACTTGCTTCGCCATGGCTAAGAAGGAGCCACCTGAAGGTATTCGTGCTCATTCTACCGGAGCTAAATCTTCTTCTGCTTTGGCTAGAGGTGTCCCTGTGGTGGACATCTGCCAAGCTGCAACTTGAGCCACCCTTCACACTTTTGCAAAGCATTATTGCTTGGATTCGGAATTGAGGAGGGACGGCCATTTTGCTCGCTCTGTGTTACAGGATTTTTTGGTGCAGGCAGGCACCCTACTCCGAGTGCGGGACTGCTTGGGGATTCTATTCAAAAGGTGAGGAATCCACAGGAAGATGTATCCATCAGAAGAACAAGTTACTTACCTTCAGCAACGCTTTTTCTGGTAGAGACCGTATCTGTCTATTGATTCCTCACTGACCCACCCGCCTCCCCATTGCCTGTCTGCCTATACCGAAAATACATTTGTTTATATCTTTCATATGAATGTTTCCTATGAGATTTTCTGGTTAAATCATGAGGATGCTTTGATTTGGAAATTCTATTGTGGGTTGTTCCCTTATTCAGTTGTACATGGCATACTATATATACTTGTGGAAGTGTTGTTGGTTAACCCGTTCACCACAAAGGCACAGAAAAAATGGATGGAACTGACGTCAGCACGCTGACGAGGTCCTATTATGGCTCCGATGACGTCACGCGGAGTTGTGTGCGGAGTCATTACATTGTGACGTCCTTGTCGACGTGGGAGAGCTATGGAGAAATGTTTCAGTGGAATGCTGCGCAATGGGGTAATTCAAAAGGTGAGGAATCCATAGGCAGATAATGTATCCACCAGAAAAAGTGTTACCCAAGATAAGTAACTTGTTCTTTGAAGTTATTTCCTATGCGGATGACGCTCAGCTGATTATCCCTTTGGACAGGACATTGATGGTACTATGTGCTGTTTTCGAAATTGCATGAGGAAGACAGCAGCCTGGATGTCCAAGGACTATCTTCAGCTGAATAGCGAGAATACAGAGGTTCAATTGTTTGGCAAAGACCACCATCTCTGGTCTCCTGACTGGTGGCCTTCTGAATTGGGGTCTGCCCCTTGCCCAAGCTAATCAGCTAAAAATGTAGGTATCAAAATTTACGATGAACTGTCCATGAAAAGCCACGTAGCTACCACAAGAGGGACATGTTTTGCGACAATGTGGCTCTTGAGGCGTTTTCCCATGCCTTCTATCCTCGGCCAGGAAAACGCTGGTCCAGGCTGTGATAATTAGCCATTTAGACTATAGCAATGCTTTGCTTATGGCAGCCAATTATTCCCTCCTGAGCAAACTACAGGTGGTGCAAAATACGGCTACCTGGTTAGTTTGTAACCTTTCCGCAGGCTCTCCTTCTGCCCCCATCCTCAGGTCCCTTCAATGGCTTCCGGTCAGAAAGCTCATTGACTTTAAGATATGTTATCTGATGGAGACTCTAGCCGCAGATTCCTTACCTTTGAACTTCCAGGCGTCAGGCTGGATCCAGAAGATTTTTCTTAGCAGTACCCCTGCGCACCGGTAGATGAGGTCGACTCCGCATGACGTCGTTGGCGCCGTGTTCGTCGTCGTCATGACGTCCGCGTCGTCAATATAACCGCCACTCCGGCACGCTGACGTCATGACGACGACGAACACGACGCCAACGACGTCATGCGGAGTCGACCCCATCTACCGGTGCGCAGGGGTACTGCTAAGAAAAATCTTCTGGTCGGCTCTGCGTTTCCCTCCCTTTCCGGTTCCGGGAGCGACCCCCGCCCAGCTGAAAGAGTTTTATGACGCCATGTGTTCCATATTTGGGCAGCCTGACCCTGCCGGCATGGCCTTCGGGCCCTGCAGGCTCAGAAGACGGAGAAGCCCTTGTAGTTCACATGCGGGTGGCTCTGTACCCGGCGCCACGGCCTCCGATTGGACTCGTTCCTGGGTGCGGACCGACGCCGGCCGCACCGCCACAGTGACTTTCCCTGCCATCACATCCGGCGCCGAGGTCCTCTGTGTCGCCTCCCCGATGCTCATTCCTGATGACACGAAGCCAGTCGGGCGTCCTCCGACGCCGAGCCGTACGGCACCATTCCATTCACCCTGCCCTATTCTGAAGGGTTGGGGATGGAGGAAGAGGATTGGAAGGGGGAGCAGGATCCCTTAGAAATCCTGCACCAACAAGATGTGGACTGGTATGAGGAACTGGGTGATGCCAGTGGTTTGGACACCTCCCCAGACTCTGGCATGCTTTCCCCTCCTACTCTGGCTATGAAGGAGGGAACATCTTTTGCCATGGTGGTGCGGAGCATCTTTTGCCATGGTGGTGCGTAGGGCTGCGGAGGTCCTCGAGCTGCAGCTTCCTACAGTGGCGGTCAAGACTAACGTCTTGACAGAGGTCCTTCAGCCTGCGGTCTCTAGCTCGGAACCCCTACTGCCTTCCAACAAGGCCTTAACAGACGTCCTTCTGGGAGCCTGGTCCAAACTCAGCACAGGGGCCCCTGTGAATAGGACGATTGCCCACTGCCATTGCCCTGCACCGGGCAACACACTTTTCCTGACCACCCACCCCACCCCCCAAATCTTGGTGGTCCAGACTTCCACTTCTCGGGGCGCGTTCCCTTCCGCACCCCCGGACAGGGAATCCAAGAGACTGGAGAACTTCTGAAAGAAATGTTTTTCTTCCGCCAGTCTGGCATTGCGGTCGGTGAACACCGCATGCCTTTTGGGCCGTTACTCCCATTCGATATGGGATACGGTTGCACAGGTGCTGCCCAGAGTCTCTGAGGAGGACCGGGCTCTACTCTCCAAAGCTATCTCAGACGGGAGAGACGCAGCTAAGTCGTGTCCTAAGCCATCAGATGTGGCGTGGACACCACAGACTCGCTAGGCAGAGCGATTTCCATGACGGTGGCCGTTCGTCGCCATGCCTGGTTGAGAACGTCTGGTTTTTCGGGGGATGTCCAGGCTAACCTCATGGACATACCCTTTGATGGCTCCCGTCTCTTCGGAGACCAGGCATATGCTGCCCTTGAGCGCTTCAAAGTCTTGTGGGCCACGGCCAAGTCTTTGGGCCTCACCACAACCCCTAGGGCCTCATCCGCTTTTCGCTCCTTTCGTGGCTACGGAAGGGGCTATCAGCTGTGCCAACCCTATTTCGGCCAGAGGACCCCGCAATTTCAGTAACCTCTGCGGGGGTCATGGACTCGGTTCACCCCGGCCCCGTGGGTCGGGAAACCAGAAGTAGAGCCAAGCCACGATCCCCTCCTCCACCGCAAAACCTTCCTAGTCCGATCCCCCAGGATCGCTCTCGGCCAGTCGTGGCAGAGTACTCCATCTCCACCGCTGGTGAGACATTACATCGGACAGGTGGGTGTTTCAAATAGTCCAAAGGGGCTATTCCCTCCCCTTTGAAGCTGCCCCTCCATCTATGCCTCCAGTGCACGATCGGCTGACGGAGGATCACCTTGCTTTACTCCGCGAGGAAGTCAAGACTCTCTTGGCCAAGGGAGCCATAGAGAGGGTTCCCGGGCCCGAAGTAGACAGTGGTTGCTATTCCTGCTACTTTCTGGTCCCAAAGAAGGACGGAGGTCTTAGTCCTATCCTAGACCTCAGAGGCCTCAATTACTTCCTCAAAAAGGAGAAATTCAAGATGCTCACTCGTGCTCCGGTCATGTCTGCCTTGGACCCAGGAGACTGGATGGTAGCGCTGGACTTGCAGGATGCTTATTTTCATATCCCCATCCTGCCTGCCCATGGTCGCTACCTGCGGTTCACGGTGGGCCACGAACACTTTCAATTTGTGGTGCTCCCCTTTGACCTCACCAGCGCCCTTCGGGTGTTCACAAAGGTGATGGCGGTGGTCGCAGCCCATCTGCGGAGATCAGGGGTTCCAGTCTTCCCCTATCTCGACGACTGGTTGTTGAAGGTGGGCTCGCCCTAAGCAGTTGTCTCCCACCTCCAGGCTACGGCCAACCTCCTGCATTCGCTGGGGTTCACTATCAACGTGCCGAAGTCACACTTGACTTGGAGCGGTTCTGGACACGGTGCAGTTTCGGGCCTATCCTCCAGAACGGCGAGTCCAGGATATTCAGGCTATGATACCGATGTTTCAGTCTCTATCCTGGATTCCGGTGAGAATGACTGAGTCGGTTGGGCCTCATGGCCTCCTGCATCCTGCTAGTGACCCATGCACGGTGGCACATGCGGGCTCTGCAGTAGGACCTGAAGTTCCAATGGGCACAGCATCGAGGAAATTTCACCGACCTGGTTCAGATTTCAGAGGGCACTGCGAGAGACCTGAAGTGCTGGCTAACAGACCGTGATTGGTTCAAGGGCAGACCCCTCTACCTTCCCCACCCAGATCTCACAGTAGTGACGGATGCGTCCCTTCTGGGTTGGGGCGGCCATTTGGGGTTGGTGATTAGAGGACTCTGGTCTGCGGCGGAATGCAAGCTCCATATCAATCTGTTAGAGCTTCGGGCGATCCGACTGGCACTGAAAGCCTTTTTACCGTCAATAAAGGGAAGGCTCATACAGGTGTTCACGGACAACACTACCGCCATGTGGTACTGCAACAAACAGGGTGGAGTGGGGTTGTGGTTCAACACCTGACCGGTTCTCAGAACGGCAGAGCAGACAAACTCAGCCGAAGGTGCCTTGCGGATCATGAATGGCGTCTCCATCCGGAGGTGGCACAAGGTCTCTTTCAGCGGTGGGGAGAGCCTTGGTTAGATCTGTTCGCCTCCGAAGAGAACGCGCAAAGTCAGCTGTTTTGCATGTTGGAGTTTCCAAGGGGGCTCTCGCTCTGCGACGCTTTTCGCCACGAGTGGAGCTCAGACCTCCTATATGCCTTTCCGCCCATACCACGCCTGCCCAGAGTGCACAAGAAGATCAAGATCGACTGGGCACAAGTTATTCTTGTGGCGTCGGACTGGGCACGGAGAGTTTGGTATCCCGAGCTTTTAGACATAAGCATCGATCCTCAGGTCAGGCTTCCCCTTCGGGTGAATCTTCTTTCGCAGCAGCAGGGGAGGGTTCTCCACCCGAACCTGTCCACGTTCCGCTTCCTTGCGTGGAGATTGAGCAGTGACAGTTGGCAGCTTTCGACCTCCCTCCTGAAGTCTGTGAGGTTATCTTGGCATCCAGGCGTCCCTCCACAAAATCCGTATACGCCTGCCTATGGAACACATTTTGTAAATATTGTACAGACCGGTCTATTGACCTCTTATCTGCTCCCTTATCTTGAAGTTCTTCTGTTTCTACTCTCTTTGGCCCAGCAGGGCTCTGCTCTGGGCACATTGAAGGGCTATCTTTCGGCCCTTTCCTCTATTCTTCGGCTACCTGATCAGCCCTCTCTTTTCAAATCTCCTCTGGTGCAGAGATTCTTGAAGGGGTTAACCCATTTGTTTCCTCCTTCACCTTTTATCATGCCACAGTGGGACCTTAATTTGGTTCTCACCTTTCTGATGTATGCACCGTTTCACCGCTGCGTAACTGCCCTCTGCGGTTGCTCACCATCAAGACAGCTTTTTTGGTGGCAATAACCTCTTCCAGGAGGGTAACAGAAACTGCAGGCACTGTCTTCACAGCCTCCTTACCTGACGGTCTTTCCAGACAAAGTGGTACTCCGGACTACGGCATCTTTTCTGCCTAAGGTGGTAACACCCTTCCATCTGGGACAGTCTGTTACACTGCCCACCTTCTATGCACCCCAGCACCCTTCCAAGGAAGAGGAGCGTCTCCATCGTCTGGACCCAAAAAGAGCGTTATCGTTCTACCTCAATCGAACCAGAGAGTTCCGGGTGGATGACCCACTCTTTATAGGATACGTGGGTGCCAAGAAAGGCCGTGCTGTTCAGAAGAGGACTATATCCCGATGGGTTATCCTCTGTATAAACATCTGTTACGCCTTAGCGAAGAAAGATCCCCCTGAAGTGCTTAGGTCCCATTCCACCAGGGCAAAAGCGGCCACCACGGATCTTCAGCGTGGTGATCCCGTTTGCGATATCTGCCAAGCTGCCACGTGGGCATCTCTGCACACTTTCGCCAGAAACTACTGCCTGGATTCCCAGTTTCTCAGAGAAGGCCTGTTTGGTCGCTCTGTTTTGTAGGATTTTCTGGTCTAAGCTGTTCCACAGTCCCTCCTCCAGGGATGGTATTGCTTGGGTATCTGTTCAAAGGTAAGGAATCTGCGGCTAGATGTCTCTATCAGATGGACAAGTAACTTACCTTCGGTAACGCCTTATCTGGTAGAGACATGATCTAGCCGCAGATTCCTTACTGACCCACCAATCCTCCCCGCACTGTGGTATTTGTTTTAAGTGTCAGGGATGTTCCCCTTCAGGGCCCTAGTCGTTTATTTTTTAATACACCATGGTCAGTCACTTCATGGATTCGCGCATCTGGCATGGAAAGTCATGAAAAGTACTGACGTCAGCGTGCCGCAGTGGCGGTTATATTGACGACGTGGACATCACAACAACGACTAACACAATGCCGACGACGTCACGCGGAGTCCAACAACGCCATCTACCGGCGCGCAGGGGTACTGCTAAGAAAAATCTTCCGGATCCAGCCTGACGCCTGGAAGTTCAAGATAAGGCGTTACCGAAGGTAAGTAACTTGTCCCTCTTGCCCACATAGCTTTATTGAGCAGGTCTCCTTTTGTATCTTAAAGACAAATTACGCTACTACTGTCCCTCTCGCACACTGAGATCAAGCGATAAGGCACTTCTGTCCATTCCCCGCATCCATGCCTCAAGATATGCGGGCAGAGCATTTCCTCATACTGCCCCAACGGCGTGTAATCAGCTTCCAGGACACCTTCACTTCTGTTTGGACTTTGCTCAGTTCAAAAGATTGTTAAAAACCTGGCTGTTTCAATTATTAGATGTGATTCATGTGGACGTCGAGAACCGAGATGCACCTTCTGGTGCGATTTGTTGCGCTTTATATAATGGATAAAACATAACAAGTCCTCCCTGGTGAGCCCAAAGACCTTTGCCCCGTACTATCCCAGGAGATTCAAGATGGTCGTGACGTGGCAGAGTTCACAATTTGTTGTGGCTTGGACACCACCGACTCCATTGGGCGGCCATAGGCATCGGTGTTGCTGTGAAGAAACAGGCTATTTGCAGGTTCACCCTACTTTTTGCCCCTATTTTGACTACTAGGCACTGGTGTAATGACTCTGAAATGCCCTAAACCCTGCTAATCAGGACTCATTAGATGTGCTCTAACCCTTTTCTCTAATCATTTTTCAAAGTTTATGGTTTATTGGCTTATACCCAATTGACAGAAGTTAACTTCCTTAGAAGCCTCTAGTGTATGGTACCAGGTGTGCCTATGGCATGTAAGTTAGTGTCTCTCGTGGACTACAGCACTTGTTGTGCCTCCACAAGTGTGAGAGAGTGAAACGTGCCTCCCAGCCTACCACTGCAGACTAGTAGAGAGCAGTTTGAAACTGCTAACTCGACTTTGTCATTTAAAGCAATGGCAAAGCCCAAACCTTCCTCTTTAATATAAAAGTCACCTCTAAAGAAGGCATGTCGAGCCCTAATACAGGGTGCTGTGTATTAAAGAGTAGAACATGCATTTTTCCTGTCCTAACAGTTAAACCCCCTAGTTGTCGTTTTTACTATAGTAAGGCTAGTAGTCCCATTGGCTAGTACAGGATTACATACTGACAACTCTGCTGTGCTAACTCCTGAATGGGACCATTAAGATTGGTAATTCAAAGTATCAAAAGAATTGTTACATTAAACCCTATTTGTTGCCCAAGTCAAATTTAGTGTAACTTTTAAATATATAGCAACGTTAGAACATTGCCACTTGGTCGGTGTCCGCTTATAGTTGCTGGCCATGAGACAGCCTTCTGACCCTCTTGGGGAGGCATGTGAATGATTCACAGGAAAGGATACAATTGAGGTATGCCGTTGGGAGAGGTGTTACTTCTGCCTGGCAGGAAGTCACACAGATCGTGAGCCCAAAAGGCGAGCTTCAAAGGAGAAGCTAGCCTTGAAGGGCAAATAATGGGGATGCACTGGAGAGTTGCTCTTTTGTTCAGGTAGACAGGCTGGCAGCCTGGACAGAGAGGAAGAACCAGTTGCCAAACCCTTTTTTTCTGTGGGCATGGAGGCCTCAGGTAGCCAAACCTCTAGGGTGGGCTACCAAGCTCCACACACCAAGAGAGGGGTTCAGCCATCTTGGGAGTGAGCAGAATAGTGCACTCTGGGATAGCTGTATGCTAAACTTCACAGGCAGTTGTCATGAGGCGGGCGGGATCCAAGTAGCCTATTGGGTAATCACTGCAACTTCCCCGAGGGCACTTTCTGGGCATAAAGGAGGCACCCTTGGCTCCAGACCTCAGATCTCGACTGTACTGGAGAGGAGTACCGATAAAGGACTGCCCTGCTGAACTTGTACCTGGCAAAAAGAAACAATACCACAGTGGACTGCACCTACTGCTCTGTGGGCAAGCAAAGTGAGAACTGTGCCTGTGGTGTCCTGCTCGTGGAACAATCTTCCCCTGAGCCGCAGAGATTCCAAGAGTCATTTGGCTGACTTCCTGTAACAGCACCAGGGCCACAAAAGCTAGAGGCGTTTGCCTGGGCATTTTGGCAACCCATATCACCCAGTGCGCGGAAGTTGCACCCAAGTCTGCTGGACTAGGGAGAATCGTCTGAGTCTAGTTTGGTCTCCCAGATGGAGAGTTCTCGCCAAGAGAAGGGGACCAGTAGTCCTGTGGCTACTGAACTTTTGCTGGACCAAAGAAGACTTCGAGGGACATCAACCCCTGTAGCCAAAGTTGCCCCACCAAGACCGTGGACTGAGGAGTAGCCCCAGATAGCCCCTCGTCAACCAGGCAGCATCACCAGCATCCTATATCCCTTGCATCAGGATCACCCCACAAAACTCAATGGCAAGTTGCCATTAAAGCTGGAACTGGACTGGAGACTGCTTCCTTTAACTGTCAGATTTGTTAAACTTATCAATGCATGTTTGTGGTTGAGTGAAAAGATGTGATTTACTCAAATATTTATATCTCCAGAACCCTCCAATGGATCTTGTTTGGTGCTGCTAAATTCTTTGCACTAGTAACGAGCCTGACTGGACCCAAGTTGGTATTGTGCGTGTATTACACTGCGAGTTCTCTCAACCACACCATATAATACACCACTTTTCTCACAGTTGCCATTCGCCGCTATACATGGCTGCGCTCATCTGGGTTCTCTGGTGAGGTCCAGTCCTCCCTGATGGACATGATCTTTGATGAGAATCGCCTATTCGGCACAAGGCTGACTCCGTCCTTGAACGCTTCAAAGAGAGTGGGGTCACTGCTTGCTCTCTGGGCCTTTGTGCCCTCTCATCAGCAGCAATATTTTCATCGCTCCTTTCATGGCTTCCACCTCCCCCACCTGAAACCCCCCAAACCCCTTTAGTGTACCCTTACAGGGCCACAGCCTACCTGTGGGAGGCTGAATTTACCGATTCTAACCAGGTTGGCAGGCTATCACGTTAGACAGGTGAGTCCAATTATATGCCTTACCCTTCCTTTCTTCCCTGCTACACCTTCCACTGTCTACCCCACAACTGACGGAGTATCATCTATCCATTTTGCAGCAGGAAGTGCAAGCACTTTTGGACAAAGGGGCTGTCAAGAGGATACCAGTGCCAGAAGTAATACGTGGTTGTTATTCCCACTTCTTTGTTGTGCCCGAGAAGGACGGAGGTCTTCGGCCTATTCTAGATCTGGGCTCTCTCAACACCTTCCTCCAGAAGGAGAAACTCAGAATACTCACCCTGGCCCAGGTCTTGTCTACGGTCGACACTGAAGACTGGATGGTAGCATTGGACCTACAGGACGCCTATTTCCATATTCCAGTCCTACCGTCCCTATGGGCTTACCTGAGGTTTTTGGTGGGACTGGAGCAATTTCAAGTTGTTGTACTTCACTTTTGTCTCACTAGCGCCTTTGCTCACGAAGGTGATGACAGTGAGGCAGCTAATTTCGGAGGTCATAGTTGCCAATCTTCTAACTCCACGACAGGCTGCTGAAGGCAGGCTTGTCCCAAGCAGTCATCACCCACCTCCAGACTACAGCGATCCCCTGTCATCTTTGGGTTTACTATCAACGTGCCGAATTCACACCAGACTTCTCCTCAGACGCTCGCCTTCATCTGAGCCATTCTGGATACAGTTTGGTTTAGTGCTTTTCCCCAGGGAAAAAAAGTCTATGACCTTCAGGCAATAATCCCAATCTTTCCGCCTTGGTTCTGGATTTCAGTGAGGCCAACTCTGAGGATGCTGGCACTGATGGCCTCCTGCATCATGCTGGTCGAGCACACAGGGTGGCATTGGTGGGATCTGAAGTCCCAGTGGCCCAACATCAAGACGACCTCTCAGACTGCGTTCAGGTTTTGGTTGAGACTGCAAAGGATTTGCAGTGTTGGTTACTGGACCTCGATTGGGTCTGTAGCAGACTCCTCTCCCTTCCCCACCCAGAGCTGACAGTGGAGCCCGATGAATCACTTCTGGGTTTGGGCAGCCATCTGGAAGAAGTAGGGATCACAGGCCTCTGGTCTCCGGAGAAGTTCCGCTCTACATCAGCCTTCTGGAGCTGAGGGCCATTTGCTTGGCATTGAAAGCCTTCCTTCTGTCCATCGAGGGGAGACTAGTACATGTCCTCATGGACATCACCACCTCCATGTGGTACTACAACAAATAGTGCGGGTGGGGATACTGTGCCAGTAAGCCTTGCACCTCTGGAAATAGCTTGACCACCAGGAATGTTTTCTTGTGGTGATCCACCTTGCAGGAACACTGAATGCCAGGGTGGACGAGGTTAGCTGTTGACACCTGACTGATCATAAATGGCAGCTACACCCGGAGGTAGAGCAAGGTCTCTTGCAAATTTGGAGAACCTTGGCTTCATCTGTTCGTCACAGCCGAGAACCCGCAATGTCTGCTTCTGTGCGTTTTTATTTCCAGGTCGTCTCTCACTCTGAGGCAGGTTTCGCCTCGTGTAGAACTCTGGATTCCCGTATGCCTTTCTGCTGATACCACTCCTTTCCAGACTTCTCAAGATCATCAGGACAGACCGGACGTCCCCCTAGTGGCAACGAATCGGGCATGGAGAGAGGGTCAAATTTGTGGATTGGGCGGAACTTGCTAGATAAACCCCTTCCAGGCCAAATTGTCTGACGTTCTGTTATTTGTTCTGTTTCTTGCCCAGCAAGGCTTTGCTTTCGGCACAGTTAAAGCATATCTTCCGGCCGTCTTACCCGTTGCCAGATCAGCCCTCTTTGTTGAAATCACGAGTTGTGGTGTGATTTTTAAAAGCATTGCAACATGTTTCCCCCTTCTCTTTTTGTCGTGCCCCTATGGGACCTTAATCTAGTCCTGGCTTATCTGATGTGCACTCCGTTTGAGCCGCTTCACAGCTGTTCCTTACAGCTCCTTACCATAAAGACTGTGTTCCTCATTGCCATCACCTCGGCACGGCGTGTGACTGACCTTCAGGCCATATGTGTCAATTCACCTTGCACAAAAGCCACCGGGTGGACAGTCAGTTCTTTCTGGGGTTCTCTGGAGCAAAAAAAAGGCAAGGCAGTGCTGAAGAGAACCATCTCCCATTGGCTCGTGCTCTGCATTAAGATTTGCTGTGGATTTGCCAAAAAATCAGCTTCCAGGAGTACTGCATGCTCAGTCTACCAGAACCACAGCTGCTACCACTGCGTTGGCACGTGGAGTCCCTGTCCTAGACTTTTGCCAAGCAGCTACGTTGGCGTCCCTCTATACATCCACAAAGCATTATTGCTGGACAGTCAGGTTTACCCGGAGGGGCATTTTTCCCATTCTGTCCTGCAGGACTGTGAGAGGGATGGGCGGAAAGTAAAGCGAGAAGGTCTTATGTGTGGCTGAATGATGGCTTCCTTTATTTAAAGGGGCTCAAATGACAAAAGAAATAATCCAAAAGAAGAGTCAGGTAGGGTAGGGTTCGGACGTCGTCTGCTTCCGTTATGTTGGTGGTGGATCCTCTTCTCCTCGTAGGGCGATGGTGGCACAACCCCGGGGTGCAGGCGGAAACAAAAGGAGAGAAGACAGTCAATGTAGCTGTCCCGTAAGGGAAGGATAACGTGAGGTAACTCACGTTCCACCACCTTAGGTCAAGGAATCCACTGAGAGAGTGAAGGGATGTAAAAGACACGGAAGCGGGTGAAACGTAAAGGGGGAGGGTTACCAAAACAGAAAGGAAGGACCGTTTTGTAATTCAGGTCCTTCTTTACCCCGGGCTCCTTATAATTTCAGGAGTTGGTTACTGTCTGACACCCCCACGGATAAGCCAGAGTAACAACTGTGTAGCAGAGGGTTTCTAATGGGCTGGTGCTAGTGCTGTACAAAGTCTCAGGGTGTGCGCGGGAGTGGAGCTGTAACAGGGGGGAGGTGAAGGAGTCGGTGAAAACTGTGGGAGAAAACCGTGACCACCACACTACCCCGTGTTCCCTGAGTCCCTTAGACTCGCCTCCCCCTTCCCAGGTCGCAATATCCCCTGCCCCGTTTCACGTACCGCTGTGGCCGCAACTCTCCTGAGCTGCGGCGGCGTTGAGGCGTCCTCCGGGGGTGTCCACCACTCTTCGGACCACTCCTCCCGCTCGGCTTCACCTTTCTCCTCGTCCTGCTGGGAATCCTCGTCTGCTTCTCGTCCTGGCTCGGTAAGGCTCTCCGTCTTCTCCTCGATACTCCACGCTCCTTCCTCCGGTGATCTTTCTCCGATCTCCCTCTCCTCAGCGTCTTCCGGGTTTACAGCCAGAGATTCCGCCCCTTGAGCCCACGAGGCGTCCTGCCATTGGCCGACATGTTGAAGGGGGCGTTCTTGGTCCTGCATGGGAGAGGAGCCGTAAGAGATTAACTCTTTCCGGGCTATACCCGGGCTAGCGAAAGGCATTCCTGGTACCCTAGGGGGTTTAGTATTGGCCACGGGCAGGGTGATGTCCCGGTCCTCCTCACATCCCCCTTCCCTAACATTCTTGCCAGCAAGAACAAAGTCAAGAGGATACCGGGATAAATAGTCAGCGTTGGCTTGATCCCTACCCTTCCTGTGTTTGGTGTGGAACCGATAGGGTTGTAATGCCAGGAACCATCTCAGTATCCGGTCGTTATGCCCCTTATTCCTGGATAACCACTCTAATGACTCATGGTCAGTGAAAAGGGTGAATTCCCTCCCCTCAAGGTAATATCGAAGGGAATCAACCGCCCATTTGATGGCGAGGGCCTCCTTTTCAATAACTGCGTAATTTTTCTCCCGAGGAAATAGCTTTCGGCTTATATAGAGGATGGGCCTTTCCCTTCCCTGGGAGTCAACTTGGGACAACACCGCTCCTAAGCCTGTGTCGGACGCATCTGTTTGTAAGATGAACGGCTGAGAGTAATTGGGGCTCAGTAACACTGGGTGGCACGTCAGGGCTTGTTTTAATCGTTGGAAAGCATGGAGGAGGGGGGGAGTGGGTTGTCTCAGCTCTTTTTCTGTCGACACCTTCTTTTGTAATAGATCAGTCAAGGGGGAGGCTATTTGGGAAAAGTTAGAAATGAATCGGCGATAATACCCCAAGAAACGCTCTTAACTCTTTTTTTGTCTTGGGAAATGCGATGTTGGAAATAGCTGCTACTTTCTCGGTCTGTGGTTTTATGTACCCTTCCCCCAAAAGGTATCCTAGATACTTCACGGACTGGGCAGCGAGTTTACTCTTAGCTGGGTTTATGGTTAGACCTGCTTCTTTCAAGGCTCGAACTACTTTCTCCAAATGGTCGAGGTGTTCGGCCCAGGTGGAGCTGTGGATAACGATGTCGTCTAGGTAAGCAGCCGAAAAATCAGAACAAGGTTTTAGAACCGTGTTAATCAGGCGTTGGAATGTGGCAGGAGCCCCATGGAGACCGAAGGGGAGAACGGTAAAATGGTATAGACCGCTGGGAGTCGCAAAAGCCGTTTTCTCCCGGTCTCCAAGTCGTAGGGGCACCTGCCAATATCCCTTGCACAAATCAAGGGTGCTGATGTATCGGGCAGTACCCAGACGCTCCACCAGCTCATCGACTCTCGGAAGTGGATAGGAATCGAAACAAGAGATCTTATTCACTTCCCGAAAGTCGATGCAAAACCGGATGGACCCATCCGGTTTGGGCACCAGAACGATTGGTGAAGTCCATTCACTATTGGAGGGTTCGATGATGCCCATTTTCAGCATTTGTTGTACTTCGCCCTCTATCGCCTGTCTACGGGACTCTGGAACGCGATAGGGGCGTAGTTTCACTTTTGTACGTGGAGGGGTCACAATGGCGTGTTCCATCAAATGGGTTCGGCCTGGATACAGGGAGAACACCTCCTGTATGGATCGTAGCTGAGTCTCTAGTTCTCTTTTATTGGTGTCTGGGAGGTCCCCATCTATGCTTTGCAGAAACACAGGTTCAGGACCCTTTGTAAGCCCTATCTGTACCGGAATGGCCCCCTCCCAATTCTTAAGCAGGTTGACATGATATATCTGTGTCTTTGTCTTCTTTTGGGGATCCAATTCCAGGCGATAGGTCACTGGGGTAACCTTTTCCACCACACGATAAGGGCCCTGCCATTGCCCCAACAACTTATGGTCGGAAGTGGGCATCATCAAAAGAACATAGTCATTAAGGTCAAATGTGCGGGTTTTGGCTTTTTTATCATATTGTGCCTTCTGTGCTGTTTGGGCTTGTTCGAGGTGGGATTGGACAATGCTGCGGATCTGACCCAGATGGGTTTTCAGATTGAGAATGTACTCCGGGAGGGGTTTCGTCCCTTCTGGCTCCTCCTCCCACTCTTCCTTCAACATGTCGAGCAACGTGCGAGGCTGTCTGCCATAAAGCAACTCGAAGGGTGAATACCCAGTGCTCCTTTGGACTTTGCAACGAATCGCAAAGAGAGCCAGAGGGAGCATGTCTTCCCACTTCCGCTTTTCAAGGTCCGAAAGTTTTTTTTAGTGTCGCCTTGAGGGTGGCGTTATAGCGTTCCACCAACCCATCTGTGGTACGCCGAGTTGCGGATCTGTTTGATGTTCAGGGAGAGGCATACCTGCCTCATGAGGCGAGACATAAAAGGGGTTCCCTGATCCGTGACCAGTTCCCTGGGAAAGCCTACTCTCGAAAAGACGGTGATCATGGCTTTGGCTATTTGTGGTGCGTTAGGTTGGCGCAAGGCCACCGCTTCCGGAAAGCGGGTAGCATAGTCAACCAACACTAACACAAATCGGCAACCACTACGAGAAGGTAACAAGGGGCCTATGATGTCCATACCAACCCTGGAAAAGGGTTCCGGTATGATAGGCAAGGGTCGTAAGAGTGCTCGTGGTGGCAGGGACCTACTGTTTCTTTGGCATATGGCACATTCTCTGCAGTATTTTCGGACCTGGGAAAATATGCCAGGCCAATAGAACCTTTCCAATATTGTCTTTTCCGTTTTATCCTCCCCAAAGTGCCCTCCCAATAAGTGACTGTGGGCTAAGAATAAGACCTTCTCCCTATAAGGTTGGGGCACCAATAATTGGGTTGGTAATCCCCTCCCACCATTACGATAGAGCAGGTTTTTTCTGACAAAAAACTGGGGACCTACTTGCTCAGGATCCTCTTCGTTTGTGGCCTTGTTCCAGGCCTCACGTAAAGCTGGGTCGTCCCGCTGGGCCTCCTGAAACCCCCGTTCGTACTGCCACACCGGGGTCTCCTTACTTTGGGTTAGAGCGACCCTTGTCCAATTCCTTTTTTCTCTCTTTTTTTGCTTGCCACTTTTCCGATATTTCCCCGGCACTAGATCTGGTTCTGTCTCCTGTGAAAAGGGTGCTGACCTCCTCCATTCCTCCCCTTCTGCCCAGGACTCTTGTATCATTTTAGGCATATGGGGGTAATCGTTTCCTAACACTAGAGGTTCGGGTAAACGGGGAATAAGCCCTACTTTCAATGACTCTGCTTTCAAGGACGGATCGTGTTGGATCTCAATCTCTGTTGTGGGATATCGATGACTGTCCCTGTGTACGCACTGTATGGTGACGTGTCCTGTAGGTCGTGGACGCCCCCCGGGATGGCCTGTGGTTGGATTACGCTTTGTAAACAGCCAGTGTCGATCAAAGCCTGTCTTTCCTCCCCGTTAATCCGTACTGCTCTATGGTAGGGAAGGCGTGCGCCAGAGGAACTACAATAGTAGTTGCGCACCAGCCCTACCTCCATAGGTTCCTCCCTCTGAGGACAAAAATGGGCTATGTGACCTACGGTTCCACAATTATAACATTGTGGTCCCTGTTGGGTAGTTACCCGGGGTGGTGGTATGGATGGCCCTGGTAGAAGGGTAACTGTTTCTGGCTTGCGTGAGGGGTGGAGTGGTTTGTGGGGTTTCATAGGAGTTCCGGGATGTTTCCAGTGCATATCCTCCCGTCCCCTTTGGGGTTCTTGGGTCCTGTAAAAAGCGCTGGCAATCTCAACGGCTCGGTCCAGAGTCAGGCCCATGTGTTCTCACCCACTTTTGTATGTTCGGGTGCAGGGACGACGGATATTGTTCTAAATAGACCTTCTCCATAATCTCATCCTTGGTTGATTGTTGCGGCTTCAACCACCTATCAGCCATGTCCCGTACTCTATAGGCTAAGGCACGGGGAGTTTCCTGAGGTCCTTCCTTGATTTGTCGCAGGCGTAGGCGGAAAGTCTCCTCGTCTATGCCCATTCTCTCCAGTATGCTTCTATTAATGTCGTCGTAAGGGGTAAGACCCAAGGGGTTAACAGCCTGGTAGGCCGCTTGGAGATCCCCGGATAACAGAGGGCCCAAGTATTGCCCCCATTTGTCTTGGCCCCAACCTGCGGCCCTGGCCATGCGTTCAAAGTTCGAAAAGAAAAAATCGGGGTCTTCCCCTCCCACATACTTCTGTAGGACCACCGAGGGGAACCCCATTGTACCCCTCTGTTGGCTAAGGGTGTCGGCCAGCTTCCCTATGACGGCCTCCTGGGTCTGGCTCTGTTCCTCAAGGGACTTGTGTATCTTCTCCCGGTCCTCTTCGGATACGGACAAAAACTTCTCCATACACCGTTCCAACTTCTCTTGGCTTTCTGCCATCTTTCTTACGACTGCCTCCATTTTCCCGGATCCCTCTTCTGACACCAGATGTGAGAGGGATGGGCGGAAAGTAAAGCGAGGAGGTCTTACGTGTGGCTGAATGATGGCTTCCTTTATTTAAAGGGGCTCAAATGACAAAAGAAATAATCCAAAAGAAGAGTCAGGTAGGGTAGGGTTCGGACGTCGTCTGCTTCCGTTATGTTGGTGGTGGATCCTCTTCTCCTCGTAGGGCGACGGTGGCACAACCCCGGGGTGCAGGCGGAAACAAAAGGAGAGAAGACAGTCAATGTAGCTGTCCCGTAAGGGAAGGATAACGTGAGGTAACTCACGTTTCACCACCTTAGGTCAAGGAATCCACCGAGGGAGTGAAGGGATGTAAAAGACACGGAAGCGGGTGAAACGTAAAGGGGGAGGGTTACCAAAAACCAAAACAGAAAGGAAGGACCGTTTTGTAATTCAGGTCCTTCTTTACCCCGGGCTCCTTATAATTTCAGGAGTTGGTTACTGTCTGACACACCCCCACGGATAAGCCAGAGTAACAACCGTGTAGCAGAGGGTTTTTAATGGGCTGGTGCTAGTGCTGTACAAAGTCTCAGGGTGTGCGCGGGAGTGGAGCTGTAACAGGGGGGGGGTGAAGGAGTCGGTGAAAACTGTGGGAGAAAACCGTGACCACCACACTACCCCGTGTTCCCTGAGTCCCTTAGACTCGCCTCCCCCTTCCCAGGTTGCAATATCCCCTGCCCCGTTTCCCGTACCGCTGTGGCCGCAACTCTCCTGAGCTGCGGCGGCGTTGAGGCGTCCTCCGGGGGTGTCCACCACTCTTCGGACCACTCCTCCCGCTCGGCTTCACCTTTCTCCTCGTCCTGCTGGGAATCCTCGTCTGCTTCTCGTCCTGGCTCGGTAAGGCTCTCCGTCTTCTCCTCGATACTCCACGCTCCTTCCTCCGGTGATCTTTCTCCGATCTCCCTCTCCTCTGCGTCTTCCGGGTTTACAGCCAGAGATTCCGCCCCTTGAGCCCACGAGGCGTCCTGCCATTGGCCGACATGTTGAAGGGGGCGTTCTTGGTCCTGCATGGGAGAGGAGCCGTAAGAGATTAACTCTTTCCGGGCTATACCCGGGCTAGCGAAAGGCATTCCTGGTACCCTAGGGGGTTTAGTATGGGCCACGGGCGGGGTGATGTCCCGGTCCTCCTCACAAGGACCTTCTGGTTTGAATCTATACATAGACCCACCTCCGGATAGATATTGCTTTGGTATCCATTTTAAAGGTGTGGAATCTTCATCTAGTAGTCTCTACCAAGTCAAGTTACTTACCTTCGGTAATGGTCATTCTGGTGGAGACTCTAGCCACCGATTCCTCACTGACCCTTCTGACCTCCCTGTTCTGTACGTGGAATCTATCCATTAGTATGACCCTGCGTCTAGGAATCTGCTCACTATTTTTGATTTTGGGGCTCCGTGTCTGGGGGCATGGACAGTCTCGAAAGCAACTGACGTCAGCCCACTAGAGTGGCACCCATATAGGCCCGCATGTCATTTCTGGAGCAGAATGGCGTCTGTGCGGATCTGCAAGGTACCACCTTCCGGCGCACAGAGGTACTGCTGAAAAGTTTCCAGAACCAGTCTGACGCCTGGGAATATTCAGAAGGTGAGGAATCTGCGGCTAGATAGTCTCTATCAGAAAGAGCATCGCCGAAGGTAAGTAACCTTTTTCTACTTGCTGTATCTAGCCACATCAGAATTACTAAACTCTCCTATAAAAGCCCACCTGGCTGTTATAAAGGCAAATATAAAATCAGACACTAAATTGTACTCCAAATGATGGTACCGATTTTAGCACCATTATAAAGAGGAATTCAAATACAGCTTGAATATGCTTCATTTCATTCTACATAAAACGCTACATTGCATACAGTTTCCAGTCCAGCAGTATGTGCCTTTAATGTGCTACCCTGACTTGCAAAATCAGTAGCAATAGCCACAGACTGCTTGGGGTAAGTTTATTTCTAGTTCAGCACGCTTCCTTAACGAATATGCCTCTTTTTCCCACTGCCCGTCACCCCGCATGTTACAACGCGGTTACAACGACCGCGTTGTAACAACGCATACCATTACCACGCAAGTCGTAACCACGACTTGCGGAGGGGGGCGCTGGATGTTGGAATAGTATAATTTACTATTCCAACTCCAGTCTGTGCGGACAGTAGGGAAGGTGTTGGATTTTAAATCCAACACCTTCTCCCCCCTCCGCAAGTCGTGGTTACTACTTGCGTGGTAATGGTATGCGTTGTAACAACGCGGTCGTTGTAACGACCGCGTTGTAACAACATGTGGGGTGACGGTTTCGTGGTCAGGGTTGTTTACCTTCCTTAACAAATCAAAACTGGCCTGGGATATGCATGTCTGCCTGAACACGATCCCTTTTATAGGTCTCCCTTTCCAAGACTCTTTATCTAGTGCTGATTCCCGTTGCATCGACGCTGCTGACGCTGGAGGAAGTACTTGTAGTCCAATCGGCCTCTGAAGCGCATCCACCAGACCTCGTCTGAAATCCTGCCCATCTCGACGTCAACCTGAATCAGACTCTGAAGGTACTCTTCCATTGCGACTACGATTTTCAGACCCTGAACCACACGACTATGACACTGTAGAGCATGAATATCAACAATATGATGATGAGAACGTAATTTTTTTACCTCGAAGAGGTTAGTGGCCTAGACACATCCCCCGACACTGGTCTTAATTCTCCATCTGGTCCTTCCACAGAGGAATCGGTATCTTTTGCGATGGTCATCAGAAGGGCTGTAGGAGTCGAGTCATTGACTTGCAGCTACCATCAGTAGAGGTCAAAATGTGTGTCCTTACAGAGGTACTGCAGCCAGGGCAGACCTTCTCAGAGACGCTCCTCCCATTCAACAAGGCCATCACGGACACCTTACTGGGCACTTGGGAAAACCTGGTTCTCTTGTAGGGGATTTCCGTGATAGTCATAATCATGGGAATAGTCCCGCCCATGTGCGTGGACCCCGGAGCACTTCATTAGATATATCTTCTTAAGTTGTCATCTTCTGCCTTTCTTCAGAAGGCCTGTATGGACACTTAAGAGATAAAAAGACAATAATGCAGCCTAAGCAACTAGGCTACACTGGCCATTACTTCATCCTGAAGTGAAAAAAGATAGCCAGTTTAACTTAAATTTAGTAATTTGCTGAGTTTTACACATAGAAAACTCTCCTTCACTAAACTCCTTTTTTCATGATAGAGATGAAAAGGAATGGATAGAGAAGCCCCCATAGGCTGCCATTATGTGTCTGCAAATGGGTACTGTGCCTTTAAGAGTCTCCAGAGACCCCTGGTATCCCATGAGGCACAGCCAGAGGCATTAACTTTCAGTTCTTTTTTCCGGCTCCTGCTAGCAGGACCCTGGAGCATTGAGCTCTAACCTTTTTTGGTATTTTCTTCAAAATTAGTGATTCTATTTGAATTTTTTGCATTTCACTCGACGTCTTTGGCCTTTATCTAACTTCTGCTGTAGTTTTTTGGCAGAATTTCTGCAGTCTTCTTGTCAAAATGCCATCTCTTTTTGACAAGTGCCCTGACTGTGGTAGGAAGAAGGCCAAGTCGGATTCTCACAGAGTCTGTATTCTGTGTTTGCCTGTGTCTCATGTGCCTGACTCCTGTTCCATCTGCAAGACTTTTTCCAGGCGCACCCTGCGTGACAGGGAGAAGATTCGGCTCCAAGGGATGGAGCAGAGGAGACAGAAGGCGGCTTCTTCAGCCTCTGGGAAAGGAGAGGGTAAGTCCTCTACCAAGTCCCATGCTTCGACCTCTGGGGGGCTCCCCAGCAGAAAAACGGCGGAGAAATGTCGCCGGTCGACGTCGAGGATGGCGACGACTACGTCGAGAGCAGGTATGACCACAGTGTGCTCTCCGTCGCTCCAGGGCTCTGGGTCGAAGCGACGTCGACGATCAACGTCGAGGAGAAGAACGGCGAGATCGCCATCGAGGGTTCCCCCGCGTTTGACGTCGAGGCACCGAACATCGCCGTCGAGGCATCATCGCCGTCGAACTGTGTCTCCCAAGCGGCGGTCGCCGCCGAAGCGTCGTCGCCGATCACCATCGACGTCTACACGAAGATCGACGTCGAGGAGGAAACCGACGTCCGCAAGACGGTCGAGACGAGGATTGACGAGAAGGTCGACGTCGAGGGGTCGCTACAGACGTTCGCCGTCGAGGTCCCGTTCCGGGCCTCGCTCCGTTGTGAGCCTATCGTCGTCAACAGGGACTTCGCGTTCCAGGCTACGTCGGCGCTCGACGTTGAGCAGTGGATCGACGTCGAGAGGGACTGATGGGGAGTCCAGGGTCCTTTCCTCACGGCCCGCTCGTAAAAGAAGGAGGTTGGTTTCTTCGCCAAGTTCGGAGTATTCGCGTACCTACTCACCATCTAGGTCGCCCCCTGCTCCTCCCACACCGGTGGCCCTACCAGGGATGCCTCAGCCGCCACTCCTTCCTCCACCTCCGGCTACTCCTCCGCCTCCTCCTCCTCCGCTTCCTCCACTGATTCCACCACCACCACCACCTCCTCCTCAACCTCAGCCTGGGCCCGTGGCTCCTCAGCCTACGCGCCCTGTGGAACCTCGACGACCAAGAACACGGTCTCGCTCGAGACATCGTTCAGATAGACACCACCGGTCTTCCACAAGATCACGTCGTCGCCATTACCAAAGGTCTCGGTCCCGGCATACCAGGGATACATCCTCCACGAGTACGGGGAGGTACTCTCCTACCCTCACAGACTCTCCCCCGCAGAGGTTTTCACCGGTTGATGATATTTCCACCTTCCAGGAGGTTCTGGTCAAAGGGGCTGCGAAACTGAACATTCCCCTGTCTACCCCTGTGGAGTCTACCTCTATGATATTTGAAACTCTACAGAAGAGACAGACATCACGTCCGTTGCTTCCGTTAGTGCCGGGGTTGGAGGAACCGGCTATGGAACTATTCTTGACGCCGTCTTCTATAAAATCTGCACCTTCCAGGTTACAGAAGAAGTATCGTCCACCGGAGTCGGACCCTGCCTTTCTCCGGCTGGACCCCACTCCGGACTCTGTCATAGTGGTGGCGGCACGGAAGCAGCATGCTACGGCTCCGACCTCCACGGTGCCACCGGATAAGGAGAGCCGTAAGCTGGACTCGGTGGGTAGAAAGTCTTGTAACACTGCGGCGACTTCCATGAAGGCGGCCAGCTCTACTGCCTTGCTGGGCCGTTATGATAGATCATTGTGGGAGTCCCTTCAACAATTTATGGATCTCCTACCCAGAGACAAGAGGGAAGACTTCCAGGAGATTGTGAATGAGGGCCTGATGGTCTCTAATCAAGTCATCAGCGCTGCAGCGGATGCTTCGCTCCTGGCAGCCCATGGGTATTGCCATGGTATTGCTCTACGGCGACATGCTTGGCTTCGCCTCACATCTTTGAAGGCAGAGGCGCAACAACGAATTTCCAATCTCCCGTTCTCTGGCACGACTCTCTTTGGCTCCCATGCGGACGACGACGAGATGGCCCGCATGAAGACCGAAATGGAGACGTTGAAGGCTGTAGGTTTGGAGAAACCTAAAGAACAACGTAAGACCTTCCGCCCTTTCCAGCGGCGTTATGCCTCTCAGAGGTTCCAAAGGTCTCAAGGTCGCCAGTCCAACCAACAGCAGCAGTTTCAGCGGTCTTTTCAGCCGTTTCAGAAACGCCAACAGCGAGGGCGATCTAACCAGCAGTCTGGACAGGGGAACAAGGCTCCTGCTGGTTCCAAGCCCTGAAGGGTTTCTTCCCCTCGTCCGTTGACCACTCCGGTGGGGGAAGTATCCAAGAACATCTGGCAGAGTGGCAGAATATAACTCAGGCCAATTGGGTGCTGAATATTGTTCGCAGTGGATACTCGATATGTTTTATAAGCCCTCCTCCATCAATACCTCCAACTCGATCAAGATACATGATGCGCGAGTTGCAGAAGGAGGCCAACACCCTCCTAGAGAAAAGGGTGATAGAACCGGTTTCTCTAGGACAGAAAGGAACAGGACTGTATTCACGGTTCTTTCTAGTTTGCAAGAAAGACGAGAATGAGTTCAGACCCATTCTCGACTTAAGACAAGCCAACAAATGGGTTCGAAGAGAAAAATTTCGGATGTTGTCCTTGCATCAGATCTACCCTCAACTTCATCAGGGAGACTGGCTATGCGCAATAGATCTGCAGGACGCATACTTTCATGTGCCTATAGCGAGGAAACATCGCAAGTTCCTGCGTTTCACAGTGGGCAACACCCATTATCAATACTCCGTGCTGCCTTTCGGCCTGAAGTCAGCGCCTCGGACATTTTCCAAATGCATGGCAGTGGTGGCTGCGCATCTGAGGAGGAACAAAATATTCGTCTACCCGTATCTGGACGATTGGTTGATCAAGGCAGCTACGTTTCAGGAAGCGCAACTGCATTTCAATCGAACTTCCAATCTCTTACTTCGCCTGGGACTACACATCAACCTCACGAAGTCTGTCTCCACCTCTGTACAATGTCTTCAGTACCTCGGAGCTACTATCGACACACGTACGGCAAACGTGTGTCCTTCGGAGGAGAGACGCTTATCGATCCTTCGGAAGGCTCAAGCTCTCTTGATCATGCCATCACCAACGGTGAGGAAAGTATCGTCTCTCCTGGGCTCGATGGCTTCCTGCATCTTTCTCACTCCGAATGCACGCCTCCATATGAGACCCCTGCGGGAATGTCTGGAAGATCAGTGGGACCAGACACTGGGGGATTGGGAAAACAGGATTCAACTGTCGCAACAGGCTCGTCAGTCCATCCGCTGGTGGTGTTCCCCACGCAATCTCCTCCGGGGGATTCCCTTCCACAAGGAGATACCCACGCAAACAATAGTGACGGATGCTTCTCTCCACGGATGGGGTGCACATTCCGACCACCTTCAGATACAGGGCACATGGGCCCCGAAAGAGACCAAGTACAACATCAACTTCCTGGAGCTTCGAGCTGTTCATTTGGCGCTGAAAGCATTCCAGCCGTCGTTTCATACCAGCTCCCTGCTTGTCCAGACGGACAATACAATAACAATGTTCTACCTCAACAAGCAGGGGGGCTCCAGATCTCGAGTGTTGTCTCAGGAAGCCCAGGCCATCTGGCACTGGCTGTTAGCCAGGAACCTGACCATCACGGCAACTCACCTTCCCGGTGTTCAGAATGCTCAAGCAGACGCGCTCAGCAGACTCATTCACGAAAACCACGAATGGGTCTTAAATGACAGAGTGGTGCAGGACATCTTCGAAAGATGGGGTACTCCAGAAGTCGATCTGTTCGCTACTGCAGAAAACGGCAAATGCTGCGACTTCGCCTCCAGGTTTTACCAACCAGGGACTCTGGGGAATGGCCTATGGATCAATTGGTCAGGCGGCTTTCTCTACACTTTTCCGCCGATACCCCTGATTCCCACAGTGCTGATCAAGCTCTCCCAATCACGGGCCAAGATGATCCTCATTGCTCCGGAGTAGCCCCGTCAGTGGTGGTTCACATACCTACTCCACCGGTCTCTCCAGCCACATCTCCGTCTGCCGTGCAGGCCGGACCTTCTGACGAAGTTCGGCGGACAGATGGTGCACCCCAACCTCTCGTCGTTGAATTTGGCGGCATGGCTCCTGAGCTAGTACAGTACGGACATTTGAATCTCCCTCAGGACTGTATGGAGATATTGAAAGAGGCCAAAAGACCATCTACGCGCACGTCCTATGCGTATAAATGGAAGAGGTTTTGCATCTGGTGTGCCTCTAAGGACTTGGATCCTACCTCCTGTAAGGAAGATGTCATCCTTCCTTACTTATTACACTTGGCGAAATCTGGCCTTCAGTTCCATTCGATCAAAGTGCATCTGGCAGCTTTGACTGCTTATAGGAAATGTCCTTCGCAAACTTCCTTTTTTCAAATCTCAGTCATCAGAGATTTTCTTGAAGGATTGAAGAAAGTGTTTCCTCCCATTAGGCGTCCTTCGCCTCCCTGGGAGCTGAATGTAGTCCTTTCACGACTGATGAAGGAACCGTTTGAACCCATTCATAAGGCTTCTCTTCAGCATCTGTCCTGGAAGACTGCTTTCCTTGTGGCCATTACGTCTGCCCGCAGGGTTAGCGAACTTCAGGCTTTATGTTGTAAAGAACCTTATACAGTCTTTCATTCCTCTAAGGTAGTTATGAGGACGCAACCTAAGTTCCTTCCTAAAGTTGTTTGAGTTTCATGTAAACAAAACTATTACACTGCCTACATTTTTTCAGAATCCATCTTCTCCTGCGGAGAGGTTGCTGCATTCTCTTGACGTTAGGAGGGTCTTGAAATTCTATTTGGACAAGACTAAGGATATCCGTAGATCAGATCAGCTATTTGTAAACTATGGCTCGGTCCGAACTGGTCTAGCTACCTCCAAACAATCCATTTCTAGATGGATTGTTTCATGTATTCAGCTGTGTTATCAAAAAGCTAACAAGCCTTTGATTAGTAAGCCTAGGGCTCACTCTACCAGAGGTAAAGCAGCTACTGCGGCTTTACTTCGTAATGTACCTATTGCGGAAATCTGTAAGGCTGCTACTTGGAAGTCAGTCCACACATTTACTAAGCACTACTACCTAGACACTGATGCTAGGGCAGATGCTCAGGTTGGGCAGGCTTCACTTAGAAATTTATTTGCACAATAGTGCGGTTGTTCTCTGTTCTGCCACCGCTGGTGAGTTGTTTTGGGGATGGGCTTGCTAGTCTATTCACATGATTATGACTATACACGGAAATCCCCTACAAGAGAAGGAGTAGTTTCTTACCTGTAACTCCAGTTCTCTTGTAGGGGTATTTCCGTGATAGTCATAAGCAACCCGCCCTCCTCCCCGGTGGCAGACACAGATGTCCGCAAGTCTCAGCAGGCTCTGCTTCTTTACGCCTTCAAAAAGAACTGAAAGTAAATGCCTCTGGCTGTGCCTTATGGGATACCGGGGGTCTCTGGAGACTCTTAAAGGCACGGTACCCATTTGCAGACACATAATGGCAGCCTATGGGGGCTTCTCTATCCATTCCTTTTCATCTCTATCATGAAAAAAGGAGTTTTGTGAAGGAGAGTTTTCTATGTGTAAAACTCAGCAAATTACTAAATTTAAGTTAAACTGGCTATCTTTTTTCACTTCAGGATGAAGTAATGGCCAGTGTAGCCTAGTTGCTTAGGCTGCATTATTGTCTTTTTATCTCTTAAGTGTCCATACAGGCCTTCTGAAGAAAGGCAGAAGATGACAACTTAAGAAGATATATCTAATGAAGTGCTCCGGGGTCCACGCACATGGGCGGGACTATTCCCATGATTATGATTATCACGGAAATACCCCTACAAGAGAACTGGAGTTACAGGTAAGAAACTACTCCATCTTGCTGCCCTGTCAAGAGGGAGATTACGAGGAGACAAAGACCAGGTCCGGGACACCTACCTTTCCTTCTCCACCACCCTACACCAGAAGGCCTTGTGATTTAAGCCTTGACAAGTAAGATAAACCCTAATTCATTTTCTTCTACACCTCCAGATAGAAAATCCAAATGCATGGAGTCCTTTGGGAAAAGGAAGTTCTCCTCTGCCAGCCTCGCCCTTAGATTCGTTAACTCAAGTTGCCTCCTAGGAAGTTACTTGCATCGAGCCAATCTGCAGCAAATCATATAAGGCTGCAAAGACGCAGCTAAATATGTCTTCAGGTCAGGCCTGGACACTACCGACTGTTTCGGTAGGGCAGTTGGTATCTGAGTGGTGCTTCGGAGCCACACATGGCTCAGATCAATTTCCATTGATGCCCAAGCATCACTGATGGACAAGCCATTCAATGGCATACGACTGTTCGGAGACAAGACAGATTTCCTCGTGCAGCACTTCAAGGAGACTAAAGCTACAGTGCACTCACTTAGCTCCTCAGCGCTGTGCAGCAGTTTCCACAGCAATATCTCCCCTGTCAAAGCTTTGGAAGTGGCATCTAACAAAGGTAACACCAGAACCTGCCTCAGCAACAACAGGCCTCCCAATCCTTTCGAAGTAGAGGGCAACAACGTCCCAAACCCTCAGGGGCAGTGCATTATCTAATCCCCGCCGCTGCAAAACCCCTCTAGTTTGCCATGAGCTGCACATCGTCCCCTGGTTGGAGGCAGAATAAGTTATCACCGCCACGAATGACAGCATCACATATGACTGATTAATGCTTCAAATAGTCCAAGATGGATATGCCCTCCCTTTTCTAGCCACCCCTCCAAACATGCCACTTGCACCACAGCAGCTTCTGGAGGAACACTTGTTCATCTTACGGAAGGAAGTCCTGGCTGTCTTGAACAAGAGAGCCATGGAGAGGGTGGTGGTATCACAAACCGGTACTAGTTGCTACTCCTGTTACCTTCTGGTACCAAAAAAGGGGCAAGACTTAACCCAATTTTAGGTCTTCGCCCTCTCAACTTCTTCCCCCAAAAATAGGAATTAAATTTGCTCACTATGGCCCAGGTTCTGTCTGCCCTGAATCTAGCTCAAGAAAAAAGAGAGGGACCCAACAACCAAAGGAGAAGGGTGCCAAATTAGACCTTGGTCAGAAAGAACCCCCTTTGGGTAAGTACACATGCATAAAACCACACTTATGATAAACACCTCATGTCACCAATGTATAAACCACAAATCTGAATCTAGGCAACTAGATGGTGGTATTGGATTTGCAGGACGCCATTTTTCACATTCCCGTTGTAGGAAAGTAGGATCTCTTTTATGGTTACCCCCACTTTTTGCCTGGTGCTAAGCTGTTATTGACTAGTCTGACTGGGATCCTGCTAATCAGGACCCCAGTCTCTCTGCTTTCTCCCTTAAATTGTTGTGGTCAGTACTTGGGTACATCCCAGATACTGGGGTACCCTTATCAGTCCCTAGTATATGGTACTAAGGTACCCAGGGCATAGGTACCCCAGAGGTCCCCCATGGGCTGAAGCATGCATTATGCCACCCATGGGAGACCATTTAAAATGCAACTACAGGCCTGCCATTGCAACCTGTGTAAGCTGGTGCTAGCACCACTTACGACAGATATAGGTTTCCTATATCTAGGGTCACTGCACTTAAAACCTATAAGTCACCCCTATAGCAGGCCTTATCAATCCTGAAGGCAGGGTGCTTGGTTCTAAGTGTGAGGGTGCCCCTGCATGAGCAGGACTCCCCTACAGCCTACGGAGTCCATTCTCCCTGGTTGTAAGTGAAGCAGCCATATACCATATAGAGGGGCACCGCATAATTACGCAATGACCATCTGGAAATTGGCTGCAAAGAGTCCGATCATGTTTGGTATCAAACATGTTGGAATCATACCCCCACACCGTAAATGGTGTGGGAGGCATGATTCCAAGCACTGGAAGAGCCCTCCATTAAGCTCTCAGTGCTCTCGGTACCAGTCTTCTAGACCCAGACAACACAACATGGCTGCTGCCGACCAGAGACCCAATTCTGCCTTCCTGCTGCTGAGCCAAGCTCGAGCAGGAGAAAGCAGAACAATAGGTATCCTGTCACAGGGAGGTGTGACCACCTCCCAGACAGGATTTAGTGTATTGGGGCTGGGTGGGTGCGCTTGCCAGCGCCACTCAGTCTGCATGAGGGGCACATTTGGTGCCTCCTTGCATAGTCCAGTTCAAACCAGTTCTGGCGTGAAACTGGACAAAGGACATGGGAGTAACCTCCCCCCTGTCCAAACCCTCCCCTGGGAGGG
This sequence comes from Calotriton arnoldi, assembly GCA_963921515.1. Classification (NCBI taxonomy): domain Eukaryota; kingdom Metazoa; phylum Chordata; class Amphibia; order Caudata; family Salamandridae; genus Calotriton; species Calotriton arnoldi. The sequence goes on from CAWUFW010005157.1 coordinate 269,502, forward strand.
TCTCCTGAATCATCCCAACTCTTTCTTTAGGGTACTTAAGGGCTTACCTGGGTGTAGGTCCCCAGATTCATTATGGGACACGATTCAATTCAGACACCACTTCAACTTCTACCGTCTGGGCACTCTGGACTTTGTTTGGGCTCGACTTCGTCCCCCTTTCAGTCTGCTGCCTCGTCTGTGCCTGTGCACCATACAGGAACCTTCCAAGGCCTGTGGGCATCAAAGACACCTGAAGAAATCTCACTTGAAGTGAAAGAGTCTCTTCCCTGCATCTGCAGGTACCGAATCTAAGCTGACCGGTCTGCTGATCCTGAGCTCCTACGGACTTCAAAAGGTTCAACAACACAGGTGGTGGTTCTCCACAGCTCTCGAGGCCTGCCCTGCCCTCTCACCAAGTTTGAGGCCAGTATCTCTCGTGGGAGCCGCAGGAAACGAACCCCTGTGCACCGTGTGGACTTGCCGTTGCAAAGGCTTGCTGGCTTCCTTCCACCAAGATCTTCGGGCTCCAAGTAGCCCCAACCTCAAGCATGTCCAGTGACCAGAATCTTCGTCCACACTGCATCGTTTGCACCGTGGCCTGCATCTTTTGGTGAGCTGCTCGAGGTCGTCTTCTGATTCCAGTGCCTCCGCCCTACGGGTCCTGTTGAGGGTCACCTTTGTTTCTTTTGGGCTCCCCTGATTGCTCGGGGCCTGCCCTGACTCCCATGCTTGTGGTGAGTCCCCTGGACCTTGCTGGTCCCGACATTGCACCTTCTTCGACTTCTACGTTGTTTGCAGTTGCCAAGGCTTGTTGGTGCTCCCGACGGACACTGACCCCTCAACTCTCCACATCCAATGTTGGACAGCTGGTGCACGGCTCCTGGTCTTCTTCAGCGTCGCTTGGTCCTCACAGCTGCAGAGTCGAGGTCACCGTCAACTCTCCTGCAACTCATGACATCGGTGGGCATTCGTCTTCCAGGTCTCCGGGTCACTCCTGAGTGACATAGACTCTGTCCCCTCTGCTTGCAGGTACTCTTCAACTTGAATCCACCTTCAGATTCCATCGGACACTTTCTCCTTCTCCAGCAGTGGCATTTTCCTAAAGTCCTCCATTGGGTTCGACAGCGGTTTCCGACACCACTTCACACCTATGCACCCGGCTTCCCTGGTGTAGGTAACATGGGTACTAGAGTACCCACGGGTGGGGTGGTTCTCCAGTCTTCTGTCTTCTACGGGGTTTCTTCAGGGTCCATTGGGGAGAAGGGTCCTTAATCTTTAAAATTGCAGCCCTGACTTACACATTGATTTGTACGGAGAACACAGTCGTGTTCCCACACTGCACACGCTCTCCGTGGGGTCCCTATCTACTTACCTTGGGTGGTTCCTTGGGTCCCCAGCACTTCTACGTCCTCTGGACATTGTCTTGACACGAGTCGTGGTTCTTATACCATTTTCCTAGTATATGGTTTGGTCCCCACCTGGGGTCCACTGTGTATTCTGTGCTATTTACTTGATTTCTATGCAAAGTAATTTGTGCATTGTGTTTATCTCCGGGTAGGAGATATTTGTACGTATTAGTGAGTGTTATATAATAAATACATATTTTTATAAATACATTGTGTGGTTCTTTTTCACTTAATCTATACTTATAAGATTGCCTTCTGGTAAAATAAGCTGCTCTCCACAGCTACCACTTAGAGAGCTTTCTAAGGTTGTCTAAAACCTCTTAAATCACCATAAGGGTTTTCTGGACTGGTGCAGGGTGCCCACTTATATAAGTGGACATCATATACCAGGCCAGCCTCTCACACCCATCCTGCAGTCCCACAAGCGTTACTTGCAGTTTCAGGTAGGCCACAAGCACTTTCAGTTTTCTGTGATCCCCTTTGGTCTCACCAGTGTCCCACTGGTGTTCACACATCTTCAAGGTTTGGAATACATGTCTTCCCATACTTTGATGACTGGTTGCTGAAGGCAGACTTGCTCCAATCAGCTGTGCACCACCTCCAGACGATGGCCAACCTGTTAACATCTTTGGGATTCTCCATTAGTGTCCTGAAGTCACACTTCACTCCTTCACAAAGGCTCCCATTCTTTGGAACCATCCTGACTACAGTGCTATTGTCAGCCTTCCCTCCACCTTAACGAGTCCAGGGTATGTGATCCCAATATTTCATCCCTTGATCTGAATCTCAGAGCTGCTTTTGAGACTTTTGGGCCTCTTGCATCCTACTAGTGGACCATGTTGGGTGGCACATGCAGGTTGTGTGGTCTGAAGTCTCAGTGGGCTCAGCTCTACAGAAACCAATCAGATTCCATCCAGGTGTCAGATGAGACTGCGAAAGACCTGCAGTGGTGGCTGCTGGATTGCATTAGGACCGGTGGCAGGCCCCTCTCCCTACCCCAACGGTCATGACGGATGTTTCTGATGGATACATCTGCCTGTGGATTCCTCACCTTTTGAATATCCCCCTGCGCTAGCATTCCACGGAATTTTTTCGTAGCTCCTTCGCGCCGACGAGGTCGTCACGAAGCCATGGCTCCGCGCGGGGCTCCGCATGACGTCACTGGAGCCATAAGAAGACCACGTCGGCGTGATGACGTCAGTTCCCTTTTTTCCGCGCTGTCGACGCTAACGGATTTTCTGGGACTCTCCTGTCTTGTTACTTTGTTTCTTGGATTTGTTTTTATCCTTTTCGAGATGTCTGTTCAAAAGAAGTCGGGTTTCAAGCCCTGCAAGGAATGCGGAGGTCATATGTCGATCACGGACCCGCATGAGGACTGCCTTTGGTGCCTTTCGAGCGACCACGATGTCGAAGGCTGTTCTTCGTGTAGAAAGATGAACCCGAAGGCTTTGAGGGAAAGGGAGGCTAAGCTCTACTTGTCGAAGGTGAGAAAGGAGAAAAGGGGTCGGAAAAGATCGAAGTCGGAGTCGTCGACTTCGCATGGGTCGAAGAGAAGGCATAAGAAGAAGAAGAGGCATGGATCTCGACGTCGGTCGTCGAACCTCGAAGTCGCCTTCTCCGGCTCCTCGACGTCGTGCCAAGGACTTTGTCTCTCCTTCTCCTTCCGTCTCTCCACAAAGGTCTCCGGCCCGGTCTCATTATGTGGGTTCACCGGCGCAGTCTCCGGCGTCGGTGGGTTCTCCGGCTCCGATGGATGATGCGGCTCCTGCTGTTCCTGTGGCGTCGCCTGTGGTTCCTGTGACCCCGGCTCAGGAGGTTCCGCTCTCGGAAGTCGAACCGGCGCAGTTTCCTTCTTTCCCGGCGCCAGGCTCGGATCCATCGCAGTTTTTGAACGCGATGTATGGGGTCTTTGCCAGAGCCACTTGCCCCTCTGGAGCACCTTCGGGTCCCATGGGCCCATTGGCATTTAATTTGGGTGTGCCGCAACATTACCCCCGGCACCCTTTATGCCTTATATGCCTGTGACGCCGTCTTGGCACTTTCCGGCGCCGAAGATGTCGACGCCGTATGATCAGTCTCCGGCTCCATCTGGCGTCCCTTCTTCTCGGGTCCGTGCGGCGCGGGTTGCTGTCGCGGATCCGTCTTCGACGCCGCTGCCGGAGCCATCGACGTCGCTGATGGCGCCGTCGACGCCGCAGCCAAGGATGCGTTCCAGAAGGGAGGCGCAACGGCTTATTGAAGAGGAGCAATATCAAGCTGGTGAGATGGAAGAGGGTGAGATTAATGAGTCTGAGGACTTGTTTGAAGACTTGTGTGAAGCAAGTGGATTGGATTTCTCACCTGAGCCAGTTTTTGACTCGCAGAAAGTTTCTCCTTCAAGGGAGTTGGCTCCTTACCATGTAGTCATCAGGAAGGCGGCTGTACTGTTAGACCTGCAGCTTCCCTCAGCGGAGTACAAGCCGAATCTTCTGACGGAGGTTCTTCATTCTCCTACCTTGGTGGTGGAGCCTCTCTTGCCCTTCAATGATGCCCTGATGGAACCAATTCTGGAGGTTTGGAGTAACCCTCTTTCAGCTCCTGCAGTCTCTAGATCAGTCTCTAGGCGATATAGACCAGCACCTGGGGACCCTGAGTTTCTTTCCTCTCATCCATCGCCTCAGAGTTTGGTGGTCCAGGCATCGTGCTCAAAGCAGTCTGTGGGTTCTTTTCCTCAGGCCCCGTCGGACCGAGATTCTAAAAAGCTTGAGCAGTCTGCGAAGAAAGTCTTTTCTTCAGCCAGCATGGCTTTAAAGTCCACCAACGCCACCTGTTTGTTGGGCAGATACATTCATGCCCTTATGGACTCTGCCAAGAAGATTCTCCCGAAGTTGTCTGACACGGACAGGGACAATTTAAGTGAGGTTTTGGCGGACTCTCAGGCGGCTGCTCGCCAGGTAATCCAGTCGGGTCTGGACACTGCAGATTCGGTGGCAAGGGTAATGGGCTCCTCTGTTGCCACTAGAAGGCACGCATGGTTGAGGTCTTCAGGGTTTTCACCGGATGTTCAAGCTGCGCTGCTGGATCTCCCTTTTGATGGCTCTAAGCTTTTTGGAGAAAAGCGGACTCTGCGTTGCAGAGATTTAAGGACAGCAAGGCCACAGCAAAGTCCTTGGGCCTTCAAGCACAGTCAAGAGGCTTTGGATTCAAGAGGTACCGTGGGTTTGGGAAATCTTCCTTTCGTTCCCGTCAGCCTCAGCAGCAAAAGCAGCAGCAAAACCCTCTGTATAGGGCCTACAGAGGTAAAAGCAGAGGTCGCTTTCGTGGATCTGGACGACATCCCTCTTCCTCTTCCTCCTCTACCTCCCCGACCCCTCCTGGTAATGCAGCAAGGCAGCCCTAGATCCGCCATCCTGGATCATGTAGGTCCTGTGGGAGGCCGTCTTACCCATTTTCTATAAGATTGGAAATTAATAACTTCGGACCTTTGGGTTCTAGATCTTGTAGAAAATGGGTACGCTCTTCCCTTCAAGGAATTTCCCCACCTTACCCTCCTTGTCAGGGGTTTTGCACGGAAGATCATTTACTTCTCCTTCAGAAGGAGGTTCTTGCTCTGTTACAAAAGGGTGCAATAGAGGTGGTTCCGGAGCAGGAGAGGGGTCGGGGATGCTACTCCCGGTATTTCCTGATTCCCAAAAGGATGGCAGGTTACGTCCCATCCTGGACCTCAGAATCTTGAATCTGTTTCTCAGGCAGGAGAGGTTCAAGATGCTAACTCTAGCGCAGGTTCTTCAGGCGCTGCAACAAGAGGACTGGATGGTGTCCATCGACTTACAGGATGCGTATTTCCACATTCCCATCCTGAAGTCGCACAGGAAGTATCTCCGTTTCACGGTTGGGTCGCAACACTACCAGTTTGCGGTCCTTCCGTTTGGTCTTACTACCGCACCTCGAGTCTTCACCAAGGTGATGGCGGTGGTGGCAGCTCATCTCAGGAGGTCGGGGATTCCAGTTTTCCCCTACCTGGACGACTGGCTGTTGAAGGCAGAGTCTCCGGAGATGGTGAGTCACCATTTGCAGGTTACAGCCCAGCTGTTGTACAAATTGGGTTTTTCAATAAATGTACCCAAGTCTCACCTGGTGCCCTCTCAGCGCAACCTGTTTATAGGGGCAGTACTGGACACCACTGTGTGTCGAGCTTTTCCACCACCACAGAGGATTCTCGACATTCAGGAATTGATCCCTTTGTTTCACAATGGAGCGGTCGTTCCAGTTCTGAAGGTCCTTCGCCTGCTTGGTCTGTTCGCTTCCTGCATCCTGCTGGTCACAAATGCACGCTGGCACATGAGGGCACTCCAGTGGTGTCTCCGCAGGCAGTGGTATCAACACAATGGAGATCTCGGAGTCTGTGAGGATCTCCAGAGAAGCTGCAGCGGGTCTGTCTTGGTGGAGTGTGGAGGGCAATCTGTCTCAAGGAAAGCCCTTTCATCTTCCTCCATCTGTGGCCACAGTGGTAACGGATGCCTCTACCCTAGGGTGGGGTGCACATCTGGGGGATCTGGAGATCAAGGGTCTTTGGTCTCCGGAGGAAAGGTTGTTTCACATCAACCTTCTGGAATTGCGGGCGATACGTTTGGCGCTCAAGGCATTTCTCCCTTCCCTTCCCTTCGCGGTCGGTCAGTTCAGGTCCTGACGGACAACACGGCCGCGATGTGGTATGTCAACAAGCAGGGAGGAGTAGGGTCGTACCGTCTCTGCAGAGAGGCCTTACAACTCTGGTCCTGGGCACAGGATCATCAGATTTGCTTAATGGCGAATCATCTGGCCGGGGTGCTGAACGTTCGTGCGGACAGTCTCAGTCGGCAGTTTTCCGCCGACCACGAGTGGAGGCTTCATCCAGAGGAAGTTCGACACCTCTTCCAGACGTGGGGGACTCCTCGGGTGGACCTGTTTGCCACTCTAGAGAACGCGCATTGCCCGTCATTCTGCAGTCTCCAGTTTCCGAGGCAGGGAGCGTTGGGGGACGCGTTTCAGTTGAGTTGGAGCTCGCAACTCCTTTATGCGTTTCCTCCCATACCCTTGATTCCTCGGGTCCTGAGGAAGATTCGCCAAGACCGGGCCCAAGTCATTTTGATCGCCCGGATTGGCCAAGAAGGGTGTGGTACACAGACCTTCTTCACCTCTCGTCGCACCCTCCGCTCCGTCTCCCTCTCAGGGTAGACCTCCTCTCGCAGTCGGAGGGGCAGGTTCTTCACCCCCACCTCCAGAGCCTGCACCTTCATGCCTGGAGATTGAACGGGGCAACCTGAATTCTTTTTCTCTCCCGCCTGACGTGGTGGATGTTATACTATCGGCCAGGCGACACTCCACCAAATCTGTCTATTCTTATAGGTGGTCAAAATTTGTCAAGTGGTGCGGAGAGAAATCTATTGATCCCTTAAAAGCCCGTCTTTCTGATGTTCTTTGTTTTTCCCTTCATTTGGCCCGGCAGGGTTGTGCTGTGGCCACTGTTAAGGGATATTTGTCGGCTTTGTCGGCATTTTTGTGTTTGCCTGATCAGCCTTCTTTATTTAAGTCTCCTATAGTCTTAAGGTTTATTAAGGGGCTGACAAACATGTTTCCTCCCACTCCTTTTATTATGCCCCAGTGGGATTTGAATCTGGTTCTTTCTTTTTTAATGGGTTCAACTTTCGAACCTATGCATAGTTGTCCGTTGAGGCTTCTATCTTTTAAAACGATCTTCCTGGTGGCTATCACTTCGGCTAGGAGGGTGAGTGAGCTTCAGGCTCTTTCCTGTAAACCTCCTTTTCTGACCATACATGCTGAAAGGTTGGTACTTAGGACCAGGGCTGCTTTTCTGCCTAAGGTGGTGACTCCTTTCCACCTTGGTCAGTCTGTTACCCTTCCTACTTTCTATCCTCCCCCTCACCCATCCAAGGAGGAGGAGAGGCTTCATCGTTTGGATCCAAAGAGGGCGATTAGCTTTTATTTGGACAGAACGAAGGACTTTCGCCAAGATGACCAGCTCTTTGTTGGATATGCTGGTCGCATGAAGGGCAAGGTGGTGCACAAGCGCACTTTATCCAGATGGATCATCTTGTGCATCAAGATTTGCTACTCACTCGCTGGTAAGGAGCCTCCTGTTGGTATTAGAGCTCATTCTACCAGGGCTAAGTCCTCTACTTCTGCCTTGTCTAGAGGTGTTCCTGTACTGGATATATGTAAGGCGGCAACTTGGGCCTCCCTCCACACTTTCGCGAAGCACTACTGCCTAGATTCCGATGTGAGGAGGGATGGCCATTTTGCTCGCTCTGTTTTGCAGGACTTTTTGGTATAGAAGGGTGGACACCCTCCTCCGGGTGAGGTACTGCTGTGGGACTCTATTCAAAAGGTGAGGAATCCACAGGCAGATGTATCCATCAGAAGAACAAGTTACTTACCTTCGGTAACGCTTTTTCTGGTGGATACAGTATCTGCTTGTGGATTCCTCACTGACCCACCCGCCTCCCCGTTGTCCACCCTTTTATACCATAAAAGCTGAGGTATTAACTGTTGATGTATTTATATGTACTCAAGATTTGGTTGCCTCGTTTGTTTCATTGTTACCTTGTTTGAAATTCAAACTTTCTTATTTTATTATGCACTGTGTGTATCTGTATGAAACCTATATACTTGATATGTATTGTCTATGTGGTCGGTTCGCCCGTTTTGCCTCGGTGGCACGGAAAAAATGGGTGGAACTGACGTCATCACGCCGACGTGGTCTTCTTATGGCTCCAGTGACGTCATGCGGAGCCCCGCGCGGAGCCATGGCTTCGTGACGACCTCGTCGGCGCGAAGGAGCTACGAAAAAATTCCGTGGAATGCTAGCGCAGGGGGATATTCAAAAGGTGAGGAATCCACAGGCAGATACTGTATCCACCAGAAAAAGCGTTACCGAAGGTAAGTAACTTGTTCATCGTTGCTAGGTTGGGGAAGTCATCTGGAAGAGGTGGAGATCTGTGGTCTCTGTCAAAAACCAGCCTTCACATCAGTCTTTTGGAGTTGCTGGTGATTCGTTTGCGGCTGATAGCATTCCTCCCGACCATCAAGGGGGAACTGATGGAGGTATTCACGGACATTCCACTGCCATGTTGTACTGCAACAAGCAGGGCATAGTGGGGTCGTGGGTCCTATGCCAAGGGGCTCTACGTCTCTTAAACTGGCAGAGTTGACAGGGCACTTCCCTGATCGTGCCACACCTGGCAGCATCTTTAAACACCATGGTGGATGAACTCATTAGTTGTTGCCTAGCAGATTGCGAATGGAGACTACACTCAGAAGTGCGCAAGGCATATTCCAGGAATGGGGCGAACCCTGACTCTATCTTTTCACCACCGCCAAGAATGTGCAGTGTCCAAGCTTTTGCGAGTTGGCATTCCCTAGGTGATTTTCCCTCAGAGATGCCTTTCAGCTGCAATGGAGCTTGGAACTCTTGTATGCATTCAGCCTCTACCTCTCCTGCCCAAAGTTCTGAAGAAGATCATGAAAGACAGGGCCCATGTCATCCTAGTGGCTTCCGACTAGGTGAGCAGAGTGTGGTATCCAGAACTTCTGGCCGTGAGCATCTGTTCTTCCATTTGGCTACCTCCTATGGGAGGACCTCCTGTGCAACAGCAGGGCAGGAACCTGCACCCGAACCTGGGAAACGACAATTGATGGCCTTAAATATTTCTACTGAAGTAGTTTGTGTCATACTGGCAGCCAGGCGACCCTCCACCAAAACTATTTATGCAGGACAACGGGAGAAGTTTGTTGTATAGAGTTCTTCTCACAATATTCAGCCTCTACAGGCAGTTCGCTGACATACTGTTATTCTGTATTTCTTTAGCCCCACAAGTTCTTGCTCTGGGAACAGTTAAAAGTTCCTTGTTGACCCTTTCTGTCTTTTTACTGCTGATGCATATGTTCCAGCCAACACCGTTTGTGATGCCACAGTTGGACCTCAATTTTGTTCTCACCTTTCTCTGGCTCGTCTCATTTGGACTGATGCACAGTTGTTCCCTACGTATCCTGACGGTAAAAAAAAAACATTCTTCATTCTGATTGCTTCAGTTTATCGCATGAGTGAATATCAGGCAGTCTCTGTCCAGTAGCTGTACGGCACCTTCTTCCCGGACAATCTAGTCTCACGAAGGTTGTCATGCCCTACCACATCCGGCATTCTATCACCCTCCCAGCCTACTTTGCCCAGCCTCACCCATCTAACAAGCATTTGCAATGCAATAGGTCTTGCATTTGCAAGAGTTTAAGCTATTGGCATTGTAAATGACTCTGCCTTTTATTTATCTGTTTTGATAATTAACACATAAATAAAAGGCATTGTCATTTACAATGCCAATAGCTGAAACTCTTGTAAATACGAAACCTATTTTTTTAAAAGAAGGAGCCGCCATTGTCCCGGGCTGCTTGGAAAGTGAAAGCGCGCATGGCGCGCTGAATGTTGCAGGAAAGCATGTCGTGCCTGCAGTAGGAGAAACTAGTTAAAGAAAATAGTGCTTCCAGACTAAATAAGACATACGGTGTAACAACAGAAGTAAAAGGGTCAGTCCTCATGGGAGGTTACAAATGAAGACAAGGTGGTACTAAGGAGGGACTAACAAGCCTATTAACGAATCAGAAGCCAGCATTTACAAAGGACAATGAGACAAGCCAATGAAAAATATGGGCAGAGAGTGGGCGGAGCTTCAACTCCATACTCGAATAAAGCATGCCTCGCAGAGCAGCGCATGCGCTGCCCAGTGATGAGTAACCTCATCAGTTTTACCCTAAGAGATCTCTAAGATTTTAAATTGGCTGTTCCAAAGAACATTAGGTGGACGTCAGCTCTTTGTAACATTTCCAGATGGATTGTCTTGTGTATCAAGATCCTTTATGGACTGGCCAAGAAACCGCCTCCAGAGGGCATACATGCTCACTCCACCAGAGCAAAGACAGCTACCACTGTTCTGGTGCGTAGTGTTCAAATCTAAAACATTTCTCAGGATGCTACGTGTGCAGCACTCTACAAGTTTGCGAAGACACTACTGCCTGGATAGCCAGGTGTGGCGGGGGGGCACTTTGCTCATTCAGTTCTGCAGGATTTCCTGGTCTAAGCCATTCCACAGACTACCACCTTGGGAGGTACTGATATGGTATCTTCTCACAAGGCGAGGAATCTGCAGTTAGAAGTATCCATCAGAAGATCAAGTTACTTACATAAGATAACACTCTCTGGTTGATACTCTAACTGCAAATTCCTCACCGACTCACCCATCTTCCCATTCTGTGGAATGGACTCATCTCATCTATACTAGTAAGATTCCAATTTAGAGATCTGCAAGCTGGCACAGTCTCATTATTGAAGGCTCTGCGTCCAAAGGCACAGACAGCTATCTAGAAGATGTTAATGCCAGCATGTGGAGGTGGTGGCTATCTAGGGGCCCCATTGTTATACCCGGGGTGGGATGCCCCTGACGCAGAGCTGCAGAATTTCATCTCCCGACGCGCAAGGGAATTGCTGAGAAAATTCTCCCGATCCAGTCTGACTCCTGTGGACATTATCAAGGTGAGGAATCTGCGGTAAGAGTATGTACCAGAAAAAGAGTTACCGAAGGTAACTTGTTTTTTCTGTCAGTATGCATGAAGAGCTTTAATCAAGTGTATGAAAATGGCAATCTAGATCTCAGTCAGATTAATGGACATCTGCAGACCACACTAGACTGTGCACTTTTTCAATAAATGTTACCGGATATTCCTCTGGAGCTGCTTATACCTACTCATAACGTTTTGCCTTTGGAGCTGTTATGGACCTGTCCTTTAAGTGACTATACTACAGTGGATAGATTGGTTTCAACCTCTCAAACTCAGAACCTCTTGGTAGTTTCCAACAAGGTTTCAGTGGTTTATGCATGATCACCTTGTGCATTCAGTATGTCCTGCACAATAAACTGAGAATTAGGTTGTTGTAGTGGTATCGAAAGGTCCACCCTAAGAGTAGGCAGAATGTATTTTTAGCTAGCGCATTTACTTCGCTGGTAGACCACTGAAGCGCTTTGGTTCTCACCCATCAAATGTTGACTGTTACTGACTCTTCCAGCTTTGGTCTCACTCTCCACAGTAAAGGCATTTCTGTCATTGGGCTTTGATCCCATAAAAAAGCAAACCTATTGAAATACGAGGGTAGTTTCAATTGCTATTTGGTGTACTTGTTTTCTTTTTTGGTAATACTTTTGCCTATTCAATGCAACCCCCTAAGAACATTTGTTTACAACTTTTGTCTTACCAAAGACCAGATAATTGCCATTTGCAAGTTGGTGTCCAGGTGTGCGTGCCTTTATTCCAGAGCCTAATTTCAAAATTGCTGTCACCTTTCATCTAGCGCTCTTCCCCTCCTTGAAAAGGTTAGGGGAGAGGAAGGGATAGGGGAGTTGCTGACATGAAACTGGAAACAAAGGGAGTCTCTGTAACGCAAAGGTGTGGGGTTCCACCTGCTGGCACATATTAACCCTCATTAATTCCTCTGTGTGGAAAAGGTATTTGATCACTTGGCATACACATTTTCCACTGATGAAAGTGTTTCAGTAAAATGGCATGAAACATAAAGCTGTAGACCAATTTGAATGAGTTGCAACTAGGCAGGTAAGGGGCGGACTGGATGGACCTGGCTTTGAGGCTATGCCACCAGATATTTTCCTATTAATTTGCATACTCCTCATGATGAAAGGGCTCAACAAGCTATTTATCTTTAACTATGAATTACCAAGGTACTGTATAGAGTGTATCATTCCTGTATTTGTTATGATGTGGTAAACAACATAGAATTGTACATAACGTTATTGGGGGATCGAGCCGAAAGAGGTGAGCCTAGTTTCAGAGTGGTAACTCCTACATAACCCAGGAGATTTTCTCTCATATGTGTGCTTTGGCTAGTTGATTGCTCAAGCTTTTGTTCTTACTGCTTTTATCATCTTACGTCTCCCTCTCTTGTGTTTGCTGGTTTGATGGATTATAGTCCTGGCTTTAACGGTTTCTACTCAGTGGTTTGGAGTGATGAGGAATTCAAAGATCTCAGTGACTTTACCCATTCTTCTTCCTCACTGTACTTTGTAGGGAGCTTTAAGGAATGAGAATGTTTGCAGTGCTTTCCCTTCTCCCTACTCTCAAATTTGAAAATTGATTGAAATGTTGAACTTGATTAAGTGTATTTCATTGTAACTTTGTTCCTTTGCAGGGTCGAGAAGTGTCAGCAATGCCACACGCAGCTTTGTAAAATCAATAAGGTGATAAAAAGCAAAACAGTACAAAGCGGGCGACAAAGCAGTGCCTTCCGTGAGCTTCAGCTTCTCATGGCCAGCCTGGAGTGAGGCGACACAACTTGATCCCCCCAACACACATCCAATTCTTTGGTTTAACTTTTTCCAACACGCAATGCCTATTGCGAAGTCCCTCCCTCCCTCCAGGCGTGTTTTTCTTCAATCCAGATTTTTTGATTGAACTACAAATATCGACTCATCCCACGTGAAGAAATACATGTCCTCCAGCCCCTATAGCGAAAAACATCCATGAGGGCCTGAAGTAGATACCAGTCGCTCGTCTTCAGCAGCAGATGTGGACATTGAGGCTTTGCCAAAAGCAGAAGAAGGCAGACAAAAGAGCTAGATGACCCTTCATCTCACTCCACTCGCTTTCTGCTGACCCATTTTCATGCCCAAACCCCAATGAGCCTCATTCAGATTATTGCAATTATAGCTGTGGCAGGGTTCAGACACTGCGGTCGCCACCCATGATTACAGAGTGGAAGGGGTCACTCTGTGTCTGCAGTGTGCTGAAGTTGGATGGCGATGCAAGAGAACACACTGTGCCTTTCTTGAATTTTGGGAGACATTGTCTGCTGGTGGACATGCTATTGCATTGGATGCTACCAGAATCATACTTTTGCGCACATGTTTTCTGAACGAGGGTACAGAGCATATCTTGCGGACGAACACCTCCAACTTTAGAGTTTAATCCGTCAAAGTTTTGGTAAGATACACTAGCCTGCTGCCGAAGTGTACTGTGAAGAGGTGGTAAATTAGTGGGATACAGGAGGACCTAGTGGTTCAGGCCGAGAACTGTCAAACCACCAGCATCTCCTCTCCTCTGGAAAGCATACCTCAAAGAGACAGGACTGTCGAAGAGCTCTTTTCTAGCTCTGTTTGAAGGACTGGGAACTGGCAGTATGAGATGTTTTCGGTGTTTTTTGCGGGAGGAGGGAGGTTAATGGGAATCATTGTTTTTAGGTATTACAGAACTAATGCAAATGTGTAATTTATAGTATTGTGTGTTAATAAAACACATTTGTAATTGTTTTCAAAAGGTGTTGGTTTTGGTGAGTGTGGTTGAGATGACCATCATGGATTTATTTATCAAAGTGCAAATCATACCCACTTGGGAGTCATTTAACAAAACACATGGAAACTAACACATCATATACACCCATTTCTAATTCAATCATAAGTACAGACAATAGCAAAAAAAGAGCAAATTGAAATAAGAGTTTCGACTCATCACAGGCAACCCACATGTTCTGCAAAAGGAAACCTAGAAGAAGAAAATGTGGCTGAATTTTATACATTATTAGAGCCCAGATGTTCTCTCTCCAGAAATGACAACAGAAACTGCTTTACATTGACTTTCATTGCTCTTGCCTCAAAAAGCTATACAAATGCAAAATAGGTCTGCCCGAAAAAAATCAAACTAAAGAACCACATTTAGCCATCCCTCTTCAGCCTCTGCTGTTTGGCAGTCTTGGTGAAAGTCACTTCACATCCCTTAACCCAGGACATTAAGGAAGAGCCAGAACTATGTTCCAGGAAGATCTGATTATTCTACCCAATTATGTCCGGAATACTGAGACATAGGTTTGGCGTTCTGCAGAAGGCCCTAAATTCTACAACCTGAAAGTAGACTGATGCCATCTAACATTAAAAACAAAATACACTCTTCTTATCCAATTGGACTATTTCCAGATTAGATGTGATGTTTCCCAGCTTGATTGGACAGGATGTCAGTGAGTTAAACAGTGTCTCTTGTGATCTATAGATCACAAGTTCACATATGGACAAAGTCAAATCAGTTTTCCACCCCATCTGGTTCACTAAAGTCTCTATTTTCAATTGAGTAATGATATCACATGGTATTAAAGGTGCTTAGAAGCCGCAGGACTGTGGTGTAACATGTTATGGAAAAAAGTTAAGTTAACTTATGGCTATGCCGATCTTACTGGGATAAGAGCGCACACCTCTCCCGTTACATTTTGTGAGGTGTAGCCCCCTGCAGCATGGGACAGGCTAGCACTAGAATACAGTGCAGGCAAATATCCCCAAATCAAGGTGGCATACCACAGTGTGATGTAATACAAATCCTGCCAAATAATGAAAAGCTTCAGTGTAAGGCTCTTTCATCATTTCAGAAGGAATGGATCTGCAAGTTTAAGGAAGTACAAGATCTAAAAGTACAAGGAAGGTCAAGGATCTGCAGTTTTTTGTCAAATATTTAATTTGTAGATCCTTATAAAATACATCCTTATAAAATACATTGAATTCAGTATATATACAATTATAGAGAAGTCACATAGCCTTTTGTGCAAAGTCAACAGGACTGAAAAAAGGATTTCTTATTGGTGTACTATCCTTAAATTTAAAATATTAATACAGCATAAGAGGAGCTGGGGTGTAAGGCAGAAACTGTCATTGTAAAATTAAGGGGTTCACTACAAATTGTATGTAAGAATCTAGGCACATCCACCAGGTGGTCCAGAAATTTTAGTTTTGTTGGTTCTCAATAGGATGCAAAAGAGTTTGAGTAATGATTTTCAAAACAACTTTCATAAGTGTAAAAAATCTCAGTTTTTGCGTGTGACACATCTGCTTCCAAAACCAAAACATGGAACTTTCAAGGCTATTTTAAAATTTTACACAATGACTATGATGCCATTGACTTAATTTAAAGTTTCAGATAGGTTACTTGCAAGATATCGTTTTTTTTGCCAGGCCTACTAGAATACCATAAAGTAACCTCAAATGCAGTCAAAAGCGATCAGAGAAAGAGGAGCAAGCTCTTTCTTGACCTGTTTCGACGGGAGAGAGAGTCCATATTAAAAACCCCTATTTGGGAGCTGAACTCGTATTTTCTGTACCGTTCATCTGCTCCCGAGTCCATAGAGGCAGTAACAACTTGAATATAATGGTGGAGATGTCTGGTGGAGTGTTTGCTGGCAAAGGTTTTCCACACCACTCTGAAGCCTAGAAGGTTTCATAAGGTGAAGAACCTGCTGGAAGATTATTTATGCACCAGAAATATCGTTATCTATTGTAAGTAACTTCTTCCTGCAAGTAGCCCTCTGTGAAGTAGTAATTTTAAAGTCCCTTGCTGTTCCTCCCTCTCGTATCAATGTTTAGCTGAGAGGTATTATTGTTATAGTGTAGGAAAGTAGGATCTGCTTCTTATGGTTACCCCCACTTTTGTGCTTGATGTTACACTGTTTTTGACTAGTCTGACTGGGATCCTGCTAATCAGGACCCCAGTCTATCTGCTTTCTCCCTAAAATGTTATGCATGTACTTAGGTACACTCCAGATTGGATACTGGGGTACCATTGTCAGTCCCTAGTATATGGTGCACATGTACCCAGGGCATAGGTACCCCAGAGGCCTCCCATGGGCTGAAGCATGTATTATGCCACCCATGAGAGGCCATGCAAAATGGAACTACAGGCCTGCCATTGCAGCCTGTGTAAGATGGTGCATGCATCACTTACTTTAGATATAGGTTTCCTATATCTATAGGTCACTACACTTAAAACCTATCAGTCACCCCTCTAGCAGGCCTTGACAATCCTGAAGGCTGGGTGCTGGGTTTTACGTGAGAGGGTGACCCTGCATGAGCAGAGCACCCCTGCAGCCTTTGGAGACCATTCTCCCGGGTTGTCGGTGACGCAGCCAGACATATAGGTAGAGGTGCATTATATGCTCGCGTAAAATGCTATCTCGAGAACGGCTGACACAAACCATGTCGTGTTTGGTATCAAACACCTTGGAATCATACCTCCACACCGGTAACCGGTGTGGGAGGTATGATTCCACCCTTCTGAAGTGAGCTTCGTGGGGTCCCTGGTCTTCCCGGTACCAGCCTTCTCGACCCGGACAGCACAAAATGGTTGCTGCCGACCAGAGACACATTTCTGCCCTCCTGCTGCTGAGCCAAGCTCGAGCAGGGGAAGGCAAGACAATAGGCATCCTGTCACAGGGAGGTGTGACCACCTCCCAGACAGTATTTAGTGCATTGGGGATGGGTGGGTGCACTTCCAAAGTGCCTGAAAGTCTGCATCTGGGGCACACTTGGTGTCCCTGTGCATAGTCCAGTTCAAACCAGTCCTGGGAGCCGTTGGCTCCTGCTCGGGCGCGAAACTGGACAAAGGACATGGGAGTATCCTCCCCAATGTCCTGACCCTCCCATGGGAGTGTCCCCTGAATCTGTCCAACCCTCTCCCGTGGGTACAAAAGGGCTTACCTGGCTGTAGGACCCTAGATTCGACGTGGACAAGATTCTGAACAAGAAACCACTGATCTTCAACCGTCTGGACACTCTGGACTTCCCTGGACTTCGACTGGGGCCCGACTTCGTCTCCCTCTCCGTCCAAAGCATTGTCTGTGCCTGTGCACCATACAGGCTCCGTGCAGAACCTGTGGAGCATCAAGGACAACTGAAGTTATCTCCCTTGGGGTGAAGGAGTCACTCCCCTGCATTCGCAGGCACCATAACGCAACTGACCGGTCTGCTGATCCTGAGCTCCTGCGGACTCCGAAGGCTCCAGCAACACAGGAGGTGGGTTCCTACATTCCTTGAGGTCGAGCTGCCCTCTCACCAAGTCTGAGGTCAGTGTCCCTTGTGGGGACCGCATAACCCGAACCCTTGTGCACCGCGTACTCTTGCAAGTGCATATGCTTGTTGGCGTTCCCCAACTAAGTGCATTGGGCTATCGATAGCCCAAACCTCTGCGCACATTTCTTACAAAGCACTTCGGCCTCCTCGCACTCTGTGCCCTGCAAGCTGTGACTTTGTGAAACTGCTCGAGGTCCCCTCGCAACTCCTGTGCCTTCGGCCTATGGGTCCATTTGAGGGACAACACTGTGTTTCTTGGGCTCCCCTGGTTGCTTCAGGCCTGCCCTGACTCCCCTTGCTGTGGTGAGTCTCCTGGTCCTTGCTGGGCCAGACCGTATAACCTTACTCGACCTTCTTCGTGGGTTGCCGCTGCCAAGGCTTGTTGATGCTCCCGCCGGACACCGACCCCTCAGCACTCGACATCCTTCATGGGACAGCTCCTATCCGGCTCCTGGTCGTCCTCAACGTCTCCTGGTCCCCGTGGCTGCAGAGTCAAGGTCTCCATCTTCACACCTGAAGCACCCGACATCGGTGGGCATTCGTCTACCGAGTCCCTGGTCACTCCTGAGTGACCCAGACTCTGTCCCCTCTGCTTTCAGGTTCCTTTCATCTCGAATCCACCTGTGGGTTCCACCGGACACTTTTCTTCTTTCCAGCAGTGGCATTTCTTTGAAGACTCCCATTGAGATCGACGACGTCACTTCAGCCCTATGCACCCGGCTTCCCTGGGATAGGTAACTCTGGTACTTCGGTATCCACGGGTGGGGTGGCTCTCCAACCTTCAATGTTCTAAAGGGTTTCTTCGTAATCCACTGGGAAGGGTCCTTAAACTTTAAAACTGCAACGCGACTCCCCCATTAAATTGTATGTAGCACGCGGTCATGTTCTCGCACTGCACCCGTCCTCCGTGGGGTCCCTCCTTACTCACCATGGGTGGTTCCTTGGGGTCCCAGCGATTCTACGCCCTCTAGACACTGTCTTGACTCGAGTCGTGGTTCTTCTACCACTATTTTAGTATATGGTTTGGTCTCCCCCTGGAGCCCACTGTGTATTATTTCTACTTACGATTGTTTCTGTGCTACAGTATTGTGTGCTTTGTGTTTATCTGCGTGTAGCAGATACTGTGAGGTATTTAAGGTGTGTTATAATAATAAATACATATTTTTATAACTACTGTGTGGTTCTCCTTTCATTTAACCAATACACTAAGGTTGCATTCTGGTAAAACAAGCTGCTTAACATTCCTTCAAGACTAAGCCTGAAGGCTGCTCTTCACAGCTACCACTTGGATAGCTTTCTAAGGTTATCTTTGACCTCTTAAATCACCATAAGGGTTGTTTGGACTGGTGCAAGGTGCCCACTTTAATTAGTGGACATCATATACCAGGCCAACTTCTCACATATAGGTACTAGGGATTTGTAGTTTGTAGTCCCAATTGTTGAGATTTTCACTCATTGGCTGACATATAAAGCAGAAGGGGGGAGAAATGTGGACTTTTTTTTAACCATGAAAGGCATCCTTAAAAACCAGCAAACGGTAAGTCCTTGACTGCTACGGTGGGGCCATGTTGTAGGGTGGCAGAACACTGCTAAAATCCATAAATGTCCTACATAGTGATTTGAAGGAGGAAACTGGCATCATTAGGTCGGCCATGAAGGAGGTACAAAAGAAACTGGAGGGTCTTTCGGGAAGGGTCCTGTAGAGTGAAGAGTGGAGGGCACTAAAAGAAAGATGAAATTCCTAGAGCATCATGAGAAGGAACTGGAAACATGCCTGGCTGAGGTGAAGTCATTTGAGGTAAAGCGTAGGTGCCCTAGTCACTTTAGAAGAAAGGATTGAGATCTTAAGCTGAGGAAGTGTCGTGTAATTCCTATATTGCCCATACAGGACCTGCGCGTTCGGATAACATAAACTGTGGGCTTGGTGGCAGACTGATTCTGAGCACCCCCACCGAGAAATGTTAGCCTGTTTGCATAAGCTAGCTCACAGTGCCACTAGTGTCTCCTCTTATCGGGGAGAGATTAGTTTCTGGCAACCTCAGAACATGACAACCCTGATCCCTCAAGATCGTGGAAACAATGTACTACTTTTCGCTCAGTCACTCGTGCTCACTTATCCTGTCTCAGAGATACACAGAATAAACAGCCTGAGCGTTTCAATGAGGGTTTATTGAACAGTTGTTATTCTTGTGTAGAATATATGAGCTGCAACAACCATTAGACAGTAGCAGAGATATATGATTAGCAGTACAGCGAATATGAAAGGATAGTACAGTTCTACCATCTTGCAATAAGCATGAATAAATACATGAATATAAAATGCATTGATAAAAGAAAGTGCGTAATCCTACGATGCCTATCTAGATGTACCTAGCATGTGAGTAGGTGTAAAGCCAAGAATCCCTCTAGGATGTAGTCGAACCTCATTACCTGAAGTGTGAGAATGTAGGAGCCCTTCTTGGTCTCGAGTTGGACACCCCGCAAGGGATGTTCAGACCACTGTCAGCTGGAGCGTCTGCATGCAGGAGCCTCAGTGTCTCTGGTCAGTGTGTCGTCCTGGAAGTCTCAGTTCCCTCTGACTAACATTAGCAAGAGGTGCTATATTTATACAGAAAGTATCTAGGGCTCCTTTGTCCCTTGTTGCTTGTATTAGCCATTGTTGGATTTGAGGATGACGTACGGGATGAACCGTGTACGTAGATATGGGGAGGAAGGTGGTGTAGCCCCAGCCTGGTTTCTAAGAACCCTTATGAATATTCATTCATACTGTGTGAGTCTATTGATGGAGTTATAGGACTCTATTGTTCAGGAGAAACCCTCCTTCTGCACCCAGGACTAGAACTAGGTAAAGGTTCAATCCTAAAAGGCTCGTTACAGTGTAGTGTTGGGGAGGTAATGTAGGTGAAGGGGTATGATGTTACCTGGGCCTATATTAGGGTACCTATATGAAACATAACACCCACTCCTCTTCCGAACAGTCAACAATGATAAAAATGCTAGTGGACTATTCTCTTTACTAGATAGTAGTGCATAGAACATTTTTCAGTGAGTTCTGTAAAACCTTGTTCTAAAATCATTTTAAAAACAGTTTAAAAAGGTTAAAAAAAAAAATTTAATAATTTTTTGGAATGGTCACTTAAGTCACAGTCCTAATTGAGTTCGTTTATATAAGTTGAGGTTCTATAAGCGTCAAAAGGCCATGCTTTTTAGCAAGAAAGTGTCAATTTTTTAGGAAATGTTCCAAATTTAGTTAAGTTTAGAGAAAATGAAAATCCGAATTCTTTCCCAGCACACGATGAGTCAATTACAGATTAAATGTCCTGGCTGGGAGACGCAACATCATCGCTGCTTGCTGCTGCAGGGGACGGTCCTTGTTACACCTCGCAGAGTACGTCAGTGGAGCACAGATGATATTCAGTACTGCCAATAGCTGGTGTAGAGGCAGCCGGTGCTGTAGTCGATACGTGGGTGCTAGTGGTGGAGCTAAAGCTCACCCCAGTAGTAAAAGGCACCTGCGGATTCTCGAGGAATGCAGCCATCAAGATGGGAATACGCTGGGGACATTGCCGAGCATGGGCCCTCAGGGGTTCCAGCCCAGTATTTAAGTCCGCAGGCGTGTCCGTCGCAAGTGTCAGACAGAGGTCCAACACGCATTCTTCACCGCAAAACAGGCATCGAAGAACAGGTAAGATGCAGTCCATCCAGTCTGGTCTAAACGATAGGAACCAAGAGGCGCTCAGTTCCCGTAGGCGAGGTGTGCCCAGATGCTGTACCATGCGTTCACGGTATTTCCGCTCCAGGAGCGCTTTTGCCATCTCGTTGGTAATTGGGCCGTCCATTGCGTAGCAGGTAAATGACAATCCGGATTCCCGCTATTGCTAGCAGGATCAGAGGTAGACCTCCAAAAATGCTTCCAAATACGGAGTGTATAAAGTTCGGGATAACTCCGAGGATTGTCTGAAATGTGCTAAGAAGTCCTGACCCTATGGTCTTAAATAGGTGTACAATACCACTCGTATCAGACATATTAAAGATACGACCCACCATTTCTGCAAAATGAATGGGGCAGTTTGTACGTATAAGTGCCTGTATCTCAGTCGAGGTCCTTGCGATTTGAAGATCAAAGGTCTCTCGAGCGGAGGTTAAGGGTACGGTTTGCTGTAAAAGCATGGCTTTCAGTCTGCTCAAAGTATCAAATTGTATAAAAGAAACATTCAACGAAGGCCATAACGGCGCCTCCCTGACTGTACTTGTTGGGGGAAACAATACTTGCATACAGCAAGTAACCCTGGAGTTCACAGTGACCAGATAGGCAATGCCCGGAAGCATACCACAGCAACCTTGATCGTTCAGCATCAAGTAGCTTCCATTCGAGAGCAGCTCGAACACTGGTTTAATCATGGCAGCTGGAGTCTCTTTCATGTGGCAGGACAAGTTTGCTACCGACCCATTACAAGCTCCGTGCAATGAAATGTCCCGGCACATGAGAGAACCGCTCAAAGCGTTCTTGCAGTTTGTACCACTTAGAAACACTTCTCGATCCCCACTCCGGCATCGAAATCTATATGGTAAATCCCAGGATTCCTTAATGTATTCCTTACCCATTTTTTCATATTTGCCCGCCTGCCTCTGTTCAAGGCAATATTGAAACTGAAAAGTAGTGACCGGTAGAGTTATGTGGCCATGGATAAGCCATTCAGTAGACGGAGCTTCCGCTACTGTAAATGGTAGTCGGACCAGTTTTTCAATACACAGCATTGCATATTTAGCTCCCCTTTGTGCCATTTCAACCTGTTTATCTGTTAGATTATATTCAGAAAACAGAGACGTACTGTTTATAAAACGCCAAGGCACAAAGCCTGCACGCAAAGATTGCAGCGTCCAGCTCAATAGCATGATAGAACGTAGTTGATATTGCCCGTGTTGTAATATGGCCAAATCTTGTTCTAGGATGTCTATCGCAGAAGACACAATGTTGCCCAAAGAATATATTCTGGAGGACAAAGTTGTTAACCCATTGCCTACCACAGCCAACGATTTTTCTAAGTTAATACGGTCTATTTCCCGTATTCTCTCTGCGGCCTCTTGTTGGGATATTTTCCAATTTTCATTATAGGCAGCATAAATACCGGCATATATGAAACGTTTCTGACGTTGTTTCTTGGGACCTTGTAAAAAATCCCTAAGATCCAAGTCTTGTGAGTAAGGCGAAGTGTTGTTTCACCTCTGTTAGTGTTGAGGTTTCTAGCCAATCAAGGCACAACTTGTAGGATGTCACTACCCCTGGGTGTTCTCTTTGTACATAACGCGGGTCTGGCCTATGGATATTGAACCCTTCGGTGATACCCAAGAATCGTTCGACATAAGTTTGTGTCTAAGGGCCAAACCACCCATTTTTCCCAATTAGGGTCTGATCTATTGTACTGTAAAATGTCATCTACTGTTGCCCCTTCCTGTGAAGTCGAATTTTGCCACCCTCCCATCTGTGATGGTGTTGGAGATCGAGGTGTGTTCAGGTCCTTGATCTCGGCTAATCCAAGACAGGATGTCTGTTGCACAGTTTCGTTTAGAAATATCATCTGCTGTGGAATGAGGCGTGCTCTAAATAGCGCTTCTGTCCCCTGGACTTGCCAGTCCCTAGAACCCCAGACTGATTTTAAGTCTATTGTGTCCTTCCATAGGTCAAAACCCTGTTCAGACAGTTGGGCAATAAAGGAAGCAGAGTAAATCTGTTTGGTGTTTGTCAACATAATTTTCAGTGCTGATGTTAGTGTAACCTTATAATAATATGAGGTCGGGTCAGTGGTGTTAAAGCCTGAAAAGTATAAAAATTTCTGTGCAAATGTGTGCGAACTACTTTTTGGTGGTGTAGGGCAATGTTCCCACTGATGGTACTCAAAAACATTTCTAGGTGAAATAGATTTGTGCAGGAAATGATGACCATAATGCTGGTAACAGTACAAAGTGTCATAGTCTGAATTACTTTCTAACATTTCAGTGTTCGGAAATGCAGCAGTTTTTTCTAAATCAGACAACATGCTATTAACAGTTTCAGAGTCCCAATCATCAGAAAATGTACTGGAGGTAATGATATCACTTAATGAAATTTTAAATAAATGAGAAATTTTTAAAAGTTGTCGGTCCGAATATTTCGAAATCAACCTTGTCCCAAACTATACCATCCGGTATAGGAACCGCTGTGATGTTCACTGATAGCAAGTCTCTCTGTTCACGATGAGACGATTGATGTGGTTTTAAAATCAAATTAACCTTCGGGGCTGTAGAGCTTTGCTGAAGATATCGTCCATTAATAAGCATGCTAAAAGTTATAACTAAGCCTAGCCAGAAAAGAAAAAATAGAATCCCAGTAATTACCCAGAGTTCTAACCAAGGCGATAGCAGGTAAGTCTTTTTAAGAAAGTTTAGAAAGTCTTTAACTTGCTGTTTGCGTGAATTTTGGGCTGGCGTCGTTTCTGGTTCACGTGGATCCAAAGAAAACGTATCAAAGTTCATGAAGTAGCCAGAAGCAGTTCGATCAATTGTAGGAATTGCTTCGGGATTTGTTGAAATCGCATTTTGCTCTCGTCGAGGCATGTTGACGTAGACGTCTGTATTTGGTCTGATTGCAACTTGAGTGTTGTTCTGAGTTTCATTTTGTAGATGAACTTCAGGTTCAAGGGGAACGAGTTCCATAGCATTGTTGCTTAGTCCTTCATTCCGTACAGGAGGCTCTTCAAACGTGATGAGTCTTTCTGTTTGAACTTCTTGGATTGTAGCGAGAGGAGGGTGTCTGCTACTGTGGAGTCCACGAGGCCTGCTGTTCAGTATCGGCCACATAGTGTGGTTTGATTAAGTCAATTGAGACAAATCTATTCTCCTTTTTCCCGGCAAGAGGCGGCAGAAGTACAGTTCTTGTTCCTTGTACTGCTAGGACTTGTACAGGCTTTCTGTAGGATGGACCGAATTCTTTCTCGTTCGCTATTTTCTCTCTGACCAGATCCCCGACTTTTGGGATCCAGACAGATCTTGCCGTCACTGCCTTGACTTCCCCAGTGGTGGTTTGTTTGGTGTTCACGTTACTTTGTCTTGTCCTGCATTCATTTAGATCCTGTAAAACAGCCAAACGATCATGGAAATCAAATGGTTTCTCATCTGCCACTGTGCCTTCACAATCAAGATCAGGTACCAACATTCTTGTCCCAAATAGGACCTCATATGGAGTGACACCCCCTAGAGAACTTCTTGGCTGATTGTTGAGTGCTCTCTGAACCCCATATAAGTGGTTGACCCAACTACCGCCCTTGCCTAATACCCTAGCTGTTAAAGATTGCTTTAAGTCCCGGTTTTTCCTTTCCACGACCGAATTTCCCTCAGGATGGTACGGAGAGGAGTACCGCAATGCTACGCCCATACTTTCCATGGCCTCTTTGTAAGTCCGAGAGCTAAACGCTGGGCCATGGTCAGATTGTAACGTGCCAACTGCGTATGTCCCTATAAAGACTCGCAAATCTTTTATAATAGTTCGGGCGTCAGCCGAGCGCTGAGGCCAAACCCATAGGAATCTGGAACAAGAATCCACTGCCACCAAGATATACTTGTAAGCCCCATCAGATTGTAAAGGACCGCAGTGATCCAGATACACACATGCGAGAGGTTTGTCAGATATCAGTAGTGGTGTCTGCGCCAGGCGTTTTATGGTGGAGCTCTTCATCTGCTGGCAGATGTCACATTTCAAGACATAATCTTTAGTTTGTTTTGCTAGACCTGGCCACCAATAGCGCTGTTTCAGTAGTGAAATAGTCGCTGTAACGCCTGTATGTGCAGAACCCAAACCCTTGTGTGCTGCAACAATCAAGCCTTGCCTACGATCCATATTTGGTATTACTCTATCCCCCACTCCAGGAATCTGAGCATATGGAATGTTTTGTGCATCTAATTTGTAGGAGTACTTGAGTGGAAATTTTTTCGGTACTGTTGAGCTGCCCTTGCGTGAAGCAATGACAGCCACCTTTATCTCGCCGTCTATTCTCGTTTTTTGAACGAGTGATTGCAGCTACGGAAGCCGTTCGCACAGCCCCCTTTGCGGCTTCATCAGGCAATGAATTCCCTTCAACGTGAACGCCATCACGCTGATGACTCAGTGTGTGTATCACGTGAGCCCTTGGTAGTTCGTTTCTCAACTCCACTACCTGTTCCCATAGCATTTTATGCTTAATTGTGCCACCTTTTGCATCTTTAAACCCGTTTAGTTCCCAATGTTGTAAGTACTCATTGTATGACTGTACACAGTAAAAGGAATCACACAGAATTAGTGTGGGGAATTCGTGATCCGTATTTACAAGTGCCAGTATCAGTGCTTTTAACTCTGCCAACTGAGCCGTGCAGTCTTCTAGCAATTGCGTTTTGGTGCAACTCGGATGGAACTTTCCATCCCGCATGCAACCTTTAACGATAGCACATGCCGCGCTGTATTGTTGCTTACTCCCTATGGCCGGTTGAACAGATCCGTCAGTGTAAATTATGTATTCATACTGATCGAGAGGCAAAATCTCATTTGGTACAGGATATTCTTGTTCGTATTGCAGGAATGCTTGTATTTTTAGACTTGGGTCAAATCTGTATTCAACATCCGTTGCAATAAGAGAATTAGCCCATTGTATCCATCTTGGATGTAAGGCTTTTACATTTGGAATGCCTGTCTTTGTAACAGCTTCGAAAGCTGGTACCGGGGTTACGACTATTATGCGTTTCCCCTGAGCCAGGGCTCTTTCTCTTGCTACGGCGGTCTGAACTGATGTCAGGATTTTTTCTGTTGAAGTGAAACGCATTTCTGCGTTTGGGTACAGGTGTGATTTGTATGCGATTGGTACGGTTTCGCCTTCATTGAAGGTTAAGTAGGTGTACCCGCATTGACCCGCTATTTCACGGATCACTAAGTTGCGTACGTTTACGTGTGTCTGTAAGTGTTTGGAAGCTATCATGTCTTCTTGTAGTGAACGTAGGATGTTTGAATGTTCCTGTGTCCAATGTTTAACTGAAAAGTCAGGTTTTATTAAGTCGTAGAAAGGTTTTACTCTTTCTGCGTAATCCAAAATGTATGTTTTGCCAAAATTTAGGAATCCCAGTATTGATTGCAAGTTTTTCAATGTTTTTGGAGGTTGGAGCAGCGCACACTTATCTAAAAAGTTAGTTGCCAGGCTTTTCCCTTCACTTGAAAGCTCGTATCCTAAAAATAGGACATTGAGGTGGGCTATTTTAGATTTCTTAAAATTAAATTTGTAACCCTCAGAGGCGAATCCCATAATAATGGTGCTCACCCTGGTCAAGTGCCTTTTTAAGTCATCGTCCGTCAGATAAATATCATCCACATAGGACAATGCTTCTTCATCAAAATTTTGGAGTAACTCAGTTACTCTTTTGCTGAGAATACCCCCGGGCTGTTCTTATACCCCTGGGGGAGACGACAAAATTGTCGATGGGACCCCAACGCTGAGAATGCAGTCAAATACCTGCTTTCAGGCGCTATATTTTGGCAGAAGAATCCATTTGAGATATCTAGTGTAGTTTTGTACTTTTTTCGCACAATGTTATTCATTAATGCGGCACTGTGTGCGTTTTGGACAGCGAATGTCTTTGTGCATGTGTTTAAATGTCTGTAATCTAAAACTAGACGATATGAGTTGTCCGGTTTTGATACCGGAAACAAAGGATTGTTCATTGGTGAGGTGCATGTTTCAATGACCCCCTGATATTCAAGTTGATCTAAGATCTCCCTGACCAGTTTTTTAGCTTCTTGCTTTATTGGATATTGCCTTTGAGCATTTGGTGAAACTTTTAACGGGATCAAGTGGTGGGTTGAATCCTCATCCCAACCGGCATGATTTTTGTATAGTGCTGGAGCTAGGGCTACTGCCCACTCCCGTGCATATGCATGTTTAAGGTGTATGAGAACGAGGTCGGAGAATGCTGGAAAAATTATGTTTTCCCCCCCTAGGGCACTCCATAACGAATGCTGGCGGCCAATCTTGTTCTGCTAATAGGATGTCATACCCAGATGACAGATTTTCCCAAAAGAGACCCTTAACTTTCCTGGGCTTGTCCCCCTCCATTTGGAGTGTTATCTCGTGTAACTTATGTGGGACGTTCACCCTGGTGTCTGGTGTTTCCACCGTGATGTAATCATTCAAGTCCACTGTCACCAGAAATTCCTTCAGGTTCTGGTGAGCTATTGTTACCTCGGCCGCACTGTCTAGCATCGTCTGGGCCCATTCCCCGTTCAGAAGTTGCGTCCTCAGAATTCTGGGCATGTCTGATCTTTATGCCTGCACTTTATGCCTGCAACTTTCTTTTTCTTAAATTGAGGTTTTGATTTTGGCTTGTCTACTTTTTTGGAAGTATAGTCTTGAGTGTGCTGCTTGTCTCTGGACTTTGTACTCTCTTCTTTGTGTTCTGACCGTCATTCTCTCTCGGAAGTTTTCGTCGAGCCCTGAAAGGAACGAGAGGAACGTGTATCAGTATACTGATACCTGTCAGGTTTCCTAATATTATCCCTATTCCTGAGATTATACCTCTTTTCAGAGGGCTCCTGTGGAGATCTACCTCGGGATTGAGATCTCTTTTCTGAAAAGTTTGTTGTTTTTTATTATCCCACTTCTTTTTAGAAGAAGCAGGTGTCTGCTTGGAAGTGTCCTTTTCAGGACTGCCCATCAGTTGTGGTTTAAAAGCTTTCCCACCCAAACTGTCTCTGCCTAATTCTGCATATGCAGTTTTGATTATTTTGGGAAGTTCGTGTGGTTGGTCTAACGGACTGAACTCCCTTAGGCGTTGGCGGATTGCCACTGAAGCTGCTTCCCCTTTAATATTAGCTAGTATTATGGCTGATACCTGGTCATAGTTATTTAATAACTTCATCCCTAAGTTCAGGGCAGGCTCTGCTCTGTACTCATTTTGTATTTGTCTTAATACATCTGGTACTACCGCTAATGAAGGAATACCATGAGTTCTGATATATATGGCAGCAAAGACTGTACCCCAAGTGGTACAATCCTCTAACTGTGGTGTTATCCCCATGGGCAAGCAGATTGTTAGCATTCTGTGTTTTTCAAACGTTGTAGTATTTGGAAATACAGCCTCGAGCTGAGTTATTTTCTGAGCTACCCAGAATGGTGTTTGTTCACGTTTCGTGGGCATTTTGCCCATTACTGCATGTAATGTTTGTGGAGTTATTTTAGTTGCTGTACCCGGAGATTGAGTTCCATTTCTTGCAACTGTTGTTGGTTGGACTGTAAAAGTCCTCATGACGTATTGCGTCAGGTTTCTGTAGATTCTAATTAAATCTTTGTGTTGTATGAGTAAGTCTGGTTGTGGCATTGTATCAATGTCAGGATGTGTAGTGTAGGCCGCTAATACTGGCCATGTTGCCCCGTCTCCTCCGAGCGGGCCTAATCTTACTCTGTGTCTTATATGGGGTAGGGCGTCATTAAACCAGTATAGGTGTTCCTGGTACGTGTGTGGAACCTCTATGTCCTCGCGAGGACCGTATTCCGCTGGTGCATCTCCTTCTGTATAGAAGTGAAATGTGTGTGTTCTTGCATCTGCTTCTGGGAATGTAACCCATGAATAGAATACCTCTGTTTTGTTTGATTTGTGTGCCTCAATCACGAAAGCTACTAATCCACCCCTAGCTGATAAACCATATTCCAGTAGTTTCAGGGTGATAGTACGTCTGAATTTAGGTGCAATGAGTACTCCATCCACCTCTTCATCTTCTACTGAGATGCGTCTAGCCACCACCGGGTTATCTTGGTTGGTTGTGTCCTCAGTCATTTTGGAAAGTAGTTTGTTCAAGGGAACTAAGATAAGGTGTTATGCACAATTTTAGGAACAAAAATGTCCTTCAAGCTTGATTAACCAGCAGCCAATAAATAGGATATTTCGCCTACTCAGCTGTGGCGGAGTTTGTGCCCACCCACTCCAGACGTCTCTGGTGTTTGTGAGTAGGGGTCTCTGAGAAATAGCACGACTGAACTACTCAGATTCTACTGTTAAATAAGTACCTAACCAACGTTGGTGGCGCCATGTCGTGTAGTTCCTATATTGCCCATACAGGACCTGCACGTTCGGATAACATAAACTGTGGGCTTGGTGGCAGACTGATTCTGAGCACCCCCACCGAGAAATGTTAGCCTGTTTGCATAAGCTAGCTCACAGTGCCACTAGTGTCTCCTCTTATCGGGGAGAGATTAGTTTTTGGCAACCTCAGAACATGACAACCCTGATCCCTCAAGATCGTGGAAACAATGTATTACTTTTCGCTCAGTCACTCGTGCTCACTTATCCTGTCTCAGAGATACACAGAATAAACAGCCTGGGCGTTTCAATAAGGGTTTATTGAACAGTTGTTATTCTTGTGTAGAATATATGAGCTGCAACAACCATTAGACAGTAGCAGAGATATATGATTAGCAGTACAGCGAATATGAAAGGATAGTACAGTTCTACCATCTTGCAATAAGCATGAATAAATACATGAATATAAAATGCATTGATAAAAGAAAGCGCGTACTCCTACGATGCCTATCTAGATGTGCCTAAGTGTACCTAGCATGTGAGTAGGTGTAAAGCCAAGAATCCCTCTAGGATATAGTCGAACCCCATTACCTGAAGTGTGAGAATGTAGGAGCCCTTCTTGGTCTCGAGTTGGACACCCCGCAAGGGATGTTCAGACCACTGTCCGCTGGAGCGTCTGCATGCAGGAGCCTCAGAATCTCTGGTCAGTGTGTCAGCCTGGAAGTCTCGGTTCCTTCTGACTAACATTAGCAAGAGGTGCTATATTTATACAGAAAGTATCTAGGGCTTCTTTGTCCCTTGTTGCTTGTATTAGCCATTGTTGGATTTGAGGATGACGTATGGGATGAACCGTGTACGTAGATATGGGGAGGAAGGTGGTGTAGCCCCAGCCTGGTTTCTAAGAACCCTTATGAATATTCATTCATACTGTGTGAGTCTATTGATGGAGTTATAGGACGCTATTGTTCAGGAGAAACCCTCCTTCTGCACCCAGGACTAGAACTAGGTAAAGGTTCAATCCTAAAAGGCTCGTTACAGTGTAGTGTAGGGGAGGTAATGTAGGTGAAGGGGTATGATGTTACCCGGGCCTATATTAGAGTACCTATATGAAACATAACAGAAGAGCTCCAATATCACAATTCTGTGGTCCCTGTTCAGTTCCCCGCAGAAGAGACTCTATGTAACGAACTTCAGAGGATATTGTCTAAACTATTGGATGTGCAGAAGGTTAAAAATATAAACTTCTGACGCAAGTCTTTAGGCTTCCCTCTAATGTAAACCGATCTAAAAAGGAGTCTTGGCCGCTACTGAGATAGTGGTGGTAAAAACCAATGGCGATGTCAGATCAAATTGCGAAGGGGCAGTGCAACACAAAGTGGTGAAATGGAGAGAATGCAGATTGCTGCTGTTTCCAGGTCTGAGCCCACATCTAGGGCTTACAGCATAAGTGGGCTACACAGTGAAAGTGAGGATTGAACAACAGGGGAAGAAATAAGTGACTGGACTCTGTACTGGGTTAAGTGTTTCTGGTGATTACTGTGGAACAGTTGAGGTGTCTGCTCACAGAGGGCAAAGAGATTTATTTCCTGTAAATTGGTGCTGTCTGGCTGGAGGGAATTCTCTTCTAGTAGGAAGGGTGGGATTTTGATGCAAACTTACTATACATTGACCATTGTGTCCCTGCTTTCCTCTCTGCAGGGGGCTGAGGTATTAATATTTGCTTTATTCTGGGTATGACAACCTTTTATGTCTGACAATATACATAGAGTGGGCTTGGGTCCATCACTTTCAACAATGGAGACTTTGTCAGTCATGCCTTGGCTCAGCCCAGTGGAGTATTTATCTTTCACCTAATGTTATTGTATGTTTGAGTGTATCCTTCCACCACTCGAACTACATTCGGGACGATTGTACCCCTACTGTGTGCTCCTGCTAGCTCCTTCTTGTATATCTCTTTGAAATATGCTAACACTGCAAATTCATCCTAGTCCTATTGGTTTTGCCAATGCTAGCTTTTTCAAGGGTTTGCTGTTGTGGTTTGTTCTTGAGTCGGATGAGACAGTTTATTTTTGCCTGAGCTGACTGTATTAGTATTATTGTGACACAGCATGTCCCCTTCTCATTTGTTTAGATGTTAATAAAACAGATTTAAAGCTAAAAAAGAAAAAAATACAAGCATTATTTGCTGTCATGGAATCATTACTAATAGTAACACACACTGAATAGTCCTACCTAAATGCTGAAAACCATAACACCTTTATAATGCAAACCGAAAACAACTTGAATACAGCGAAAATAATGGTTAAACAAAGCTAAAATGTACTTTCCTTCTTTTAAAACAACTATACAAAAATGTGAAGAGGCCATTAGAAATTAAAAAATGTTTTTAAAACATAGCAGAATTTGTGCCCGCAAACATTTCAAATTTTTGCCTGGATTTCTATTTTAGGGGTAAAAACATTAAAGGGCATTGTTTCAGTGTAGAAAGCTGGCTCTGTAAATACTATTAATCACAGAAAAAAGAACCTTCAGGTCTAGAAAATAGGACAAGAGCAATGGTTATGCAAGAAGGTGACAAACCAAACCCTGGGATATCCCTTTTATAGGATGAAATCCCTCACCCACCAAAGGTGGCATGCTTCATCATTGGGATTCTCCTCGTACCGAGATGCCTAGTCCCGGCACGGGCTACAACCCCTCACTGAGAGGGAGGAGCTCAGGGATGTTTTAGTTGTTAGTCGGAGGTATTCTAAATACCACAATGATGAGCTGCTATTCAGGTCAGGTGAGAGGTGCAGCGCTAGAGAAGAGTGATAGTGGAAGAATAAAACTAGCTACCAGGTACGTAATGTAACTTTATTTACACGTCCTAGGGCTAAGGTTAAAAACATGGCACTGGCAGGGAAAACATATACCTGCAGTAAGTGACGATAGTGGTCTACATGTTTCAGCCATGGGACCCTTATAAAAAGATGTCTTCAACTTTCTTCAGGACCTAACTTGTGCTGCTGTGAGAGGTAGTGATTGTCAAAATTACAATGTAGTTTGGAGTGACAAAAGCGATTATTAATACTCAAAAAGAGGTTCTGAGCAACTCAAAAAGAAGAGAAGGATATGCAAGATACAAAATACAAAACCAGTGATCCTTATTCCATCTGTGGTATGGTTTTCAGGGGATTCACTGGTGACACCCGTATATTGCGCCGGACAGGTCACGCCTTAACCTGGTATGCAGCTCAGGAAGGGCACCGCTCTGAAAGTACAGGGAGAATGAGTGAGTTCTCTCATTCTGGTCATGTTTGATCAATTAAAAACAAGACAGTCCTGCAATTCACGGAAAAAGACACAAAAGTTCATAAATCCTGTAGGGAGAAACCCCATTCAAGCACCATCGAATGGTTAGATATCTCGGTCTTAGCTCTTCTACATAGATAGAAGAGACCATCTGTACCCCTGGAGTGAAACTCCTTCTTATAATGGGTTCAGAGGAGATCAGAACCTGGTAGAGCAGTGGGGACGAAAGTGGGAAAAGGACGGGCCGGGGACGGGCAGGAGGACTTGAGAGTTCGAGCCAAACAGTGGCTTACTAGGTAAGCTGAAAATGCAACGTGCGTGAGGCGAGGGGTTGTCTGAACTGAGATGACCCACTCAAGCATGGTTAAGCCTTACCTCTCCGTCGGTACCCCAGGCGGATAAGTCTGCTGCTGGTAATATGGGGCCGGATGAGGCGTGTTACACTGTTGCGTAGATGGTGACGTCAAACGGCGTCACAAAGTCGATTGTGATGCTGGGAAATGTAGTCCTTCAATTTACCTGTAACGGGGGAGCTCACTCGCAAGTACTGCTTGTGTAGAAATCACACTCATAAAAAAAATAGTGACAATGCACATGGTAGCTGTAGAAATTAGCTGTAAAAAAAGATACTACAACTTGCAAAAGCACTCGGCAAATGAACTGAATGCAGTGATGTTCGTGTGCCTATATGTCGTACGGTACTGATGTGAAAATACGCACGTGATTTTGAGTGTGAGGGTAAAGATGGTGAGTGAATCTTCAAAGATGTACGTACACTGCCCTTGTAATAGGTGATTTCGCGTTACCGAGTGCCCATTCTATTCTTGCTCATTAAGTGAGGGGAGAGTCACTATGGGAAGTGTGACGTCCAACGTGGCTGTCGAATCCTCTTACGGCAGTAGACACCCAGGGGATGTCATCATTGAGTCCATTGATGTCACTGCGTAGCCTAAATACCCATTTCTGTTCTCTTATAAAAAGGAAACTTGTGATGTCCCCAATGTGTGATGGAATATAGGGCTGGTCTAGAGCTGTCCATTGCAGGTCTTCTGCTGTGTGGCACTTCTCTAGGAAGTGGTTAGTCAGTTTGGTAGCCTGTTTTTTGCAGCGTATAGTGCTCTTGTGTTCCATAATCCTGGTCTTTATTTTTCGCGTGGTCATGCCTACATAGCGTAGTTTGCAAGGGCATGTAACGAGATAGATCAGTTTCTCACTGTTGCAGTTCTTGTGTCTATTGAGTTCCCACGGTCTATCCGTTCCGATGTCAATGGAGGTTGTATCACACGTGTGTTTACAGACCCTGCATGAACCACACGGGAAATGACCCTTCACAGCAGGTAGTCCCCATAAGGTTTCTTCACTCTGGTATCTATGGTCCCATGGCCTAGTGTGTACCGACGGAGAGGTAAGGCTTAACCATGCTCGAGTGGGTCATCTCAGTTCAGACAACCCCTCGCCTCACGCATGTTGCATTTTCAGCTTACCTAGTAAGCCACTGTTTGACTCAAACTCTCAAGTTTCCTGCCCGTCCTTTCCCCTCTTCCGTCCCCACTGCTCTACCAGGTTCTGATCTCCTCTGAACCTATTATGAGAAGGGGTTTCACTCCAGGGGTACAGATGGTCTCTTCTATCACACGTAGAAGAGCTTAGACCGAGATATCTAACCATTCAATGGTGCTTGAATGGGGTTTCTCCCTACAGGATTTATTAAACTTTTGTCTTTTTCCGTAAATTGCCTGTCTTAATTGTTTTTAATTGATCAAACATGACGAGAATGAGAGAACTCACTCATTCTCCCTGTCCTTTCCGAGCGGTGCCCTTCCTGAGCTGCATGCCAGGTTAAGGCGTCACCTGTCCCCCTCAATATACAGGTGTCACCAGTGAATTCCCTAAAAACCATACCACAGATGGAATAAGGATCAATGGTTTTGTATTGTGTATCTTGCATATCTTTCTCTTCTTTTTGATTTGCTCAGAACCTCTTTTTGAGTATTCATAATCTTTTGTCACTCCAAACTACATTGGAATTTTGACATTCACTACCTCTCACAGCAGCACAAGTTAGGTCCTGACGAAAGCCGAAGACACCTTTTTATAAGGATCACAAGGCTGAAACATGTAGACTACTATCATCACTGACTGCAGGTATATGTTTTCCCTGCCAGTGCCCTGTTTTTAACTCTAGCCCCAGGATGTGTCAATAAAGTTACATTAGGTACCTGGTAGCTAGTTTTATTCTTCCACTATCACTCTTCTCTTGCGCTGCACCTCTCCCTTGACCTGATTAACAGTTCATCATTGTGGTATTTAGCATACCTC
This sequence comes from Calotriton arnoldi, assembly GCA_963921515.1. NCBI lineage: Eukaryota > Metazoa > Chordata > Amphibia > Caudata > Salamandridae > Calotriton > Calotriton arnoldi. The sequence goes on from CAWUFW010005157.1 coordinate 304,486, forward strand.
TGACTAACAACTAAAACATCTCTGAGCTCCTTCCTCTCAGTGAGGGGGTTGTAGCCCATGCCGGGACTAGGCATCCCGGTACGAGGAAAATCCCAATGATGAAGCATGCCACATTTGGTGGGTGAGGGATTTCGTCCTATAAAAGGGATATCCCAGGGTTTGGTGAGTCACCTTCTTGCATAACCACTTGCTCTCGTCCTATTTTCTAGACCCGAGGCTTCTTTTTTCTGTGATTAATAGTATAATAGGGGAGTCAACCTTTGCTGGTCTTTAAAGTGCTCCTCGGACCCCCCCCCACCTTATTTGTGTGAATTTAGTCTTAGCAGCTACGGCTGCGGGTCCTACTGTTTGATCAATACCTTCCCCTCCCCCTGAGGGTTCTTTCCGCGTTAACAATAGACAGTCAGTGCATCACAGTTAATAGACATCACTAGTTACTTTGTATCTAGTCTACTAGCATCATGACAGAAGTTCAAGGCCTAGCATTTGACGATGCCTTGGTCCAGATAATACTGACCACACCAAGCATCATAGACCGCATACCACACAGCTCAGTATCCCAAACAGATGACTGGTCAAAACTTGTAACCCTTAAAGATCGTACACTCTTACTCACACACATAGGGCCATTATGACAGAATATCTACGGGGCAATTGTGCCCCCACTGGACTAATAGTGACTAATGCCCCCAGGCTGTTTTTAGAGGACAAATCTTTCAAGAAAGACTGGTCCCTGATCGCTTGCACCAGGGACTGGTTAATCCTTATAATAAGCACCGGCAGGCGTATTGCAACCTCGAAACACAGCTTAAACTCATAGTTTCAGTTTCTCTACATAAAAAACAAGTAGATGAGGCAAATAAAACCAACAAGGAATACAAAGAATCCCTGCTCATGGCTAAGATAAATAAATTCAAGAAAGACTTAACCGCTTCTCTTTTGAGAGGGTGTAGCCATACACCAGCAATGAATACATAGCACCACAGTTCAACCAGAGAGGAAAGAAATCTGGCTCAATCTATTCATCATCTGGAAGTGAAGAATGGTCCAGCGACTCAGATTCTAGTAACAATGGGGACACACATAGGAAAGGAATGCCAAGAAGAGGCAAAGGAAGATGGAGAGGTCAGCATTCAGGACCACCACAACAACAATGGTGGCCCTCCGTGCCATGGGGGTACCCAACATCCAATTTTCAACCACCTCTACAACCTTTGTTACCCTTCCAACCTCAACCCCATCCTTACTTCAACCAGCCTTTTTTAGGACAAGGCCGCGGACAATCGAGAGGAAGGAGGAGACAACAGCAGCAAACACAGGTACATTGGAGCCCTCCGCCATCTCCTCGTCACACCCGGAGCAAGACAAAAACCCACCCTCAACCGGGGACAAGCAACGAGACAGTCTAGTCGTCAATTTGAGCGATAAGGTCTTGACGCCTGGTGAATTGAAAGTGCTCAATAGAGGACTCTGTTTTGTACCTTTCATCTGATAGAGACTTCTAGCTGCAGATTCCTTACCTTTGAATTTCCCAGGCGTCAGGCTGGATCCGGAAACTTTTGCTGAGCAATACGTGTGACGTCGGGTGGCTCCATTCGTCTCCGCATGACGTCGTCGGCATCGGTAGCGTCGGTTATGATGTCGCGGTGCCGATATAGGCGCCACCCAAGCGGGCGGACGTCAGTTCTTTTCTTTCCGTGCCAGTTAAGTGCAGATCCGGGAAGAGCTACCCCTCTGCTGCTTTTTGGCAGGATTTTTCTCGACTTTTGTCGAAATTTTGGGATTTGTCTTCGTGTGCGAGGGATGTCTTCGAGAAAGACAGGTTTCAAACCATGCGGGACTTGTTCCCGCATGATGTCGGTCACCGATCCCCACTGCGTATGTCTGTGGTGTCTTGAACGCGACTACGATACAAAGTCGTGTTCAGACTGTCGGGCGATGGCCCCGAACACCTTGAGGGAGCGAGCGATGAAGTTGCTTGTGGCCCGGCAGGACCACTCACGGAGCCCTAAGTCCTCTTCCTCCCATTCGAGGTCCTCTGGGCAATCGGGGAAGAGGCACAAGAAGAAGAAGACCAAGCGGACTTCGACTTCACCTCAACTGACGTCCGTCATTGAGAAAGGTAAGGGCCACCGATGCTCTAGGCACGGTTCTGCGGAGCCGGAGCCAGAGTCGACTTCACGCCTTCCATCCTTTCCGGGAGCCAGAGCGACTCCCGCTCAAATAAGAGTTTTACGAGGCCATGCGCCGCGTATTTGAGCGGAACGACCCCGCTGGTGAGCCCTCGGACCCCGCGGGTTTGGAGAAGGCCCCATCGGGTTCGACGCCGTCGACTCCGGCCACGGCACCGGTGGGGCCTCAGGGATCCGATCCCAGATCCGGGTAGATGGCGGTTGTGCCTTCGCGACCTTCCCCGGCGTCGAATACAAAGTCGGTACCTACGACGTCACCGATGCCTGTCAGTGGCACAAGCCCCATCCTCAAACCCGACGACACGGAGCCGGAACGGTGTCGAGCGACGCCGATAGAACCCAGGGGTTCTATGTTGTCGCCTGAGCACTTTGTGGACGTGCTGGGCTCAGGAGAGGAATGGGAGGAGTCTGGAGACCCTCTGGAGAACCAGGATGTCTCTGAGGAGACAATGGACTGGTATGGGGAACTTGGGGGAGCCAGTGGTCTAGATACTTCCCCAGACGCTGGCATGCTCTCTCCGCCTACAGTGGCTACTGAGGAGGGGGCTTCCTATGTCATGGTGGTTAAGAGGGCAGCTGAGGTCCTTGGACTGGAGCGGCCCTCAGTGCACTATTCTCTTCCTTTCCGTTCTTTTCCTCCTACTATTCTGCCAAGTCAGGAACGGCTGGCGGAGGATCATTTAAAGTTGCTCCAAGAGGAAGTTACAGCTCTTTTGGCCAAAGCTATAGAAAGGGTCCCAGTTTCAGAAGTAGGCAGTGGCTGTTATTCACGCTACTTTCTGATTCCGAAGAAGAACAAGGCACTATGGCCCATTTTGTATCTTCGGACCGTCAATCTCTTCCTCAAAAAGGAAAAATTCAAAATGCTCACTTTGGCTCAGGTCTTGTCTGCCCTAGACCAAGAGGACTGGATGTTACGTTGGACCTGCAGGATGCGTATTTTCACATTCCCATCCTGCCGGGCCACAGGCGTTACCTGCGGTTCAACGTAGGCCGCGAGCACTTTCAGTTTACCATACTCCCCTTCGGTCTTACCAGTGTCCCTCGGGTGTTCACCAAGGTGATGGCGGGGGTTGCAGCTCAACTGCGCAGGTTAGGGGTGTCAGTCTTCCCCTACCGCGACGACTGGCTGTTGAAGGCAGCTTCGCCCCAGGCAGTCGTCTCCCCCCTTCAGACTTCGGTGAACCTTCTGCATTCGCTGGGGTTCTCTTTAAACATGCTGAAGTCAACCCTGACTCCTTCTCAGACGCTCCCTTTCATCGGAGCTGTTCTGGGCACAGTGCAGTTTCGGGCTTATCCTCCCGAGCAGCGAGTCCAGGATATTCAGGCTATTATTTCGATATTTCAGCCTCTATCCTGGATTTCGGTGAGGTGGACTCTGAGGCTGTTGGGTCTCATGGCCTCCTGCATCCTGTGGGTAAGACACACAAGATGGCGTATGTGGGCTCTGCAGTGGGACTTGAAGTTCCAATGGGCACAGCATCGGGGAAATGTTACCGACGTGGTTCAGATCTCGGAAGGAACTGCGAAGGATCTGCAGTGGTGGTTAACGAACCGCGATTGGGTCTACAGCAGACCTCTCTCCCTTCCCCAACCAGATTTCACAGTCACGACGGATGCATCACTTCTGGGATGGGGCGGCCACATGGGAGAGGTGGAGATCAGGGGTCACTGGTCTCCGGCGGAGACGGGGCTCCACATCAACTTGTTGGAGCTCCGAGCGATTCGGTTGGCATTGAAAGCGTTTCTTCCCTCTGTCAAGGGGAAGTTAGGGCAGGTGTTCACGGACAACACCACTGCCATGAGGTACTGCAACAAGCAGGGCGGTGTGGGGTCGTGGACCCTCTGTCGAGAGGCCCTGCGTCTCTGGACATGGCTGGAACAGCAGGGCATATCCCTGGTGGTTCAACACATGGCAGGTTCTCTGAATGCCAGGGCGGACGATCTCAGCCGTCTATGCCTTCAGGATCACGAATGGCGTCTCCAGTCGGAGGTGGCGCAAGGTCTCTTTCAGCAGTGGGGAGAACCTTGGTTAGATTTGTTCGCCTCTGAAGAGAACGCGCAATGTCAGCAGTACTGCGCGCTGGAGTTTCCAAGGCGGCAATCGCTCAGCGACACGTTTCTTCGCGAGTGGAGCTCAGGCCTGTTGTACGCCTTTCCACCCATACCACTCCTGCCCAGGGTTCTGATGAAGATCAGGAGCGACCGGCCCCAAGTCATTCTTGTGGCACCGGACTGGGCAAGGAGAGTCTGGTATCCAGAGCTTCTGAGCATGAGTATCAATCCTCCGATCTGGCTGCCCCTTCGGGAGGATCTTATGTCGCAGCAGCAGGGGAGGGTTCTCCACCCGAACCTGTTAACTCTGCGCCTCCATGCGTGGAGATTGAGCGGCGACAGTTGATAGCTTTTGACCTTCCTCCTGAAGTCTGTAACATTATTTTGGCGGCCAGGCGGCCCTCCACTAAGACGGTATACGCCTGCCGTCGGCAGAAATTTGTATTATACTGTACAGAAAGATCCATTGACCCTCTTTCTGCTTCTCTTTCTACTGTCCTTTTATTCATTCTCACTCTTGCCCAGCAGGGCTCTGCTTTGGCAACTCTCAAGGGTTACCTTTCTGCTCGTTACCTTTCTGCTCTGTCTGCTTTTTTTGCGGCTGCCAGACCAGCCTTCTCTCTTTAAATCTCCTATTGTAAATAGATTTCTGAAAGGGCTGGGCCATATATTTCCACCTACGCCCTTTGTTATGCCACAATGGGACCTTAATTTGGTCCTCACGTACCTGATGTGAGCTCCTTTCGAGCCTGTGCACAATTGTCCCCTCCGGCTGTTGACCATCAAAACAGTCTTCTTAGTGGTGATCGGCCCGGAGGGTGAGTGAATTGCAGGCGTTATCCAGCTCACCTCCTAATCTTATGTCCTTTCCGGACAAAGTGGTGCTTCGCACCAGGGCGTCATTCTTACCAAAGGTTGTGACCCCATTCCATCTGGGTCAGTCCATTACTTTACCCACCTTCTTTGCTCCCCCACATCCCTCTAAGGAAGAGGAGCGTCTCCACAGACTAGACCCAAAAAGAGCGTTGTCGTTCTACCTTTACTGCACAAAAGACTTCCTGGTGGATGACCAACTATTTGTGGGGTATGCGGGAGCAAAGAAGGGAAGGTCGGTGCAGAAAAGGACCATCTCTCGCTGGGTTGTTCTCTGCATTAAAATCTGTTACGCCTTGGCGAAGAAGCAGCCCCCTGAGGGATTAAGGGCCCACTCCACCAGGGGAAAGGCTGCGACTACGGCCTTGGCTCGGGGTGTCCCAGTCCAAGACATCTGTCAGGCAGCAACGTGGGCATCATTGCACACATTCTCAAAACATTATTGCCTTGATGGTTCAGTGCGCAGGGACGGGCACTTTGCCCGTTCAGTCTTGCAAGACTTCTTAGTCTAGATCATGAGTCCGCAACCCACCGCCAGGATGTTATGGCTCGGGTATCTGATTTAAAGGTAAGGAATCTGCAGCTAGAAGTCTCTATCAGATGAACAAGTTACTTACCTTCGGTAACGCGTTATCTGGTAGAGACTCTATCTAGCTTCAGATTCCTTACAGCCCCACTCATGCCTCCCTGCTTTGCGGACTATTGTAGTAGGACTTGGGTTGTTTTTGCCCTTTCAGGGCCCTAGTTTTGCACACGACTAAGTCAGTTACTTCGTGGCTCTGCGCTTCTGGCGTGGAAAAAACGAAAAGTACTGATGTCCGCGCGCCTGGGTGGCGCCTATATAGGCACCACGATGTCATAACAGATGCTGCCGACGACATCACGGGGAGCCGAATGGAGTCGCCCGACGTCGCGCGCAAGGGGTATTGCTCAGCAAAAGTTTCCGGATCCAGCCTGATGCCTGGGAAATTCAAAGGTACGGAATCTGCAGCTAGATAGTCTCTACCAGATAATGCGTTACCGAAGGTAAGTAACTTGTTCTTCACAGGCAACGAATTCCAGATTCACCAGGAACTGGCTCTGTTCTTTAGGAAGATCCTCCTCCATTTTTTCTTTGCAGACATCCAAACACCGACCACAGGTGAACCCAGTTCTAATACTAACCTGTGTAGACGTTCCACTTTTAACCCACCTACCCATGCAATACCTCCTCAAGTACTAACCTTCGAAAAAGCAGTTTTGAAGGAGGTTGAAAGCACTTTTAGGAACACCAAAAAACATTTCCAAAACCTACCAAAGAGCGAACTCAAGGCCTTGGAGAGCTTGTGCAATGATGAGACCATCGCCATCAAGCCGGTAGATAAGGGAGGAGCGATTGTCATAATGAACACAAGTATGTACAGGGCAGAATGTCTAAAACAACTGAACAAGAGATGTTCCTACCGCCCCTTGAAGACGGACCCTACTAGAAGGCTCACGCTGGAGATTACTATGTTGGTCAACTCAGCCAAAGAAAATGGCTGGATCACCTCGAAGGAAGCAGATTTCCTGGTAACTCCAGACCCAGTGATACCTTATTTCTATATCCTCCCCAAGATGCACAAAGAACAGCGCCCTCCACCAGGAAGACTGATCATCTCTGGAATTGGCTCCCTACTCGAGCCATTATCCCAATTTGTGGATTATTTCCTCAGACCATTGGTCAACGAGATTCCTACGTCCTTGAAAGACACCGCCGATGTCCTGAGACATCTGACAGAGTTATCCTTTACCATTGATACGGACTATATGGTATCATTCGATGTGGAATCCTTGTATACCTGTATACCACAAGACTAAACGCTCACTACCATTGAGATCCTACTACGGGAAAGAGATATCAACACCATTACTCCAGTCTAATTCATCATGGACTACTCACGCATAGCGATGAAATAAAACTTCTTCCGCTTTGAAGACACCCTATACCTCCAAACATCAGGTACTTCGATGGGTAGTACGTTTGCCCCAAGCCTGGCGAACCTGTACATGCATTCTTTTGAAGATAGCCAGATACGGACATCAAAAAACCCCTTCAGGACCCACATAATTATGTGGAAGAGATATATTGATGATGATTGTCATCTGGCGTGGAGAGGCTGAGGCCATCAATAATTTTCACCAGTGGTTGAACAACCAGAACAACTTCCTCAGGTTCACCCTTGAATTCAGTTAGTCTAGGTTACCCTTCCTATACCTGCTCATCTTTCCCTCCGGAGAAGGTCTCGAGACGGAGCTATATAGAAAACCAATGGCCCGGAATGCCCTGCTTGCTTACAACAGCTTCCATTCAAAATCCCTACGAAACAATATTCCCTTCGGGCAATTTTTACGTCTCAGGAGGAACTGCACGTCCATAGCTAAATATAAAGAACATGCCAAGACCCTGACTGCACAGCTAGAGAAGAGAGACTATCCTAGACGCCTGGTGCTGAGATCTGCAAAGAGGGCACGGAATATTAACAGAGATGCTCTGTTAGAAATTGCCCCTCCTAAGGAACCAAATTCCAGATTGACCTGCGTAAACACTTACTGTACGTTCTCTAACCAGATCCAGAAATCGATCATCAAGAACTGGAAAATCCTGAATGCAGGCAACACTTCAATTGAAATCCCTTTATTCGCTTTCAAAAGAAGCAGGAATTTGAGAGACAGTTTGGTACACACTAGGCCACGAGGCCATAGATATCCGGGTCAAGAAACCTTATGGGGACTACCTGCTGTGAAGGGCCATTTCCCGTGTGGTTCATGCGGGGTCTGTAAACATACTGGATCAGTGCGCACCTAGATTAAAACACATACCCAAAAGGAGAACATCTGAGAAATGGTATTTGCCTGAACTCAGGGCACTAAAAAGAAGGTGGAAAACGCTGGAACACAAATGGAGATTGTCTAAACAGGATAAGGACAGGCTGGTATATAAGGCAGAGTTGAAAAGTTACAACAATGCTATTAAGAAAGTTAAGAAAACCTATTTCGCGAAGCGAATAAACAAGAACAGCAACTCGCCTAAAGAGCTGTATAAAATAGTAAAAGAACTCTGCAAACCAGCAAGTATGTCCCAAACCCTGCCTCCTTCAGAAGAATGCTGTGAGAAGATTAGCAAATTCTTCTCTGATAAATGAGCGAGATATATTCTTCATTCAGTATTAAACCCCCGACAGACATGACCAATTGGGAATACTTGGGTCCTCATCCTGATGCTTTAGCCTGGCTGGGAAGTTTTTCTCCTTTTACAGAGGAACAGGTTGCAAAGGCAATGGGGGAAGTCAAATCAGGGTCCCCGCTTGACCCATGCCCGCACTTCATTTTCTCTCGGATTATACCGGCATTATGCCCATATGTAACCAAACTATTCAACCAATCTCTGGACACTGCAGTTTTCCCAGAAATTTGGAAGGCGGCCATTGTGACCCCTCTGCTGAAAAAGGCAGGCTAGGACGTCCACAGCCTAGCCAAATATCGGCCAATCTCCCAACTCCCTTACCTATCTAAAGTTATGGAGAAGCTGGTTAATAAACAATTATCCAATTATCTCGAAACCAATGAATTGCTAGACCCATGTCAAACCGGCTTCAAAGCCACCAATAGTACGGAGGCAACCCTCCTGGCTGTCCTAGACAATATAAGATCTTTAATTGTTCAGGGGAAAGCTGCAGCCTTGATCCTATTGGACCTGTCGGCGGCGTTCGACACGGTCTCACAAGGACTGCGCTGAAAACCCTACACGAAAAAGGTGTACATGCCAGAGCCCTTCAGTGGTTCAGCTCCTTTCTGTCCCCACTGCTCTACCAGGTTCTGATCTCCTCTGAACTTATTATAAGAAGGGGTTTCACACCAGGGGTACGTGTATCTGGCATATCTTTCTCTTCTTTTTGAGTTGCTCCGAACCTATTTTTGAGTATTAACAATCTCTTTTGTCACTCCAAATTACATTGGAATTTTGACATTCACTACCTCTCACAGCAGCACAAGTTAGGTCCTGGCGAAAGCCGAAGACACCTTTTTCTAAGGGTCACAAGGCTGAAACATTTAGACCACTATTGTCACGAACTGTAGGTATATGTTTTCCCTGCCGTGCCCTGTTTTTAACCCTAGCCCCAGGACGCGTCAATAAAGTTGCATTACGTACCTGGTAGCTAGTTTTATTCTTCCACTATCACTCTTCTCTTGCGCTGCACCGCTCACCTGACCTGATTAGCAGCTCATCATTGTGGTATTTAGCATACCTCTGACTAACAACTAAAACATCCCTGAGCTCCTCCCTCTCAGTGAGTGGGTTGTGGCATGTGCTGGGACTAGGCATCCCAGTACGAGGAGAATCCCAATGATGAAGCATACCACCTTTGGTGGGTGAGGGATTTCGTCCTATATAAGGGATATCCCAGGGTTTGGTGAGACACCTTCTTGCATAACTACTTGCTCTCTTCTTATTTTCTAGACCCAAGGATTCTTTTTTCTGTGATTAATAGTATAATAGGGCACTCAACCCTGGCAGGTCTTTAAAGTGCTCCTCCACCTTGTTTGTGTGAATTCTGTAAATACTATACCAATGTAAGGTATAGTGTGCACAGAGTACAGGGGTATAGCAGAGGCTAAATTAAGATAATCACTAACAGCTCTTTGTGGTAGTGTGGTCGTGCAGTTAGGCTTATCAGGAGGGTGTGTTAAGCATTTATTGTATTCACTCAATTAAGACTGAAGGCACTCACTCAGAGACAGAATCCAGACCAATTAGGCAAGTATAAAAAGGTATACTTATCTTTTTATTTCTAGAACCAAGCAGGACTTGGCACAGGTAAGTAGAATATACTTTCAAATGCAAAACTTTACAAGGAAATGCAATTGTGAATAGAATTGGAATAATTGCAGGTTTGTATTTGCTTTTAAAACAGTTTAGAATACATAGAAATTACTTTTTGATTACTTTCCAGTTACTTTCAGTATTGGGGTGATATGACGAGATATCACACACTGGTTCTTACAAAATACAGGTAAGTATGACAATTTTTGGTTTAAAGCACAGGTATGTTTTTTTCATACAAAAACGGTTCAACACTTAAACATTTTGGAACAAAAATCATAACATTGGTTCCTATGGGAGGAAAGAAGGTTATCGGTATGCAGGTAGGTAAACGACCTTCAGGAGTAGTTTTTAGGGGTTAGAACCAAGGTTCAGTTAGGCACTCAAATTGCACCACCAGCTGGACTAGGGTGGCCGGGTGCAGAGTGCAGGGGCCCAACGTTAGCCAATGGGGCTAGGGGGGCCTTCGACCAGGGACTGCTTACGACTACAAGCAGACCACTCAGGTGTGGGAGCAAAGCTCTTGGGGTTAGGATCAGCATTGCAGGGACCAACAATCAGTACAGGAGTTGCGCCACCAGCGGCACGGAGGCAGCTGGATGCAGAGTGCAGAGAAGAAGTCTGGAGCCCTGTGGTTTGCAATGGAGATCTCCGGTTTGAAGAAAACACTGCAGGCTCGGGCAAGGAGGTTTCCTGAAGGTGACCACCAGCAGGAGAGGTAAGTTGGGTTCTGGGTGCATGCCTAGACACTGTCGTTAAACCACCCAAGGCCGTGGGGTGTCGGGTGCAGAGATGTCTTTAGGCATCGGATCTTCTTACCAGCTCCAGTTGAGGGGACCCTTCAGGTTGAGGCTGCAGGCATCGATGTGAAGCTCTAGGTAGGTCAGGGATCACCAGATCCCAGGTCAGAATATCTGGGAGACCTCCTCATGGTGTTGGGCCACTCGAACTCAGGCCGTGGACGTCTGGTGCAGAGTGGTGCAGAACCACGGAGCCGCCTGGATCCGGGTTCTGTGTTGGAGTCTTTGTTGAGAAAATACAGTGCTCACGGGAGACAGTCTTTTAGATGAATGCAGGGCAGGACCTCTAGGTTCTGGACGGCTGCTGGACATGCCAGGGTTTCGCTGAGAGCAGGTCTGAGTCGGGACAGGCCGGTAGGGCTGGGGCCAAAGCAGTTGATGTCCTCTTCTTCCTGGGTCAGCATGGCTCTTCGGTCCTTCTTTCTTTCTTGAATCCGAGGAGGCAAGGTTCAGGGTCACCCCTAAATACTAAATTTAGGGGCTTTACAGAGGTGTGCAGGTCAGGACCAATAGGTCACTTTCTTGGGGTGAGTACACCCCCTATTATGCCACCCTCCAATGGGAGGGAGGCATGAGCCTCTCTCTAATTGGTTGTCTCATCTTCAAGATGGGGGGATTGAGATGTGTGCTTCACCTTGCCTCCCCCACCTGATGGGTGGGGTTGGCAAAGGTGGGCACACCTCTCTTCTCACCTGGTTTTCCCGCCGATTCTCCTGCCAAAAGTGGGCGTCAGAACCGGTGGGAGCCAGTTGCTGGGGGCAGCAAAAGGCAGGGTCGGCTCACAAAGGTGGCAGGCCTTTGAAGCTTCCCCTTCGTGGACCTAGCCCATCCCGGGGGAGGAGGCATGACACCTCTGCCCAGGGTGGGCTTTGTTTCTGGACCCAGAGAGCGGAGGCCCTCTATCCAGGGGTCCAGAAACCGGTCTGGTGGTGGCAAATGGCGGGCAGCCATTCAGGAACCACACCAGGGCTGGTCGTTTTTCAGGGGGCATCTCTAAGATGCCCTCTGAGTGAACTTTACATTACATCCCACACTGGCACCAGTGTGTGTTTAATGTTCTGAGAAGTTGCTACCAAACTTCCCAGGTTTCCGTAAAGCCATTATGGAGTTGTGGAGTTCATAGTGACCAACTCCCAGACCATATACTCTTTATTACTTTACTGCACTTACAATGTCTAAGAAAGGACTTAGACACTGTAGGGGTACAGTGCTCATGCAACTACCTCACCTATGGTCTAGTGCACCCTGCTAGAGGGGTGACTTGCCTAGGCCACAGGCAGTGGATTGCATTCATGGCACCCAGTGATGTGCGCCATGTTGACTTCACTTTTCTCTGCACCAAAACACAGAGGCTGCAATGGCAGTGTGTGGGTGTTAAGTTGCAGGGCCCCTTAAGGTGGCACAGTAGGTGCTGCAGCCCTTGGAGGCCTTTTCTGGTTACAGTGCCCATGGTACCTGTTACAAAGGGCTTACCTGTGGCCAGAGAGGTGCCAATTCTGATCGATACATCTGCCTGTGGATTCCTCATCTTTTGAATTACCCCAATGCGCAGCATTCCACTGAAACTTTTCTCCTCAGCTCTCCCATGTCGATGATGACCTCACAATAGAACTGCTCCGCACGCGACTCCATGTGATGTCATCAGGGCCATAAGAAAACCTTGTCGGCGTGCTGACGTCAGTTCCCTTTTTTCCACGCCGTCGGCGCGTAACGTTTTTTTTCCCCCAGGCTCTCCATTTCTGAGAGTTTATTTGTTGTTGTCGTGACTTTGTAGCCATCGAAGAGGACTACTCTGAGGAAGTGTGGTTTCAAGCCATGCAGAGAATGTGGGGGCCAGATGTCCATCACTGACCCCCATGAAGACTGTTTATGGTGCCTCTCGTTGGATCATGACGTCTGGACATGCACTTCGTGCAAGCGCATGAATCCAAAGAGGCCGAAGGAGAGGGAAGCCAAGTTATTCATGGCCAAGGCCAAAAAGCAGAAGAGGGGTCTCAGGAGTTCTCGGACCCTTTCAAAGTCGCTGACTCCACATACTTCGAGGTCTTCTAAGTAGCACAGGAAGAAGTGGTGCCATGGTTCTCGGCGTCGCTCTTCGAAGGATGCGACTCCGAAGTCGGTCTCCCTGAGTCACAGAAGTCATCTCAGGGATGAGATCTCTCTGACTTCTTCACCGGGGGTGACTCCGGCCCCATCTCCGAGGGCAGTGACTCTAACGGCTCCGATAGATCCAACGCCTCCACCGTTGCTGAAGTAGACTACTCCACCTTTGGCTCCGGGATCTCCGGCGCCGCAACTGGAGCCGAACTTGTTACCGCCTCGAACTGCTCCAAAGCCTGTGCTACCGGAAACGACATATCCCGCTTTTCCAGCTCCGGGATCAGATCCATCGCATTTTTTAAATGCGATGTTTGGCTTGTTCACGAGAGCTGTGAACCCTACTGGTGCGCCTGTTGGTCCCATGGGTCTGTTGGCATATTCCCTGGGAGGTTTTCCACCTTACTTTCCCCAGGCACTGCTCATGCTTTTTATGCCTGTGGCTCCAGGGAGTTGGCCTCTTCCGACGCCGAGGTTATCAACGCCATTGCAGTGTTTGGAGCGTTGAGCTCCTTTAGATGGTTCATCCCCGGCGCTGTCTGGTTCCGAACCGGCACAGACTCGACCTCAGCCAGCTTCGACTCCTGTTCCCTTGGACCTCACTTCGATGCCGATCCCGAAGACACCGGCGCTGCATCTGGCGCTGCGTCTGGCGCCGCCTACGCCGATTCCGTGGATGAGATCTCAGAGAGCGGCTCAAAGGCTGTTGGAGGAAGAAGAATACCAGGAAGAACATGGAGGGGCTGAGGAAGGAGAGATTGTGGATCCTGAACCGGATTTTGAGGGTTTTCGCGAGGCTAGTGGCCTGGATACCTCTACTAAGTGGGAGCTTACACCACCGAAGGGCCTGCCCACTTTGAAGGTGACTGCATATCACGCTGTGATTAGAAAGGCTGCAGACCTCTTGGAGTTGCCTCTTCCTACAGCAGAGTTAAAATCAAATATTCTTACGGAGGATCTTCATTCCTCTGGGTCAGAACTTTTGCTTCCCTTCAATGAGGCATTGATGGAGTCCATTCTGGATGTCTGGCAGAAGCAAATGTCCACTCCAGCGGTTTCCAGGACCGTGGTAAGGAGATACAAGGTGGCTCCTGGGTATCCTGCATTTCTGTCCACCCATCCTCGGCAGAAAACTTGGTGGTCCAGGCTTCGAGCTCTTCAAGGCCGTCGGCAGGTTCCTTCCCATCTACGCCTGCTGATAGGGAGTCAAAGCGCATGGAGCAATCGGCGAAGAAGGTTTTCTCGTCTGGGAGTATCGCCCTTAAGTCCACAAATGCCACATGTCTTTTGGGTCGTTACATCCATGTCCTCATGGACTCAGCCAAGGAGGTTGACCCAAAGTTGACTGAGGAGGTACAAGGGCATTTCTCAGAGGTGTTATCAGATGCCCAAGCTGCTGCCCGCCAAGTGATCCATTCTGCTCTGGCCACGGCCGAAACTGTAGACAGAGCAATGGGATCATCTGTGGCAACAAGGAGGCAAGACTGGTTGCGTGGTTCAGGATTCTCTCCTGATGTCAAGGCTACTTTGCTTGATTTGCCCTTTGAGTCCCGCCTGTTCGGGGCTAAAGCGAATTTGGCGCTGCAGAGCTTTAAGGACAGCAAAGCTACGGCGAGGTCTTTGGGACTTCAGACCCAACCCAGGAGCTTTTGGCACTCGTGCAAGATTCATGGATTTGCAAGAAACTTGTCCTTTCATGCCAGCCAACAACCGCAGCAGGCAAATCCCTTGTACAGGTCCTACAGGGGAAAGGGCAGAGGTTGTCTGCGGGGTGCTGCACAACAAAAAGTCTCCTCTTCTGCCTCTTCAGCTGTTGTTGCAGGGAAGCCGCTCTAATTCCGCCATCCTAGAGCTCTGGGTTATGAACATCGTAGAGAATGGGTATGCCCTACTCTTCCGGGAGTTTCACCTTCCTTTCTCTCCCCGTCGGGGCTTTTGCTCGGAAGAGCATCTTCTGCTTCTCCAGCAGGAGGTTCTGTCTTTGCTGCAAAAGGGTGCAATCGAAAGTGGGTCCGGGGCTGGAAAGGGGTCAGGGGTGCTACTCTCAGTACTTCCTGATACCCAAAATGGACTGTCGTTTACAGCCAATCCTCGACCTCAGGGTTTTTAATTTTTACCTCAAACAGGAGACATTCAAAATGTTCACCCTGGCTCAGGTTCTTCTTGCGCTGGAGAAGAAAGACTGGATGGTGTTGATCGATTTACAGAATGTGTATTTTCACATTCCCATCCTGAAGTCCCATCGGAAGTATCTGTTTTACAGTGGGGTCTCAACATTACCAGATTGCGGCCCTTCCTTTCGGCCTTACTTGGGCACCTCTGGACTTTACAAAGGTGATGGTGGTGGTGGCAGATCATCTCAGAAGGTCGGGGATTCCTGTTTTTCCCTATCTGGACGACTGTCTGCTCAAAGAAAAGTTGCCAGAGATGGTGCTGCATCATTTGCCGGTAACAACACTTCAGTTGGGGTTTACGATCAATGTACCCAAATCTCACCTGGTGCCCTCTCGTTGAAACTTGTTTATAGGGTCGGTACTGGACTCTACTGTAAGTCGTGCCTTCCCGCCTCCACAAAGGATTCAAGACATCCGGGCTATGATTCCCTTTTTCGGACTTGCGCCTGCTCGGTCTGTTTGCTTCCTGCATACTGTTGGTCAACCTTGCACACTGGCATATGAGGGCCCTCCAGTGGTGCCTCCGCAAGCAGTGGTTTCAACACAACGGAGTTCTCGAGGAGGTGGTCAGAATCTCCAGAGACACTGCAGGGGATCTGCTATGGTGGAGTGGTCCAGGCTTCCTGTCTCAGGAGAAGCCGTTTCACCCTCCTTCTCTGGTGGCTGCAGTGATAATGGATGCCTCCACTCTAGGGTGGGGAGCTCATCTGGGGGATCTGGAGGTTAACGGTCTTTGCTCTCCAGAGGAAAGATTATTTCTCATCAATCTTTTGGAATTGCGGGAAATACGTTTGGCTCTCAAGGCCTTCCTTCCCTTCGCGGTCAGTCGGTTCAGGCCCCAACGGACAACACTACCGTGATATGGTACATCAACAAACAGGGAGGAGTAGGGTTGTATCTTCTGTGCAGAGAGGCTCTGCAACTCTGGTCCTAGGTTCAGGACCATCAGATTTGCGTAATCGCAAATCATCTGGACAGAGAACTGAATGTGCATGCGGACAGTCTGTCTGCAGTATTCAGCCGTTCACGAGTGGCGTCTACATCCGGAGGTGGTCCTTCACATTTTCAGGATGTGGGGGTTTCCTCAGTTGGACCTATTTGCCTTTCACGAGAACGCGCACTGCCCGTCGTTCTGCAGTCTCCAGTATCCGACGCGGGGCGCGTTGGGGGACGCGTTTCTGTTAGATTGGGGCTCACAGCTTCTTTACGCATTTCCCCCCCATACCCTTGATTCCTCAAGTTCTGAGGAAGATTCGCCAAGACTGGGCCCAATTCATATTGATCGCCCCGGATTGGCTGTGAAGGGTGTGGTACACAGACCTCCTTTGCCTCTCATTGCACCCTCCGCTCCGTCTCCCTCTCAGGGCAGTACTCCTCTCGCAGTCGCAGGGCCAGGTTCTATACCCCTACCTCCAGAGCCTGAACCTTCATGCCCGGAGATTGAACGGGGCAACCTGAGTTCTTTCTCTCTCCCACCGGATGTGGTGGACGTTATATTATCAGCCAGAAGACACTCCACCAAATCTGTCTATTTTGGTAGGTGGGTGTTAGACTTGACGTGTTTCCCCTGAGTTTTTGCTTTCTGACCTCCCGGTTTTGACTCTGTATGTGCTGGCTTAATGTTTCTGCGCACTTTTCTCACTGCTGATCAGTGGTAAATTGCAAGTGCTCCTGTGGTAAAAGGTGTTATGGATTGGTGTTTCCATGATTGGATATTTGATTTACTTGTTAGTCCCCAGTAAAGTGCACTGAGTGTGCCAGGGCCTGTAAATCAAATGCTACTAGTGGGCCTGCAGCACTGATTATGCCACCCACGTGAGTAGCCCTGAAAAGGTACCTCAGACCTGCCATTGCAGAGTCTGCGCGCAGTTTGTAACTGCCATGTTGACTTGGCCAGTGCACACACTTGCCAGTCCCTAACCTTCCCTTTTCTTACATGTCAGGCACCCCTAAGGTAGGCCCAAGGTACCCCTGTGGGCAGGGTGCAGTGTAGGTGAAAGGTAGGACATGCCCTGGTGTGTGTGGCATGTCCTAATAGTGAATTACAGCCAAATTCGTTTTTCACTATTGCAAGGTTATCTGTGCCCCATAGGACACAATGGGAAGTTTTGTTTATAACATCTTATAGACAAAACTGGCCCGGGGAATTAGGTAAGAGAATAAAGTTTAGTATGCCTGGACTCAGAATCTAAAGATGCATCTTTTAGTGTAGGTGATTTTTACATTCTGTGTTTGAAAATACCACTTTTAGAAAGTAGGTATTTTCTTGCTCAGTCATCCCCTGTGCCTCTGCTGGAATGTGCATTGCCTGTCTGGGTTTTGGATGACAGAAGGCTGGGGAGCAGGAGGGCTCCAGATAGTCTAGGTGGGCCAGGAAAGGGCTGAATAGGCCTGGGCTGCAATGGGGGAAGGGGGTCGAGATTTCCTTACACCTCAAAGGGCCTGGTCTGCCTCTGACAATGCCGTCTCCACCTCCTGCCAGGAAATCACACCAGAGAAGGCAGAACTGGTTCTGGCTGGGCACAGACACCCTCTGCCTAGAGGATCAAAGGATTTTTGGATACAAATACTGGGGCCCAGACCCCTGAACTGTAGAACTCTTTTGGATCGAGAAGACTGCCAAGAAGAAGAGCTGGAGAAGCTGTGAGGAGGAACTACCACTTTGCTGTGTTGGCCTGCAGTGGCTGCTTCTGTCTTGGGCAGTGAAAGGACTGGACTGAACTTTCTGCAATCTACTTTTGTTAGTTTCTCCAAGGTCTTGAGGTAGAGCTTGCCCCCTGTTCAAGAAGTCTCAGGCACAACAAAGACTTCAAACTCTTCTGCCCTCAGCACTGGGGACTGTGTGTTTTGTGCTGCAACAGAAGAAAAGCAACTCGACGGCGACGCCGCTGCCGACTCCGTGTCCCGAAGGCACCGCAGAGGGCACCGCCGCACCGCGACCCTGGTCTCACCGACGACGCCTGTTGCCGCCACCGAGCCGCTGCTCGCAACGCGACCTGTGGGCACCGCACTCCGCACCGCCTCGCTTCACGACGACGCCTTGGTATCCCCGACGACGCCGCTCCACGCTGAAATCTACGCCGCTGCTTGCACCGTGGTTCGAGGACACCGCTCGTAAAGTTACACGACGCACCGCCCTCATCCCGCACCGCAGCCTTGGCCTGCCGGCGCCATCGACTCCAGTTCGTCAGCTGACAACAGCGCTTCAGCAACGACCACGCCGCTGCTTGCACCGTGACCTGCCAGCCCCGTGACGAGCCCCGCCCTCATCCCGCACCGCGACCCTGGTCTCACCGACGATGCCGCCACCGAGCCGCTGCTCGCACCGCGACCTGAGGGCACCGCACGCCACACTGCTGCACTTCGCACCGCAGCACCTGGCGCCTGCCGACGCCAGCGCTCCTGACTTCAACAGAGAGGAGATCAATCTGCAACGCGGGTGACTTCGAGGGCCCCGACGACCCCTGCATCGACCTCCGGAACCGACGACTGCGGACGCCGTGCTTTCGGAAACCCAACGAGAGGTCGCCGACGCCCTGCATTTCTAAAAGGTACTGTTTGCGTGTCTTCCCGACACCGTAGCTGACCCGCGACGCAGCGGTCAGCCAGAACTGTTTGGATTTGTTTGCTCACGACGCCGTGATAGCCCCGGACGGAGCTATCGACATCAAGGAACTGTTTTTAAAGCATATTTTGATAACTGAAGATTTTGAAGTACTGTATTGTGGATTTTTATCATTTTTGGTCTCGTCTTAAGTATATAAAAATATTGGATATTTTTCTAAACTGGTATGGTATCCTTTTGTAGTGCTTACACTGTATTACTGTTGGTTATGTGCAAATGCTTTACACACTGCCTCTAAGATAAGCCTGACTGCTCGTGCCAAGCTACCAAGGGGGTAAGCAGGGGTTATTTTAGGAGTGTAACTCCCTTACTCGGACTAGGAAGAAGGGTCCCTATTTGGACAAAGGTGCAAGCCCTTGCCAACTAGAGACCCCCATTTCTAACATTGGTTGTCAGCGGTGAGGATAGGACTTGCGTTTGCACTTGACTTACAGTGATAGGTGTGCACTACTACCATATCGCAGACCATTACGTGCCACATACTGGTTCTTTTTCTTTTTGGCCTATTTTTGACCTTGCAAGTTTGAACTTGCTACTTCATCATGCCGGAATCAAGAGCATCATCCGTTGCATCCCTGGAAATTGCCTTTGAGGAGGTTTGGTTGGAAGCCTACAATGTTAGGGAATTGAAATCAATTTGCAAAAACCTAAAAGTCAAAGTCAGAGGCCTCACTAGGAAGGACGAGCTACAAAAGGCGCTGAGGGCCTGGGTAGCAGCCAGACATGCCAGCGAGCAGTCTGGTGATCTCACTGGAGAGGTGGAGGAGACTATTCCTAGGGTGGATGTGCTTTTGGGAGGGGGGAACCCTCCAGGCCAGGCAGCAGTGGCCTGTCCCCAGAAGAGCTGGAGGACAGGCAGGAAGCAAGGAGAGTAGCAGTAGAACTGGAGAAGCTTAAGTTAGCCATGGAAGAGAAAAGGATGATGTTAGATCACAAGATCAGGATAAAGGAGCTGGATCAGAAAAGTAGAGCCAGCTCAGATGGTGGCAGCAACTCGTCAAGACAGGCAGACAGAATTGTGCACATCCCTAAAAATATAGGCAAAGAATTCAAGAAGGGGGATGACATACAAAGGTGGTTTCAGGGGTACGAGGCAGCAATTCACATGAATGGGGTCCCCGAGGAGAATTGGGGAGCAGGATTGTGGCCTCTCTTCCCAGAAGAAGCAAGGGATACTTTAATCGCTTTGGGTAAGGGGTATCACCTCCCCTATCCAGACATGAAGGACGCCCTTCTCACTAAGTATGGTCTTACTCCTGAAAAGTACAGGGATCAGTTCAGGTCCAGTAAGAAGTCTGATGCCAACGCTTGGTTGGAATGTGTGGATGTGTTTTGCCGGTCACTGGATGGCTGGGTGAAGGGCAGTAATGTGACAGATTTTCAGGGGCTCTACAATTTGATTGCATGGGAGCACTTGTCTAGTCTATGTTTTGCAGATCTGCGCCAGCACCTAGTTGATAGTAAGCTGACTGACCCCAGGAAGCTTGCTATGGAGGCGGACCGCTGGGTGAGTACCAGGGTCCACAAGAAAGCGTTTGGGGGAGACTCAGCCAAAGGTGGGCAGGGTCCCCAGCAGAAAAGTGGGGGGGACAAGGGTAAAACACAGGAGTTCTCTAAAGGGCCCCAAATTAACACCCAGGGTAAAGGTTCCCATCCCCCCGGAGATGAGAAGCCAGGGGTCTCATCAGGAAAGCCTGCCGAGACCGGCCCCCGCAGGTGTTTTGCATGTGACCAGGTGGGCCACATGAAGGGGGACCCCAAGTGTCCAAAGGGGGCTCAGCCACCCACCGGTGGGCAGTCCAAGGTGTTGGCTAGTGTAGCGCTTGGGGAGGAGTACCCACAGGAGGATGGGGATCCCGCAGAAATGACCCTCGTCTCACTAGGGGACAGTGAGATGGTCCCAGGGCACCAGGTTCCCCCTAACACAAAGAAATACAGCACCTGGGTGACCATCAATGGGAAAAGGGTAGAGGCTCTCAGAGATACTGGAGCCAGTGTGACCTCAGTCTGGTGTCACCTGGTCTCTGAGGAGCAGGTAGTCCCAGGGGCATTCCACCAAGTAATTGCGGTAGACAATTCAGAGCGCCAGTGTCTGGTGGCGCAGGTTCCCTTCGAGTGGGGGGTCTCAGGTCCTTTGAGGGTGGTTGTGAGCCCTTCCATGCCTGTAGATTGTCTGCTAGGTAACGACCTGGAGCAGTCCTTATGGAAGGATGTTGAGCTCAGGTCTCACTTGGAGATGCTTGGGTTGCCAAAGTGGGCATGCGTGTCCACTCGGTCAATGGCGGCCAGAAAGGGGTGATCAAGAGGACTTGGAGCCTGAAACAGTGGCCCAAGTCCCCGCCAAGAGAAAGGGCAAGGGGCGCGGGAAACCGGCCCCTGAAGTTCCCACGGACGGGGAGGAGGCGGACCTTGAGGGGACGCCCGGTGCCTACAGGGGAACAGGTAGCTGAACTGGGGGACATCTCTGAGCTGACCCATTGGCAGCAAGAAGGGGGTCCCACCAGGGAGGAATTCTGCAAGGAGCAGAAAGAGTGCCCTTCTCTGGAGGGTCTGCGGCGGCAGGCGGCAGACCAGGCAGCAGGTGATCAGTCCGGATCACATTGGATCTACTGGGAGAATGGTCTCCTGTACAGTGAGCCTAAAGTCGCTGAGCCTGGGTCAGCCCGTGTGCTGGTAGTACCCCAGCGATTCAGGACCTTCCTACTGGGTCTCCCTCATGACGTGCCTTTGGCAGGACATTTGGGGCAGGACAAGACCTTTGACAGGCTTGTCACCCACTTCTTCTGGCCCCGAATGCGAAGGCAGTCAGATGGACATTGCAGGTCTTGCCAAACTTGCCAGGCAAGTGGTAAGAGTGGGAGGAAGGTCAAAGCTCCTCTCCAACCTTTCCCTGTAGTCAGTACCCCCTTTGAAAGGGTAGGGATGGACATTGTGGGGCCACTGGATCCCAAGACAGCCATGGGCAACAGGTACATCCTGGTCTTGGTGGACCATGCCACCCGGTACCCGGAGGCAATCCCTCTCAGGACAACGACGGCGCCAGTGGTGGGCCGGGCGTTAATGGGGATCTTTTCCCGCATGGGGTTCCCCAGAGAGGTGGTTTCTGACAGAGGGACCAACTTCATATCCAAGTATATGACATCCCTGTGGAAGGAGTGTGGTGTAACCTACAAGTTCACCACCCCTTACCACCCACAAGGTAACGGTCTGGTGGAGAGATTCAACCAGACCTTGAAGGGCATGATTAAGGGTCTAACCGAACCCATGAGACGTAAGTGGGACGTCCTCTTGCCATGCCTTCTCTTTGCATACAGGGAGGTGCCTCAGAAGTCTCTTGGGTTCAGTCCCTTTGAGCTTTTGTATGGTCACCCTGTGAGAGGACCTCTGAGTTTGGTCAAGGAAGGCTGGGAGGCAGTCCCAGGAAAACTCCCCAGGATGTGTTTAGTTACATGCTGGCCTTCAGAAACCAAACTGCCCGCTTCAGGAAGCTCGCTCAGGCGAACCTGGAGGCAAGCCAGGAAGAAATGAAGAAGTGGTATGACCAGAATGCCACTCTGGTCGAATTTCAACCTCGGCAGAAAGTGTGGGTCATGGCCCCAGTGGAACCTTGTGCCTTGCAGGACAAGTGGACTGGGCCATTTGAGGTGGTGGAGCGCAAAAGCGACGTCACCTACCTGGTGGATTTGCAGGCTCCAAGGAACCCTTTGAGGGTCCTCCACGTGAACCGCCTCAAACGCCACTTCGAGAGGTCCGAAGTGAGCATGCTCTTGGCGACAGATGATGGAACGGAAGAGGAAAGTGAACCTCTCCCTGACCTCCTGTCTACCCAGGAGCACGATGGGTCAGTGGAAGGTGTGATCCTCTCCCATACACTGAGCCCAGAACAGCAGGGCGATTGTCACCAGTTGTTGGGACAGTTTGCCCCCCTGTTCTCCCTGACCCCAGGTGTCACTCACTGGTGTACCCATGACGTGGACACTGGTGACAGCCCTCCTGTGAAACACAAGATTTACAGGTTGACTGACCAGGTCAAGGCCAGCATTAAAGAGGAGGTCTCTAAGATGTTGGCGTTAGGGGTGATCGAGCCTTCTAACAGTCCTTGGGCCAGCCCAGTGGTCTTGGTCCCAAAGGCTGCTGCACCCGGTGCCGCTCCAGAACTGCGGTTTTGTGTGGACTACCGTGGGCTCAATGCCGTCACCAGGACTGACGCACACCCCATCCCCAGAGCTGATGAGCTCATTGATCGGTTGGGAGCTGCCAAGTTCCTCAGCACGTATGATTTAACGTCTGGGTACTGGCAGATCGCCTTAACCGATGGGGCCAAGGAGAGGTCAGCATTTTCAACCCCAGAAGGACATTACCAGTTCCGGGTGATGCCCTTTGGGTTGAAGAATGCCCCTGCCACCTTCCAGAGGTTGGTCAACCAGGTGTTGGCTGGGCTGGAGGATTTCAGTGCCGCCTACCTGGATTACATCGCAGTGTTCAGTTCCAGCTGGGAAGAACACTTGCAGCACCTCGGTGAAGTGTTGAAGGCGCTGCGGAGGGTAGGCCTCACGATCAAGGCCAGTAAGTGCCAGATCAGGCAGGGTTCGGTGGTGTACTTGGGACATCAGGTAGGAAGCGGCCAGGTGGCGCCCCTACAGCCCATGATTGACACCATTCTGGCCTGGGAGCCCCCCAAGACCCAGACAGAGGTGAGGGCCTTCTTAGGACTCACCGGGTACTACAGGAGGTTGGTTAAGGGGTATGGCACCATTGTTGCCCCCTTAACAGAGCTGACTTCCAGGAAGCAGCCCAAGAAGGTGATCTGGACTGAGTCCTGCCAGAAGGCTTTTGATGCCCTGAAGGCCGCCATGTGCACGGCCCCCGTGCTCAAGGCACCCAACTTCTCCAAGGAATTCGTTGTGCAGACTGACGCTTCAGAGCATGGAGTGGGAGTGGTGCTCTCACAACTGAACGAAGAGGGCCTAGACCAGCCTGTAGTCTTCCTTAGCCGGAGACTACTCCCCAGGGAGCAGAGGTGGAGTGCCATAGAAAGGGAAGCTTTCGCTGTGGTCTGGGCGCTGAAGAAGCTGAGGCCCTACCTGTTTGGGACTCACTTCCGGGTTCAGACAGACCACAGGCCCCTCAGATGGTTGATGCAAATGAGGGGTGAGAATCCAAAACTGCTGAGGTGGTCCATCTCCCTACAGGGAATGGACTTTACGGTGGGACACCGCCCTGGCACAGAACACGCCAACGCAGATGGTCTGTCCAGGTTCTTCCGCCTTAGTGAAGAGAACTCCCAGGAGGTTGGGTAGTTCTCCCTACTTTCAGCTGGAGGGGACATGTGTTAGACTTGGCATCTTTTGGCGTGTTTCCCCTGAGTGTTTGCTTTCTGACATCCCGGTTTTGACTCTGTATGTGCTGGCTTAATGTTTCTGCGCTCTTTTCTCACTGCTGATCAGTGGTAAAGTGCAAGTGCTCCTGTGGTAAAAGGTGTTATGGATTGGTGTTTCCATGATTGGATATTTGATTTACTTGTTAGTCCCCAGTAAAGTGCACTGAGTGTGCCAGGGCCTGTAAATCGAATGCTACTAGTGGGCCTGCAGCACTGATTTTGCCACACGTGAGTAGCCCTGAAAAGGTACCTCAGAACTGCCATTGCAGAGTCTGCGCGCAGTTTGTAACTGCCATGTCGACTTGGCCAGAGCACACACTTGCCAGTCCCTAACCTTCCCTTTTCTTACATGTCAGGCACCCCTAAGGTAGTCCCAAGGTACCCCTGTGGGCAGGGGTGCAGTGTAGGTGAAAAGGTAGGACATGCCCTGGTGTGTGTGGCATGTCCTAATAGTGAATTACAGCCAAATTCGTTTTTCACTATTGCAAGGTTACCTGTTCCCCATAGGACACAATGGGAAGTTTTGTTTATAACATCTTATAGACAAAACTGGCCCGGAGAATTAGGTAAGAAAATAAAGTTTAGAATGCCTGGACTCAGAATCTAAAGATGCATCTTTTAGTGAAGGTGATTTTTACATTCTGTGTTTGAAAATACCACTTTTAGAAAGTAGGTATTTTCTTGCTCAGTCATCCCGTGTGCCTCTGCTGGAATGTGGATTGCCTGTCTGGGTTTTGGATGACAGAAGGCTGGGGAGCAGGAGGGCTCCAGATAGTCTAGGTGGGTCAGGAAAGGGCTGAATAGACCTGGGCTGCAATGGGGGAAGGGGGAGGAGATTTCCTTACACCTCAAAGGGCCTGGTCTGCCTCTGACAATGCCGTCTCCACCTCCTGCCAGGAAATCACACCAGAGAAGGCAGAACTGGTTCTGGCTGGGCACAGACACCCTCTGCCTAGAGGATCAAAGGATTTTTGGATACAAATACTGGGGCCCA
The DNA here is from genome assembly GCA_963921515.1 of Calotriton arnoldi. Taxonomy (NCBI): domain Eukaryota; kingdom Metazoa; phylum Chordata; class Amphibia; order Caudata; family Salamandridae; genus Calotriton; species Calotriton arnoldi. The sequence goes on from CAWUFW010005157.1 coordinate 329,519, forward strand.
GACCCCTGAACTTTAGAACTCTTTTGGATCAAGAAGACTGCCAAGAAGAAGAGCTGGAGAAGCTGTGAGGAGGAACTACCACTTTGCTGCGTGCTTTGCTTTGTTGGCCTGCAGTGGCTGCTTCTGTCTTGGGCAGTGAAAGGACTGGACTGAACTTTCTGCAATCTACTTTTGTGAGTTTCTCCAAGGGCTTGAGGTAGAGCTTACCCCCTGTTCAAGACGTCTCAGGCACAATAAAGACTTCAAGCTCTTCTGCCCTCAGCACTGGGGACTGTGTGTTTTGTGCTGCAACAGAAGAAAAGCAACTCTACGTCGGCGACGCCGCTGCCGACTCCGTGTCCCGAAGGCACCGCAGAGGGCACCGCCGCACCGCGACCCTGGTCTCACCGACAACGCTTGCTGACGCCGCCACCGAGCCGCTGCTCGCACCCCGACCTGTGGGCACCGCACTCCGCACCGCTTCGCGACGACGCCTTGGCATCGCAGAGAGCACCGCCGCACCGCGACCCTGCTCTCCCCGACGACGCCTGCTGACGCTGCCACAGAGTTGCTGCTCGCACCACGACCTGAGGGCACCGCACGCCGCACTGCTGCACTTCGCACCGCAGCACCCGGCGAGAGGAGATCGATCTGCAACACAGGTGACTTCGAGGGCCCCGACGACCCCTGCACCGACCTCCAGAACCGACGCCTGCGGACGCCGTGCTTTCGGAAGCCCAACGAGAGGTCGCCGACGCCCTGCATTTCTAAAAGGTACTGTTTGCGAGTCTTCCCGACACCGTAGCTGACCCGCGACGCCGCGGTCAGCCAGAACTGTTTGGATTTGTTTGCTCACGACGCCGTGATAGCCCCGGACGGAGCTATTGACATCAAGGAACTGTTTTTAAAGCATATTTTGATAACTGAAGATTTTGAAGTACTGTATTGTGGATTTTTATCATTTTTGGTCTTGTCTTAAGTATATAAAAATATTGGATATTTTTCTAAACTGGTGTGGTGTCCTTTTGTAGTGCTTACACTGTATTACTGTTGGTTATGTGCAAATGCTTTACACACTGCCTCTAAGATAAGCCTGACTGCTCGTGCCAAGCTACCAAGGGGTTGAGCAGGGGTTATTTTAGGAGTGTAACTCCCTTACACCCTGACTAGGAAGAAGGGTCCCTATTTGGACAAAGGTGCAAGCCCTTGCCAACTAGAGACCCCCATTTCTAACAGTGGGCCAATTTTGTTAAATGGTGTAGAGAGAGAAATCGATTGATCCCTTACATGCCCATTTATCTGATGTTCCAAGTTCCTCTCTATCTCTAGCGCAATAGGGTTGTGCAGTAGTTACTGCCAAGGGCTACTTATCTGCCTTGTCTGCTTTTCTCTGTTTACTAGATCAACCCTCGTTGTTTGAATCTCCCATACTTATGAGACTCATTAAGGGCTTAACAAATACATTTTCTCCAACTCCTTTTATCATGCCTCAGTGGGATATGAAGTTGGTTCTTACATTTTTGATGGGTTCACCATTTGAACCTTTGAATAGTTGTCCCTTAAGGTTTCTAGCATTTAAAACTATTTTTTTGGTGGCAATCACTTCCGCTAGAAGGGTGAGTGAATTGCAGGCTCTTAGTTCCAAGCCTCCTTTTAAGTATTTCCATTCTGATAAGATGGTTCTTAGGACCAGAGCTGCTTTCCTGCCTAAGGTGGTCACTCTGATCTACTTGGGGCAGTCCATCACCTTGCCCACATTATATCCTCCCCATCACCCTTCTAAGGAGGAGGAGAGACTTCGTCACCTGGACTCCAAGAGGGCTGTTAGCTTCTACTTGGACAGAACGAAGGACTTCAGTTTGGACGATCAACTCTTTATTGGTTATGTGGGCAAGATAAAGGGCAAAGCCGTCCACAAAAGAACGCTGTCCAGGTGGATTATCCTGTGCATCAAGATCTGCTACGCCTTGGCCAAGAAGGAGCCTCCTGAAGGTATTCGTGCTCGTTCTACCAGAGCCAAGTCTTCTTCTTTGCTTTGGCTAGAGGTGTCCTTGTGGTTGACATCTGCAAAGTAGCAACTTGGGCCTCCCTCCACACTTTTGCAAAGCACTATTGTTTGGATTCGGAAGTGAGGAGGGACGGCCATTTTCTTCGTTCTGTGCTGCAGGATTTTTTGGTATAGGTAGGCAGGCACCCTCCTCCGAGTGTGGGACTGCTTGGGGATTCTATTCAAAATGTGAGGAATCCACAAGCAGATGTATCCATCAGAAGAAGAAGTTATTTTCCTTTGGTAACAGCTTTTCTGGTGGATACAATATCTGCCTGGGGATTCCTCACTGACCCACCGCCTTCCCGTTGCCTGTCTGCTTATACCGAAAAGTATATGTGTATTGTATGTGATGTATTGCTGGAATCATGAGATAGTTGGCATTGGGAAATGTCTATGATGAGAAATTTCCAGGTTTGGTTGTTTTTGTATACTGTGTATACTTGTGAAAATGTTGTTGGTTCACCCGTTCGCCTCGAAGGCACGGAAAAAATGGGTGGAACGGACGTCGGCATGCCAACAAGGTCTTCTTATGGCTCAGATGATATCACACGGTCGCGTGCGGAGCCGTTCCATTGTGACGTCCTCATCGACGTGGGAGAGCCGAGGAGAAACATTTCTGTGGAATGTTCAGCATTTGGGTAATTCAAAAGGTGAGGAATCCACAGGCAGATACTGTATCCACGAGAAAAGCGTTACCGAAGGTAAGTAACTTGTTCTAGTTGGTTCAAAGGTACAGCTTTGGGAAAGAACACAGGCCCTGGGAACCTGAGTGGCAGGAACCCAGGGCACATCAAGTCAAAGTGCATCAAGTATCAGGCAAAAAGTGGGGGGTAACCATGCAAAAAGGGGCACTTTCCTACACAACCCCCCGCACCAACGAAAGAGGATAAGACTAACCTTTCCCAAGCAAGTTTTCATTGTCTAAGTGGATAAATCTGGAAAGGCCATCTGCATTGGCAGTACCAGGTCTATGTTCCACTGTAAAGTCCATTCCCTGTAGGTAGATGGACCACCTCAAAAGTTTTGGGTTTTCACCTTTCATTTGCATTAGCCATCTGAGAGGTCTGTGGTCAGTTTGATCTAGGAAGTGAGTGCCAAACAAGTATGGTCTCGGCTTCTTCAGGGACCAGACCACAGCAAAGGCCTCCCTCTCAATGGCACTCCAGCGCTGCTCCCTGGGGAGTAGCCTTCTGCTTATGAAAGCAACAGGTTGGTCTTGTCCATCATCATTTGTCTGGGATAAGACCACTCATCTCCCTAGGTCAGAGGCATCAGCCTGCACAATTAACTACTTGGAGCAATCTGGAGCCTTGAGAATAGGCTCTGAGTACATTGCCTCTTTTAGGGTGTCGAAAGCCTTTTGGCAGCCAACTGTCCAGTTCACTTTCTTGGGCATCTTGTTGGAGGTGAGTTCTGTGAGTGGCGTCATAATGGATCCATACCCCTTCACAAACCTCCTGTAATACTCAATTGAGCCAAGGAATGCCCTGCCTTTGCTCTAGGCGGTTGGAGCTTCCCAATCCAGAATGTTCTGGATTTTGGGCTGTAGTGGTCGAACGTGGCCACCACCTACAAGGTAGCCCAAGTAAACAACAGTTCCCTGCCCTATCTGGCACTTGGATGCCTTGATAGTTAGGCCTTCAGTTTGCAAGGCCTGTAAAACCTTCCCCAGGTGGAACAGGTGATCCTGCCAGGATGAGCTAAACACAGCAAAATCATCAAGATAAGCTGCACTAAAGCCTTCCAACACAGCAAGGAGTTGATTCGCCAACCTTCGGAAGGTGGCAGGAGCATTCTTTAGACCAAAGAGCATCACAGTGAACTGGAAGTCCCCATCAGGTGTGGAGAATGCTGTCTTTTTTTCTGCTCCAGGGGCCATGCCAATCTGCCAGTACCCTGCAATTAAGTCAAAGGTACTGAGAAATTGGGCAGCCCCTAACTTACCTATCAATTCATCAGCTCTAGGGATGGGGCATGCATCGGTCTTGGTGACAGCATTGAGGTCTCTGTAGTCCACACACAACCTCATTTTTCTTTTTCTAACCTGTGGATGAGGTTTGGGGACTAGGCCCACTGGGTTGGCCCAGGGACTCTCAGAATACTCAATGACCCCCAACTCCAGCATCTTGCTGACCTCTGCCTTAACTTGGTCAGAATGGCAATAGATTTTGGTTTTGACAGGCAAGCTCTCCCCAGTGTCCACATCATGGGTACAACAGTGGGTCTGACCAGAGGTCAAGGAGAAGAGCTGTGCATACTGTTGCAGAACCTGTCTGCTGTTGGGCTGCGCGGGTGTCTAAATAGACAACTCCCTCCACTGACCCATCTTGGGGGCTGTGAGAGAGGAGGTCAGGGAGAGGTTCACTCTGTCTCCTGATCCTCATCAGTAACCAACATGGTTACATCAGCCCTGTCACAGAAAAGTTTAAGGCGGTTCACATGTATCAGCCTTTTTGCGGGACCTGCTAGTGCCCAGGTCTACCAAGTAGGTGACCTCACTCTTCTTCTCTAGGATAGGTTAAGGGCCACTCCATTTGTCCTGGAGAGCCCTGGGTGCCGCAGGCTCCAAAACCCATACCTTTTGCCCTGGTTGGAACTCCACCAGTGCAGCTTTCTGGTTATACCAGAGCTTCTGGCGCTCCTGGCTGGCCTCAAGATTTTTAGATGCTTTCTGCATGTACTCTGCCTTCCTGGAATGAAGGCCTATTACATAGTCCACCACATCTTGTTTGGTACATGATGGGGTTCCTCCCATCCTTCCCTCACAAGAGAGACCGGTCCCCTTACAGGGTGGCCAAATAGAAGTTTAAAGGGGGAGAACCCTACTCCCTTCTGAGGCACCTCTCTGTAGGCAAAAAGCAGGCAGGGTAACAGGACATACCATCTCCTTTTGGATTTTTCAGGGAGACCCATTATCATACCTTTCAATGTCTTGTTGAATCTTTCAACAAGGCCATTGGTTTGTGGGTGATAAGGTGTTGTGAACTTATAGATCACTCCACACTCATCCCACATGTGTTTCAAGTATGCAGGCGTGAAGTTGGAACCTCGGTCTGATACTACCTCCTTAGGAAACCCTACCCTCGTGAAGACACCAAGAGGGCCTTGGCTACTACAGGGGCTGTAGTACACCTAAGGGGAATGGCTTCAGGATACCTGGCAGCATGATCCACTACTACCAGTATGTATTTGTTTCCTGAGGCTGTGGGAACCCACTACATCCACTCCTACCCTTTCAAAGGGAACCCCAACCACTGGTACTGGAATTAAGGGGGCCTTTGGGTATCCACCTGTTTTGCCACTGGCTTGACACGTGACACAGGAGCTTACAAACTCCTTCACTTTGTGGGACATCTGTGGCCTATAGAAGTGGTTGAAAGGCTTTCCCAAGTTTTTGTCTGGCCCAGATGTCGAACTGTGGGGATGTAATGGGCCAAAGTGAGCAGGAACTCTTTATACAACTGAGGCACTACCACTCTCTTAGTGGCACCAGGTTTGGGATCTCTGGCCTCAGTGTAAAGGAGCCCTGCCTCCAGTAGACCCTGTGGGAGCCACTGACATCTCCCTGCTTGTGTGCAGCAGCTTGCTGCCTTAAGCTTTCAAGAGGGGGGCAGATCTGCTGCCCAAGGCACAGCTGTTCCCTAGAGGGTCTCCCTGGACCCAAGAGCTCTATCAAGTTCCATGGGCTCAGTTCCCTCTGGGGATGACAAGTCCTCTCCCTGAGGAGAGGGGTCCTGATTCTTTTGGCCATGGGGAAGCTGTTTCACCAGTCTTCCTACCTTTTCTCTTGGAAGGCTGCACCATCATTTCAGGCCCCAGCTCTCCTTTTTTACCCTGTGCTAGACATTGTGATTGTGCTCTTGTTTTCACACACACTATCTCAGGAATTTTCAGCATTGCAGCATGTCTTTCTTTCTACCTCAGCCGATGCTGAGGTCTCCAGATCATTTCCAAGCAGACAGGCAGCTGTGATTTTTGGAGAGACCACTACCCGTTTCAGGGCAGCAACCTCCCCCCCTCCCCTCCCCAGTCTAATGCCACCATAGCCATGGCATGGTTAGTAGTGACACTGTCAGCATTGGTAACTGGATAGGTTTTTCCAATTAGGTATTGCTCTGGGGAAACCAGTGTGTGTCTCACCATAGTGACACTGGCACCTGTATCCTTCAGGGCTTCTATCCTAATCCCATTCACTAAGGGGTGTTGTAGGTATGTTTTTAAATTAGGGGGCCAGACAGCCAATGTGGCTACCCATCCCTCCCCTTCAGAGACTAGAACAGCCTCAGTGTGGACCCTGATTTGCTCTGGGCACACTGTTGAGCCCGTCTGGAGATTTGCCACACCAGTAGAAATTGGAGGGGGACTAGGGTCATTCTTGTTGGGACTGGCAGGATCTCCAGTTCGGTGTCCCTTCTTGTTAGTGTGGAAACACCAGGCCTTAGCAGGATCAAAGTTTTTCCCCTTATACCCACTAGTGGGCTGGGAAGAGTTCTTGGGCCCACCCCCTGGACAGGATTTTGGGAGGCCTTTAGAAGACTCTTGTGTTTTATCTTTGGGCTTCTCACCCTCTTTCCCCTGGAGAGGCTTTGTGACCCCTTTCTTTTGGTCACCCCCAGTGGTTGTCTTGGTCACTCTGGTCTTGACCCAGTGGTCCACCTTCTTTCCCAATTCTTGGGGAGAAATTGGACCTAGGTCTACCAGATACTGATGCAACTTTTCATTGATGCAGTTCCTTCATAAACAAATTATAAAGTCCCTCATAATCCTGAACTTTACTTCCAGTCAACCAGCCACCTAGTGTTTTTATTGAGTAGTCAACAAATTCCACCCAGGACTGACTCTGGGATTTCTGCCCCCCCCCCCTTACGAATTTAATTCTGCACCCCTCAGTTGTGAGTCGAAATCCCTCAATCAGGGTGCCCTTCATGAGTTCATAAGACTCATCTTCTGCCCCAGCAAGGGTCAGGAGTCTGTCCCTGCACTTACCAGTGAACAGTTCCCAAAGGAGTACCCCCCAGTGAGTCTTCTTCACTTGCCTGCCTTCACAAGCCCTCTCAAAGGCTATGAACCATTTGGTGAAATCATCACCATCCTCAAATTTAGGGACAATCCTTTGGGGATTTTACGGTCATTAGACCCTTCCTTCTCTTTGTTGTTTAAATTGCTGCCATCATTGATGGGTCCTTGACCCATCTCTGCCCTTTCTTTCTAGAGCCATGAGCCCAGTCTCAAGCTCTACTCTTTTGGCCATCCTTGCTAAAAGGTAGTCCTCCTCAATGAAGTTGTCCTCACTGTCTGGTATAGAGTCAGCCCTACCTCTGTAGGATCTAGACCCTGCACTCCTTGGTTTCAGGGGTAGGGCACAAAGTCCCCTTCCTCCCTAAGTGGTTGAGGTAGTGGGTTTGAAACCTCCTCATCCTCACTACTTTCCCCATCTGCCTGGAGATCTTCTCCTTCAGTAGTGAGGTGGTCCCTTACATGCCCTGCCAGAAACTCCAGGAGTTCTGCTCTGGTAAGGTTTGACCCAGTTTTTATGATTTTAGCTTTACAGAGAAGCCTTAACTCTCTAACCTCTAGGCTAAAGTAAGGGGTGGGTTTGAAGTCCTCAGCCATCTTCTCTGGGTTGCTCATTATTTTACTAAAGTGGGGTTCTTTTTAGATGACCTACACAAAAAGTTCCAAGTACTTCCCCCCCTAACTTCAGTGAGTTTTTAAAGTTTCTAAAAAATACTACAGGAACTTAATCCAAGGCCCTAACAAGGCTTTTAGAAATGTGAAAAATGATCAGTTCAAAAAATGAGTTGTACTAAAGTCAATTTTTGGATTCTTGTCGTGTGATCAGGTGTTGACTAAGTTAGTCCAACAAATACAAAGTCTTAGACCTCACCGCTGATCCACCAATGTAGGAAGCTGGCTCTGTATATACCATACCAAATTAAGGTATAGTGTGCACAAAGTTCAGGGGATCCCCAGAGGTATAGCAGAGGCTAAATTAAGATAATCACTAATAGCTCTCTTTGTGGTAGTGTGGTCGTGCAGTTAGGCTTATCAGGAGGGTGTGTTAAGCATTCATTGTATTCACTCAATTAAGACTGAAGGCACACACTCGGGGACAGAATCCAGACCAATTAAGTAAGTATAAAAAGGTATACTTATGTTTTTATTTCTAGAACCAAGCAGGACGTGGCACAGTAAGTAGAATATACTTTCAAATGCAAAACTTTACAAGGAAATGCAATTGTGAATGGAATTGGAATTGTTACAGGTTTTTATTTGCTTTTAAAACAGTTTAGAATACATAGAAATTACTTTTGATTACTTTTCAGTTACTTTGAGTATTGGGGTGATATGCTGAGATATCACACCCTAGGTCTTACAAAATACCGGTAAGTACGACATTTTTGGAACAAAAATCATAACATTGGTTCCTATGGGAGGAAAGAAGGTTATCCGTTTGAAGGTAAGTAAAATATCTTCAGGAGTAGCTTTTGGGGGTTACAGCCAAGGTTTCCCAAGGTTCAGTTCGGCATGCATCATCAGCGGCACCAGAGTGGCCGGGTGCAGAGACCCAACGTTAGCTAGGGGGGCTTTTGGCATGATTGTGAGCAGGTCGGAGTTTGGACAGACCAGTAGAGCTGGGGCCAAAGCAGTTGGTGTCCTCTTCTTCCTGAGTCAGCACGGCTCTTTGGTCCTTCTTCTTTCTTTCTTGAATCTGAGGAGGCATGGTTCAGGGTTTGCCCTAAATACTAAATTTAGGGGTGTACAGGTCAGGACCAATAGGTCCCTTCCTTGGGGGTAAGTATACCCCCTATTATGCCACCCTCCAGTGGGAGGGGGGCATGAGCCTCTCTGTAATTGGCTGTGTCCCCTCATCTTCAAGATGGAGGGGACTGAGATGTGTGCTTCATCTCGCCTCCCTCACCTGAGGGGTAGGGTTGGCAAAGGTGGGCACACCTCTCTTCCTCACTTGGTTTTCCTGCTGATTCTCCCACCCAAAGTGGAGGTCAAAACTGGTGGGAGCCAGTTGCTGGGGGCAGCAAAATGCAGGGTCAGCTCACAAAGGCAGCTGGCCTTTGAAGCTTCCCCTTTGTGGATCCAGCCCATCCTGGGGGTAGGAGGCATGAAACCTCTGCCCAGGATGGACTTTGTTTCTTGACCCAGAGAGCACAGGCCCTCTACCCAGGGGTCCAGAAACCTGTCTGGTGGTGGCAAATAGCAGGCAGCCATTCAGGAACCACACCAGGGCTGGTCATTTTTCAGGGGGCATCTCTAAGATGCCCTCTGAGTGCATTTTACATTAAATCCCACACTGGCATCAGTGTGGGTTTAATGTGCTGAGACGTTTGCTACCAAACTTCCCAGGTTTCAGTAAAGCCAATATGGATCTGTGGAGTTCATAGTGACCAGCTCCCAGACCATATACTCTTTATGGCTTTACTGCACTTACAATGTCTAAGAATCGATCTAGACAATGTAGAGGTGCAGTGCTCATGCAACTGTACCCTCACCTGTGGTCTAGTGCACCCTGCTAGAGGGGTGAGTTACCTAGGCTACAGACAGTGGATTTCAGGCATGGCAACCAGGGATGAGTGCCATGCCGACTCTTCACTTTTCTTTGAACCAGAACATGCAGCCTGCAATGATAGTCAGTCAGTCAAAAAAACTTTATTTCGGCTATACAGCCATAAAAGCAGAATTGATTAAAAACATTCATAATATACAAGAAATTTAAAATAAGAAAGAATTTATACAATCAGGAAGAAGCACAGAGTATCCTTGCTGCACATATATAGCAATATACTACAAGTTTATACAATGTATTCTAACCCCTACGGCCACTCATCGCTCGATATTTAACAACCTACAGTGTTACTCAAGTCCAGAGAAAATATCACAATTATAAAAACGATTAAAAAACGTTTTAAAAACGATACAAAAATAAATTTTGTATTTAAAAAATATAAGATAAAACAGTTAAAATAGCTAGGAAGTTTTCAAATGGGAAGATGTGCAATTTTAAGTTAGCAGCATAGTCAATGGATAAGCAGACTTAGATACTTCCTGAGCTCTTTTTTTTAATGATGCCTCTACGAATACACCATATTGCAAACAAAAATTTAGAAGTGGCAAAAACAAATAGTGGGTGCATCTTGTATTTTAATAGCCTGTAGGCCTCTGTGTGGTCTCTGATCCCCACATTTCTACACAGCTGGAGAACCCACTTAGATCTTGACCTTCTATACGCAGGACAAAAGAAAAGAACATGAAGTTCTGTCTCTTCAGTTGACGTACACCCAGGGCAATCCAGTCTGGTGGCGCCCTTCCACTGGTTTGTAAATGCTCGGAGCGGGAGCACACCGTATCTGAATTGAAAATATAATTTCTTTGCAAGAAATGGCTGAATGTTATCCAGGGCTGGCTCAAGCTTATATTGCTGTTTGACGTCCAGAAATCTGGAGGTCAAACTGCATGAGTTAATGCTCTGGAATATTGTGCAAATTTGAGTTCTTTGAGGGCAAAAGATAGGGTCTTTTTAGAAATACTAGGGCAGGTCTCTTCAGGAGTTAGCCATATGTCTGCCCTCCCCAGAGCATGGCATGTACTTCTGATATAGGATAGCCATGGAATGTTCCCTGCTCCCAAGATGGACATAACGTCCTTCAGTTCCTCTCTATAGTTTAATAGCTCGGGGGTACTCCATAATCGACGCCAAAATAAAATCGGTCGAGAGGCAATCAAGTCAGCAATCGGGCCAATACCTAAATCCATCCTTAGCGGAGTTAGAGGAGTGCTTTTGGGAAGGGCCAAAAGCTGTCTAAGGAAGGAATTCCCTGTAATAGATAACATATTAGATGGACAGTGGCCCCAGAGTTCTGCTCCATAAATTGACGCACCCCTTGCCTGGACTTTATAAATTTCAGCAGGCGGTCCTACCACTTTTTGGGTGCAATTTTTATATTCTTTTAGGATACCCCCAATGGACTGTGTCAATTTTAGCTTAGCTTTCATTACTTGGGTCCCCCAATCCATCTTATCATTAAGTGTGAGACCCAAGTAGTCAAAAATAGACACCCTTTCTAAGGGCCTGCCTTCCATTAGAGGATGTGGGCAATTGCTGGTATTAGCGTGGAACACCATATATTTTGTTTTTTGGAGATTTATCTCCAAGTCCCTTTTCCTACAGAATTTGCAGAACTCCTCCAGGACCCGCTGCAACCCCATGGGACTCTTAGACAATAGTAGCGTATCATCCGCAAACATTAACGCAGGTATTTTGCGGTTTGCTAACCTCGGAGAATCTATATCTTTGATTGCCAGTAGAGTTTCAATTAGACCATTCAGAAAGAGGGAGAACAGGGTCGGGGCCAACACACAGCCCTGTCTCACCCCTTTCTCTACTGGAAAGGGGTCCGTCAATTCCCCTTTCTTGCCATATCTAACTCTCGCATACGTATCCTGGTGCAAACGCATCAGCTGATGGCATAGATAAGCTGGTACTCCCATATCATATAGGAGACCCCATAGCTGATCACGCTGCACCATATCGAATGCGGATTTGAGATCTACAAAAGTTAGATACAGGCTACCACCCTCCAAAGTTACTGTTTTCCAATGAATCAATTGCAATCTGAAAAGCTGGTCAATAGTTGAGATTTTGGTCCTAAAGCCAGCTTGCATAGGTGTTAATGCATTATTTTCATCTATCCATGATTGCAATCGGGCCAGGAGAACACGGGCAAATATCTTTTGGGTCACGTCAATAAGACTTATAGGACGATAATTTGCCGGATTGAGCGGGGAGCCTTTTTTATAGATAGGGATAATTTCCGCACCTGCCCAAGTCGAGGGCAACGCCATCCCTTGCAGTATAGCGTTGAATAGTGTCCGTAGGTAGGGTGCCCACACTAGTTGTTTATTTCTAAATAGGTCATCAGGTATTCTATCCAACCCCGGTGCCTTTGCTGGAAGCAATTTCCCTAGTGCTACAGTTACCTCTTTTATAGAGCAAGGGGTTGCACTATTATCTAAGGGGATTTTATCCATTATTGATTCCCTCTCAACTACATCTCCGTCCAGAGCCCTTGAATATAAGTTCTTAAAATGGATTCTCCAGACTTCCTCCCCCAGATTTGGTTCAGTTGCAGAGTTGCCTTCAGATTTTCCAGTTTTCACTAGATTCCAAAAGCCTCTCATATCTCTATTATCTAAGGCTTTTTTTATTGCTTCCCATTTAGCTATCTCCCAAGTTTTCTTGGCCTCAGCTAAAATGTTTTTGTATTGTGCCCTGGATTCTTTGATACGTAAGTTGTCCTTATCTTTAACCCCCAGTAATAGTGCGCGCTTGGCCTCCCTGCACGCTCTATTATACCAGGGATGTTTAGTTTTGGGGTCAATACCATTATTGGCTTGAACATTAAAAAAGAACTGTGCCAGTGTTAAAAACATGTCCTGATTGTTCTTACTTAGTTCCAACAAGGATTCGGGACCTTCACTATTTAGTGCTACTCTAAATGCAACTTCTAAAAAGGGGATAATTTGTTTATAAAGTATGGCCACTTTTTCAGCTGACTGTACAAAAGTTCCCCAGCGTTCTCTTCTACCTCCTTCAGATGTTATTAGATTCGGGGCAGGCTGGTTAGATGAGTTCAGGTAGCAGGTGGAATGTGGGAGTATTATTTCTAACACCAACTTATTGTGGTCGCTTTCACATCGGAGCTTGACCGTAAAATCAATAATTCGGTTCCATAACTCGACATCTACGAAAATATAATCAATGATAGATGCCTGCCCGATCTTATTATAAGTAAAGTTGCCCGGGCTATCGGAGGGCAACCGACCATTACATGCCCTAAGTGAGTGGCTAAGAATAAGAGAGTTCATCTGCAGAACTAGGGAGGTCCAGCCCCTTACCTGATAGGTGTTGCATTCAGGAATTAACCGGGCCGAATCTTCCTCACTAGTAATGCTGGTGGAGATGCCATTTAATGGCTCAAAATGACAATTAAAATCCCCACCAATAATTACATAAGTGGACTCAGGCAAAATATACAAAAAGGTGGCCAGACAATCTAACATCTGTGAAGTTTGCCCATGGCTCACTGGGCGAGAATAAACATTAATATTGGCAATTTTCCGGGTGTTATGGAAAGAAAGGAGGATACACAAAATATCAGGGGAGGAGGTATCTATTGTTTTGATGTTGCAACCCAAATGTGTACCCACCCAAATACAAAGGCCTCCCGAAGGTCTCCCGCTAAGCCCCTGGACGGCTGGAGTACAATATGCCACATAACCCACTCTATGTAAGTGCATCAATGACCAGGTCTCCTGAAAGAGGCACAACTCATGGCTGTCTATAAAATCACCCCAATCTAGGTGGTCCATTTTTTAACTAAGGCCGGCTATATTCCATGACAAGATCTTGGTGTTCTGTAGAGAACGCCCATCCTGATTTGTTGCCTGTTGGAAAGTTTTAGCCTGATCATTGGGCCCTAACTCGTTCTGCATGATACAGTCAGGGTCGCCTAGCGTCCTGGCGGATGAGCTACAAATACCAGCCAATACGCAAACTTCATGGATATTCTCGGCAAGTTGGTCATCATTCACTGAACCTTCCGGAAGTTGGAGCTCCGGTGGGTGATTAATAATAGGATTCAAGTTTTTGCCAACGGGAGATAGTCAATCGACCAGGTCTAGGGAGCTAAATCTATTACTAACAGGAATGTTAAATGTCGTATTATTTTCCAACCCCTGGCCTGATTTTAGCAAATTGCCTCTCTGGGCTCTCGATTCCCATTTTTTGTACATGCTCCCTACTCTGTATCAGGGGGCTTGGGGGGTAAAAGTAGCCCAGGGGAAGTGTCTGAATACCTCCTATCTCCCTACGTGGCCCCCATTCAAGAATGTGTTGGACCGCCCTTCTATCTCTAAAATTAATTAGAACACAGTCCCCTGGGATGTCTTTTTGTCTTTGCCCCATCCAGCTAACCCTACGGGTAAATAGGATTTCACTATGTGTTGTATAAGGCAGCGGCCTATATTTGTTTAGCCAGTAAATGGTTTTATTTTTCAATTCCAGATATGATTCCCCTCGACCATTTTCCAGCTCAGTTACTCCAGCTAAAATGACAACATAAGGTGTTGATGATGGGGGCAAATCTATGCGGGGGAGAGTGATGTTTATTTCCCTTTGCTTAGAGTGGGATGGATTTCTGATCTCTACTTCACGAATTCTTTGGGCCTGATGTTCAATTGGTAAGTCGTGAGTAGTTGTCGCAACCCTGCTATCTTGGGAATTGTCAATGGGGTGGGCGCCCTATGATGCAAGGTCACTATAGGTCGGATATGTTGAACTGGGTGGATTGACTCTACGGACAAATTCGTTTGCTCATCAGGTTTTCCCCTTCAACGGAGGGTTGCTGGAGAGCAAGCCGACCGGGTCGTCTGGACTCCATGGGTTGTAGTTACCCTATTTGGTGATTTAATAAATTGAATAGTATGCAATACAGCATCAATTTTAGTTCCCCACGAGTCCATAAGTGTATTTAACCTGTCGATACGTCTCGTTGCATCCTCAAGTTGAGATTTTATAAGATGTTTGAGGTAAGCTTTTAATTCGACCGACAGGTGCGATACCCATATTGGGGGCTCCGAAGTTTTGTTACCACTTTCATCAGAAATAAAGCCCTCTGGCAATTGGTTTAGTTCTACCCCTGGATTACGTTTCGCAGATTTACCTCCCTTACGGTCGATTGGCTTCCGAGGGGCTCCTTTCCTCTTTGCCCCCCCCCCGGTCCCGATCCTACTGACAATTTTTGGGACTGGGGTGTCTTGGGCAGGTGATAGTTCTAAAATAATAGGGACAGCTGGTGATTGGGGTGAGTAAGAAGCTTCTAACTCCATAGTTTGAGAAATACTTGGGAGCATTGGTGTTAAAGAGAGTCGTCTTTCAGTGCGTTCTATTTCACTGGAGACAGCTCCTATTGCTTGTTGCAACATTCTATCAATAGCGGTTGGTTGAGCAGCAGAGTGAATAATAGGGGTTCGAATAGGGGCTTTCTGCCTATTGCTTGGCCTTGTGCGCGGGGGAGTACTTTTCCCCATAATTATTTACTATCTATGCCTCCTCAATCCTAAAACAAAACCAACTAATGTAAATCAATACACTGGGAGAAGCATTCACCCCTAAGATCTTAAAACAACACACAGTCTAAAGGTTCACTCCATAGAGACCCCCAAAGTCTCGGCCCAGTTCAGCAAAGCACAGTAGGAGCTAGTGTTTATGCAGTGAAACTCACAACAAGATGATGTAAAATGAAGATCAGAGGTGTGGCCCAGCCCAGCCTCAGTCAGTCTCGGACGGGCTCAGACGGGTCCGCCCTTGGTCCGGGCTTCGTCCGGGCGCTTGTCCCACGCGCGTCCCGCGCCGCGGTGGGAAGGCTGCGCTATAAGCGCGTTGGTGACGCCTCCCCCTCCTCACTCGCAGCAGCTGGGCAAGGCGATGGTGCACTCTGGGGTCTGTAGTCCCTCCGCCTGGAGTGTGGACAACGATGTTGGTGGCACGACTCTACTCCTGGGACCCACGTCCCACCAGGAGTTCCGAGGGCTGTAGCAGTACGAGGCTGCAGGTAGATGAAAGGCAACAACAGCAAGGTGACTCCCGCGCCGCGGTGGGAAGGCTGCGCTATAAGCGCGTTGGTGGCGCCGCCCCCTCCTCACTCGCGGCAGCTGGGCAAAGCGATGGTGCACTCTGGGGTCTGTAGTCCCCCCGGAGTGTGGACGAGCGATGTTGGTGGCACGACTCTACTCCTGGGACCCACGTCCCACCAGGAGTTCCGAGGGCTGTAGCAGTACGAGGCTCACACACATATAGTGTCAGCGTCTGATCACCGGACCAGGTAAATAAACAACCCAATGATAGTGTGTGGGTGTTATCGGTGCAGGGCCGCTAAGGGTGGCACAATAGGTGCTGCAGCCCTTAGAGGCCTTCTCTGGTCACAGTGACCTTGGTACCCATGGCACCTGTTACAAGGGGCTTACCTGTGGCCAGAGAGGTGCCAATTGTGGGTACAATGGTACAGCTTTGGGAAAGAACACAGACCCTAGGAACCTGATTGGCAGACATCCAGGGCACATCAATTCAAAGTACATCAAGTATCAGGCAAAAAGTGGGTGGTAACCATGCAAAAATGGGCACTTTCCTACATTCAGCAATTGTGCAACTGCTCCCTTGGCCGACCCACAGCCTTCACAATCCAGTAGTGGAAACAGTGATAGCCACTCAGTTCTGTTTTTCCAGCTCTGTGTGTAGAATCCCTAATGCGAGGGCTCTCCTCTTTCAATCTCTTTTCTCGATCACGGAGCAGCTTTTTTGTGCTCCACTCTGTTTTTTTTAATCTTCCATTTAATCTTAAGCATTTTTCTCTAAATTAGCTTTTAAAATTACCTCCATTGTTTTGCTCACGTTCTCTAAAATGGAGACCTTTGTTTTTCTGACAGATAAGTCAGAGGGTTTGTCCGGTGGGAAACTTTTTCATATTGCTTCCAAACTCTTTTTCTTGCTTTTGCAATTTAAATTTTTTCCTGATGAAGAAAAAGGGGTTGTCTCCATAAAGACCTGCAATCCCTGGCATTTTGTTTGGTTTCTTTACCAGCACTACATACTACTACAGTGATGGTGCCATAGAGAGGACATGTCCGTTCCTATTTTGTCTGTAGAGCAGCTTAGGAATGGTCCATGGGAGAACTCCTGACATTGGTTTATGTGCTTTTGATATGGATGTTGGGACCGCCGCCTGGTAATGGACGTGTACTACTGCCGTGAATGCCCCAACTGCACTGATGTCTGGATCCCTAATGCTGATATTTGTAGTTATAGGCAAACACAGATCATGTGTGTGCCACATGACATAGGCCTGTCCCATGGGTTGTTGTCTTGTTGGACCGGGAGGGGTACCCAAAGTGCTACCCTCATAGTGGTGAAAGGGTACTGCCTTTACCAGTAGTGCAGCACGGTGGTAGCAGCATACTGTGTACAGGTCCTTTTTTACCTGTCACTGGAGTGAGGCCTACAGGCTCGGCTCACTCTTTTAAAGTTCTGCTGCTATGTGCTTTGCTCACCCTTGGCCTACATTGATTTGGTGTGTAGTGCTGCACATTGCTTGGGTGGTGTACATGTGTTGGGTGTATGTGTGCTGGCAAGTGGTACAACACAGGGATAATGCAGGACTGTGCAGTGCATGTATGTTATATGCATGTGCTGGTTGTTCCATTTTGGTAGACCCAGGGCTACATGGTGAAACATTAGGAGAGGAGGTATAGAAATCCACCCGGACAGATGTGTGTCTTGCTGCATTCCTGCAACCTTGATGGGACAGGCTGGAGAAGGGAGAGCCAGACTCCCTGAGTACACTTCAAAGGGTGCGCTCTTTGAATCAGAGAGAGGTCACAAGGAAGGGGCCTAGGCACACCTCAAGAAGGAGATGCGGCTGATAAGAGAAGCCTAAAGAATACGGCTGAGGCTCTAGGATAACCTTTTGATACGCATATCACTTTGGCTGACATCCAGGTGTGAACACCAGTCACTCCCACGGCCTGCTGTGGGGCTGTCAGGGTTGGAATCACTCCTGCTTTGACACTCTTTTTTTAGGAGGGAGAGAGGGCAGAGAAGTGGGCACTTCAAAAGAAAGCAGACCATCATAAACTTCAAAGACTCAGACTCTAAATCAAATTTGGTGTCTGTAAGTGTACTATAAAAAGGGGAGCTTGAGACCCCAAAAATTGTCAACTGTCAAGCAGCCAGTCGGGATGTGCAAGGAGGAGAAGCTCTGCAAGACTTCTGCCTGTGGCAGGACTAGGGCCAAGGCTCCCAGCTGGGTGAGGGGACACCACCAAAAAATCCAAGACCATCTTTCCTCGAGAACCACACCTGCCTGCCTGCCAAGACCAGTGCGCCCTGTAAGGAAGAGTAGCGTGTTGTGGGGAATCCTGTTGAGTGGACTCCCTTAGTGAGGTGTGAGGAGACAACTGCTACACCGATCCAGTCATTCCCATGTGCAGGAAAAAGGTTAACGACCCTTGTATGCCAGAGGAGGACAGCCGTGAAGTGAGAGGAACTCAAGGACTACCGAGCACAGCCTGCCTGGGTCACTTGCAGTGAACTCAACTGAACCAACCGCTGCTGCTCCAGCACCTGCGTAGGGGCCACGCTCAGGTACTTTGGTTGCTCCAATCCTGCAGATGTGGGTAAAGCTGCTTTCGGGCAGTCGGCCTGGGAGAACTTGCTTGCCAGAGAGCGCTTCGGCGTGGGAACACTTTTGACTTTAAGACCAAGTCAGAGTGGAACTCTTGAGACTCTGATTACTAGTAGGGCTCACCTTGGATGTTGCCTATAGTGAATGGGGAATAACCGCTATTGCTAGAGTGAGGAGGGAGTGGGACACAGGGAACTGCTTCAGAAATCTAGAGCCCTAACCTCAGGGGACTGAGGAAATTGTTTGTAAATGTTGTTTTCTATTTTGTTTTGGTAGGGATCAAATAAAATACTTCTTTTTTCATAAATGTGAGTATTTGGCTGGAAAAAGGTTTATTGTTGCTGCTCTGCGCGTATTTTGAGTTGTGAGCCTGTGTTTACCCCCTGTATCTATCTTTCCCTCCAGAGGGACCCTTGGACTGCTCAACCCAATCTACCACTGAGAGTCAAGTGCTGAAGGGGTACTTGGCCAGTTGCTTATGACCCATAGTAGGCCGGGCCCTGGCACATCAGGAGTAAAAGGTCTCAACCCACATGAATTGGCCCAGTAACCCCTGCTTCCCCCTGTGGTCCTCTGAATGAAGTACCGACATGGAGAGAAACTTCCACATTGAAATAGCACAAAGTCAAGAAACACCTGAGGGTATAAGTATTGACACTTAAAGGATGCTATTGATGTGTAGATGATATCTTCCATGTGGAGAGGGAACGCATGATGTGAAGAAAGAGTTCTTGACCTTAGAAAAGGTTGATGCACCCCAAGTAAAAAGGAGCGTTCAGGGGCCACATGGCAATTGCCTTGTATACAGGCCATGACTGTGATCTCAACATCAATTAATGCCTTCATTCTGTGGCAGTTGGATGTTCTTCCCAGCTTTCACTGTGCCCACTGTGTGTTAAACACCAGCATGCACCACAAGCGTGTATTATGCTGTGGAAGCCCACTTCATAAGAAGAATCCACACCCCAGAAGGCCACACCACTGGAGAGTCATGTTGCAAATCCATACCACTAGGTGAATCAAGCTATTTGATCACTATGCCCCAGAGAGCCACAGTTCTGAAGTCTCATGCCACAAATTTGGAGAACCCAATTAACTGCAAAGCAATTCATCCAACATAGCAACTTGGTGACGAACAGAAGGTAATACCAGATAAAAACTATGCTGACAGAAGACTGCCTCCAGAGTAAAAATCAATCAGAGAACCATTCCAGTGGATTGCATAGGATGTGGCCATGTGGTGACAGTGAAATATACAAACAAAAGTGATGGGTGGAATGCCACCTCAGTTTGAACCCAGCCATACGCAAATCAGTCTTGACCCTGCTCCAGTAGGAACAGTCCAGTCTGAAATGCTATTCCAGGTCCTTCCTGAACCGGAACATAAGCAACCCAAGACCAGTTTTTACCTTTTTAGAGGTCATCAGTAGCTTGGTTCCAGTGGCACAGTATGTACGGGACCCATGTATGTGAATAGCTGCCGCACTGATTTATCCAAAAACTGGTGAATGGAATGCTTGAATTAGTCTCAGCCACTAATAATTACTCGGGCCGCATCATCATTTCAGAGCAAAACGGGTCTTGGTTTGCTTGTGCCCCTGTTCTTGGAGGACCTAGCGGTTCGAGGAGGACTATTCCCACTAGAGCCGGGTCAAGACTCATTTGTCTATGGCTGGGTCCAAACTGAGGTCAAATGGTGTGCAAAATAACAATGTTTTGGGATGGGGCCCACATATTTACCAGTGGCTGGGATCAATTCAACCATTTCTTCCATTAGGTTTTGTATATTTCATGTGGTGACACTGACACAGACAGCCATGGTTCTGGAAATCCACTGCTCTGAAAGATTACAGTTATTTAATCCAGAAAAATGGCTTACCTAAGATTTCCTTACTTCACAAAGTCACCATTAAAAGGAATCCAAGGCCTCCTGGGCCTGGATAAGTTTGCACAAGGAAAATATTGTAATCATGAATACTTGTGAGAAAAAAGTAATCTCCAAACATGGTCCCCAGCTGGGACAGACTTAAAAACAGCATGCGTCAGAATCTTCCCAGACATTGCTGATCCTTGGCACCAGATCATTTCAGTTTCCTCGCAGTTCACAGGAAACAAAGGTTAGTTTTTTTCCCTGTAAAATGTATTGAATTTTCCACAAAATGAACGTAAAACACTGATAACACTTGTTGGGTATTGAGGTACTAGTGTAGACCTAGAAGGCTGATTCAGGTGATTATAAATTGTAATCAATATAAAATAAAAAGTGAATCCATAGACTGCTGTAGTATTCTGAATGGGTGAATAGAGCAGACAGCATACATCAATGGTGATATAGCATCTTATACAATAGAGGTCGATGTGGAGAACAAAAGAAAATCAGCATGAATACGTTTATAAATCTTGACGATATGTACAGGGTTGGAGAGAAGGGAAAAGGTCTACAATGACATTTGAATACCTCTGTGGTGAAAGAAAAGGTAAGGAAGCTGAAATCAAGGGTAAAGGCTTGGGAAGTTGAACCCATGTTCTAAAACAAAACATGGAGTTTCAGAAATATGACACCAGGTTAGGCTACGTTTGTGGAGACATGATCCTGGAGTGTGCTTTGTATGAAGTTGTAAAATGAGTTTCTTATTTTCTGTGATATTTTGGGGTTCCCTGGAATCTTAGTAAAAGGTTAGTTTTTATTGAGATGCAGTTGTGATTTCTCATGTACAGGGTTTCTATTGGAACTCAGAGAGCCTGGGGCTCCAAGGGTTCCAGACTTCTAAGGGACGTGAGCGGCAGTTTAGACGCTGTGGCTGAGATGTCCTTGAATAAAGCGCTCTCCTCCCTGAATCTTGCTTGCGTTGTCTTTTACTAGTGGAGGATCACCATTTTCACAGTAGTCTATCATAGCAGAAGCAGGATAAGGTCCTCTAACATCTCAGGCTACTTCTCCTCCAGTTTCAGCCCCTGAGCTGAGTGAAAAGGACATCAAGAAGTTCATTGATACTCTAGAGGAATCATCTACTCTATCACGGTAAGTGACTTATAGAAGCCCTAAAAGCCTGGAGTATGACTAAAGCACATACAATCTCAAAGCATAGGATTGTACAATGTGCCCAGCATATGAAAGCCGTGCAAGAGTATTTTACTATAAAGAGAACAAACTTTTGTCAGTATAAGTACATATCCATTTCGAAGTTTGTATTCCAAGGAAACCCTCGGGTTCGTTTTAGAACATTACTAATACAACCTCTTCCGTACGAAAGCTTTGTGTTTAGGTCGCGCATAAGCCTCTGCGCACTTATATACTTGGCTGCTGTCCTGGATTGGTTTCTCTTCACAACACTGGCAAGCATAACACTCTGCATAAAAGACAGCACCTGGCATCAGGCTATTAACTCATCGTTATTAATTTTTCAGCTTTTACACATGGCCTACTGATGTGGAGCTACTCTCCACACGTCCTATTCTCTCTGCTTCCCTCAATGTAGTGAGAGGGAAAACTAGTACTTCCTGTCTCCACCCAGGAAGTTCCTGGCATCTCACTTCTGTCTGGATCAGCTAGACCGCTGACCTACTTATATAACAATGTCCTTTCCTGGAGGACATGACAGCTGCCATTGTCCTTCCCTTTGTGCAGTCTCGGATATTGCTGCAAGCTTAGACTAAAACTGCAAGGCTGGTGAGCCTTGTGTTTTCATATAGAAAGATGCTTTTGGAGATCACTGCTGTCATTATCATACCTTCTACTAACAGTCAGTAGCCGCCCCTGGTACCCATATTGTGCTTCCAACCAGGTGCATTGACCTTGGCACAACAGAGCTGTCACTGCTGTCGTTTTGTCTTGCTTCCTAATATCCAAAAAAGAGTGTTGGTGAAGTTGATTGTGGTGTAATGAAGTTTGTAATGTTTCAGGGACTCAAAAATCACTCAAGATGGAATGAAGTCTACAAATCAAAACTTAATGAACAGGATGTACAGTCTCATGAGGCCTCATAAAAAATAGAGGATTCATCAATTGGCCAGTGATGGTGACCTCGCCACAACTGAGGAGGGGAGAAACAATAGATATCAGGAGCATCCTAAAACCATGCCAGGCTCGAACGTGGAAGTCCGCAGAGGTGACACTATATTTCAGTAGACCAATGGCTTACTGCATAAGGCCAGGCAGCATCTCACTGCCTGATGACGACTGACACTTCATTCCCTACTGTGACTCAGTCTCGCTGGTAACAGAACACTGGCCTGTGCTTCTTCATAAACAGAGTTCTTTCTCATTTCGTACTGAGTCTTCCGCTTTGGGGAAGTCGAAGGACTAACATCCAATAAAGCATTTTGGTGTCTTATGTGCTGTATCTCTCTTGATCATGCTTCCTACCTCCCACATGGGCAACTGCCTCCTGCAATGTTGCCAAAACTGTGCTCTGACTGCCATTGTCCATTCGCTTCCCTTTAGTTGGCAATAAACAGGTACTGAGAAGCTCCATCCATGGTTGGTCTTCAGGGATTGGCATTCCTGCTGTAGCAAGATTTGGGCGCTTATTTACAAGCCCATTGCGCCACTGGTGCGTCACTATTTTTGATGCACCAGTGGCGCAGTGTGCCTGCCCATATTTACAAGGACACGTAAAGTCGCTCTGCTTTTATGATTCACAAAGTGATATTGAATAAAGCCTATATTCGATTTGATTAGACTTTTCATGGCCTTGTAAATATGGGCCTCTTTCACGCATTACTCTGCATGAGTGTTGCTGTGGGTGTTCCCACGCAACATCCATGGAACTTGACATATTCCCAGATTTACAAAGTGTTGTAAACCTGGGAATGCGTCAGAATCCATTCCTACGCCTCCCCAGGGGAGGGCGTAGGAGTGGCACAACAAGGAGAAACACTTTTATTTCTCCCCGTTTTTTGCTCTGTGTGCTCCAGAATGCAGCACACATAGAGGGAGCAAAACGCCATTAATGATTGTTTTTGTGCAGGAAGGTGTCCCTTTCTGCACAAAAACAATCCTGAGGCAGCACAGGCTCCCTTGCACCATGGCACAAGGGTGTCTGCATTGGCGCACAGCTGCTGTTTGTGCGCCGCTGCAGGTGAGGACAGGAATGCACCGTATCTTGTAGTTACGGCGCATTCCTGCCCTTTTATTTTGACGCACGGCAGCGCAGCAGGTAGGCTTGCTGCGCTGCCGTGCGTCACAATATAGTAAATGAGGCCCTTGATAGTTTCCTGGGGGGGAGGGATCTTTTCAACCAGTCAGCTGATCACTCTCAGTATTATAGCCCTACTGTCGTTTTCTTGCTCCTCAGTAGCCCTACCAAAGATAATGTAGACACCAAGGCATGCGATTAAAAATGAATGCACTATTCTGGGGATTCCTATGATCCCACTGTTTTAGCTCCCTGTCCCAAAACTTGGACAAGCTTTCAACCCAAGAAAGTCAACGGTATACCATCCAGCCCACATTCCAAACCACCAAGGTGTCCATTTTCTTACACAAGCGGTAGAGGATCCCGTTAGCATCTGTTTGACTGTGGACAGGGATGAGGGGGACACCATCAATGGCAATTTGCTCTCCTCTCTTTCCTCGTGTTGTGATGCTTGGCTGAGATAAGTCCCTTTCAGGTGGAATACTTTTACGGTTCTTGGCTGGGGTTCCTGATGCCCTCGAAGAGCGACTCGTGTGCGGTTGCAGGAGGGAGCCACGGAGAAAATGTCTGCGACACGCCCCCAATTTTTTTACTTTTAACGTTTTTTATGTTTTCATCCAGAACTGTATTGAATGACGGCTAAACAAGGCATATTTTTGTTTTATTTGTACAGTTTTTCTTACCTGCGTTTGAAAGCTTCTTTGAGATTGTATTCAGTGTTTATGAATTTAAGGAAATGTCCACGATAGAGAAATGTTGCTAATAGTGGGTAACCTTCCTATTTGTCCTACCATCACAGATCCCGATCCTCCTCCTACCGAATAGAGTTGTCTGACTTTTTCCTTTGACCAGCTTTCAATTTGAAGTAGGGGCCAACCATAGCAACTTCAAATATACAGCAGGTAAAACCTTCTGCTTCACCTTATTAAAACCTGGCACCTATTCTGGCCTATGACATGCCCCCCAGAACTGAAACCAGGTCAGTGGAGCCCAGAGTGAATTCTGTACACTCCAGCTGTTTTGTCCTTCGGGTCAGGGGCCAACTTCAAGAGATTAGAAGTGTGCTGTTCTAAGTCTCCATTGGTAATACCTTATTCCGATGGATATGTCTACCAGCGGATTCTTAATCACTTGAATATCCTTAGGCACCAGGCTGGATTTGGAGCCTTTTATTAAACAGCTCTCCTCTTCCAGTAGGTGGCACTGATGCCATCTCTGCACCAGAAGTGGCACAGGTGTGACATCACTGGAGCCAAATAGCGTCAACCCGGCTTACAGATACCAATACACTTTTTTCCCTCCCTTTGTTGCAGATCTGGAGCTGCTCTCGTGATTTTTCATGTGTTGGAGTCTATTTCTTAACACCCCAAGCCGCCCCCCTTCCCCGGAAAAAAGTCTTAGTGCATCACCAAGGGATGTCTCCATCTAAAAAGTTGGGCTTCAAACCCTTTTGCCCCTGCAAATGGGCAAATGTCTATTTCTGACTTGCACAAGGTCTGCCTGTGGTGCTTGGGGATGAAGCATGACTAAGTTGTGTGACAAATGTGGCCTCGCACTCCAAGACTATCAAAGAACACAACACCAAACTTTATATGACCTGTGGCATGTATTGGGCTCAATGCCGGCCAAGTTCTGCTTTGAAGTCACATTCTTCTCTGTCCTCCAAATCCTCTAAGGAGAAAAAGAGGAAGCACAAGAAGAGGAGGATACAGGACAACATTACCTCTCGGTGTCCCTTGAGGTCAACAGTAAGGTCTCAACGATGGACTCAGCCTCCAGTAGAGTCCTCCTCAGAGGCAGAGCCTTGGGATATCACTCACCCGAGGAGCCTTTTCCAGCTCTGCCATTGACACCGACACCCGGCACAGGACCAGTTCCAGGCTCACTGCTACCTCCAACATTTGCGACACCAGCACCGATGCTGGCCTATCAAGAATTTTCATCACTTGGAACCAACCCAGCTACGTTACTGCACATGATGATGGGGTTATTCAGGCAGGGAGGCTGGGGTCTCTCTTTTGTGCCTTTGAGCCCCATGGGTCTGTTTAGATTCCCACCTGCAGGTCGACCCTTGGTGCCATTCCACCCCAGAGTCCCCCCCCCCTCCTCCAGGTCAACAGTAAGGTCTCAACGATGGACTCAGCCTCCAGTAGAGTCCTCCTCAGAGGCAGAGCCTTGGGATATCACTCACCCGAGGAGCCTTTTCCAGCTGTGCCATTGACACCAACACCCGGCACAGGACCAGTTCCAGGCTCACTGCTACCTCTAACATTTGCGACACCAGCACCGATGCTGGCCTAGCCAGAATTTTCATCACTTGGAACCAACCCAGCTACGTTACTGCACATGATGGGGTTATTCAGGCAGGGAGGCTGGGGTCTCTCTTTTGTGCCTTTGAGCCCCATGGGTCTGTTTGGATTCCCACCCGCAGGTCGACCCTTGGTGCCATTCCACCCCAGAGTTACCCCCCCCCCCCCAGGGAACGTCTGTGGTGTCGGCTTGATCCATCTCGGTACCGGGACCATCTCCAATGGCTCGCCATTGGTGTTGTTACCTAAGCCTCCTTTGGCGCCCCGAGTGCTGTCACCAGGTCCACCACTGGCACTGATGCCACCAAAGGAAAAGAAACTGCACCCGAAGACCAGAGGAATTTTAATGTGGTATAGGAGCGAGCCTCAGAAGTTAGCCAAAGAGGCCACGCACAAAGTGTATTCAAATCCTGCGCCCTCAATATGCCAACATTGTTGGCAAACATTGGGTGGCATCTTTGAATCGGACTCAGATCACATTCAGTTACCTGACCCTGTGATACTTGACAATAATGACAGCTGTGAGGTGAGAAATTTGCTACCTCCTCGAGGGCATGGCCTGGTAGCCCAAGATGACATCCGCATCTTAAGTGCGCTCCGCGCCGGCCCAGATTTCTTACTCTATCCTTCCCCATCCAGGTGATGATAACCTGCGGGGTGAAGGCCCACGTATTTCCCAGGACCGGGCACCCACTTCGACCCCCCCCACCCCCATGGATCCGTATTGGGCTGGGTGTGAGAAGGGAACTTCAGCCGGGCTGTGAGGGAGAGTGGCTGGCCCGACATGCGACCTGCTAGGACTGTGAGGTCTTGGGCGGTGGCATTGTCAGGCCCCGTGGAGTCTGCAGAGGGGAAGGACGCATCAGTGAGGCGGGTGGATTGCGCTGGAAGTGGTTACCTTATGGAGAGCCTGGCGTCCGCAGCATTATCAACAGCGTGGGTCATGTGAAGGCCTTCCTCTCCTCAGCTGTGAGACTACATACTGAGAGGAAGCAGCCCCCAATGAACATCCTGGTGCCCTCCCTGGTGGATTGGTTCCGGTTATCACTGACCCTGTGGGTGGACCAGATGGGCTGCATGGGGTTGACCCGCACCCCACTGGACATTGAGCAGGTTGGTTAGGTCGTGGTTGCTGATGGAAGGGGGCGTTTCAGTGCTGCCCTGAGGCTGGACAAGACTGGGAAGCTACAGCACAGGTGAAGTTCCCTGAGGTGAGAAGCAGACACAGAGTGGGCACTTGTGGTGGTGGTGGGCCTGGGACATTGTGGCATGGAGTAGCGGTACTCATGAGGAGGGGCCCCCCAATACCCGTTTCCCATCCCCCATGCCGGTTTGAGCCCGCCGGGGATTGCAGGGTAGTATTGTGGGCTCGAATTTGACACCCCATAGCCAGTGTCTGGGGCATGGCGGCCAGGGAGAAAGGCTGTAAGACGAGGGACTTCCACCCTGACTGCTAGTGACCCGACCTGCCAAAATGGTGAAAGATAATGCGACAGTGGACCAGGTTTGAATTGACAAGTATACTAAACCAGTGGCAACACCTGTGATAGTGGTAGACGGGGCGCAGGAGGAGCCTCTGCAGTGCAAGAGGAGACGGTCCCACCAGCTACTACTCAGTAGACAATTAAGGATACCCATAAAGATCTCAACGACAAGATTAGTGGGGTGGGATGGAGATCTCCCTCCTGCGCCAGGATCTACTAAATTTAGCAGCGAGAATTACTAAGGCAGAGGGGCATATGTCCTCTTTGGAGGATGTGGAGGGCACCACCAGTAAAGAGCTCCGAAGATTGAAGCAACCTATGGCTCTCCTTGAACTCCGTATGGAAGATGCAGAGGATAGATCTCGCAAAAATAACCCGTGCCTCGGACTGCTGGAGGGGGCAGAGGGTCAGCAACCGGAGATACTCTTTACAGACTAGTTTATGGCATGGGTCCCAGATGGGGGTCTGTCCTCCTGCTTCATGGTAGAAGGGCTCAAAGGATACCCCCTACAAGAGATTCATTGCGCAGCCTCTAAGGTGATGTTATTTCCTGACTACACTGCTAAGGTGCATCTCATGCATAGATCCTTTTTGGAGGTTAAAAAGAAGCTCAGGGCCATGAACATTCAATATGCACTTATCTACCCTGCAAAACTCAAGTGCTGTTCCAAGGCAAATCACTATTCTTTGAAACTTTGAAGACTATACGGGGCTGGGCGGCTGAGAGGAAGTAATTGCCAGCAACACGAGTGAAACCGCTTCTCTTATGGGGGCAACTGGACTGCCCCAGGAGGGAAGGCTAGAGGAGGAAACGAAGTGCGAGGGGGCGCGATCAATGGGAACGGACCCGTACAAAGAGGCAGGAGACTACTTAATTGGACCCAACCAACCATGGCCCGAGAGCAGACTCCCCTAGTGGCCTGGCCCCCAGCTGCCCGGCTGATGAGGCAGGATGCCTCTCTAGGGACTCCTGCCCCATCTTCTGGTCTACTAGCAGTGATTTTCACAAGGCTGTTTGGGGCTTTATTGCTCCTGTGACAAGCTGCCAGCCTGGGGATGGTTACCCCGCCAAGTAGAACTTTGATATCTTTGTCTTTTATGTTAGATTATAGTTTCTAATGGTAATGCTGTTTTTTAGGCGACAGATGCTTCCAAAAATGAAGCATTAGCTGGAAAGTGGGGGGTTGGTTGTTTTCATTTTGTTACTCAAAGGCGTCCTACTAAGCTCTCTTCCCCTAAATTCTAGGGACATACGACTGACTACCCACCATGACTGTTAGCGAGTAATGCACACTGTAAGATTGTGTCGTGGAATGTAAACGGCCTAGTGGATAAAGTCAAGTGGACGGCAATCCTCCGATGCGTGCATAGACTAGCTCCAGCCGTCCTCTTACTGCAGGAGACTCAACTGCTTGGGGTCAGATGTACCTTCTTGGCCTGCTATCGCTTCAACCATGTGTATCATGCTGGATTTAACTGGGGGTCTAGAGAGGTGGCCACCCTGCTGCATAGAAATGTCCCCTTTGTTGTCACGGAGATTGTTCGGGTCTTATGGGGTCAGTACATACTGGTAAATAGCTCTCTGTTTGGGAAACTGTGGACTGTAGCTAATATATATGTCCCCCACCATACTGACGGCCACGATGAGGAAACTAATGAACATTATAGTGGCGGCCCCAGCTGGGGGGCTTATAGTTGGAGGAAATTTCAACGACATTATGCACCCACATATAGACATATGGGATGGGGCAAGAGAGGGTCAAAAAATGGCCCTAGCATCCTGGGTAGACTCCGTTGGCCTCCAAGATATATTGAGGATCCATAACCCAACTACATAGGAATATACACATTATTCTTACCATCATAAATCACACTCCTGGTTAGATTAATTTTTTGCTCCCCTCTTGGGATATCCTTAAGCCAGGTATCAGGGGATAGGATACTCCCAAGGGTATTGTCTAATCACTCACCAATAGAAATTGTGTTGGGGCTGAATACACGCATACCAAATTCATATCGGGGCCTGCAAGGACAGTGGCTAAAAAACACTGAGTTCCAAGACTATGTACAAGAAGAATTAGATTTCTATTCCAAGGTTAATTTCATCCCTCACATATCTCCTTTGATATTGGGAGGCCATGAAAGCGGTTCTCAGAGGGGAAATAATTGCATTTATAGCTGACAGGCAGAGAGATGGGGAGGAGGTAATTTGGGCACTGGATGGTAAACTCAGGGAGATGCAAAGACTTTATTTCCAGACGGAGGATTACAATGACCTCCTCTGCCTTGTGGCGGCAATCAGAAGATGCTGGGAGGAGCCAGAGCAGCCCTAACAGACTTGCAAAATAGATTGTATGAATTCAGGGACAAAATGGGAAAACTGACCCATACCCTTGCACCCAAGTCTATGGAAATTAGGCTGGGCCCTCGGAATGCACATAGGAGGGCAGGGTGATGCAAGATGCATCCGAAAAAGCTGGAACTTTTGTGCAATACTATGAGTGCCTGTACCGTTTGATCCCGCCGAGACAGGTGGAATCCCAGAACCCAATAGTCGCAGATTTAGTAATGTCGAGGCTCGCCCCTTAGGACAGAATGGACATGGATAAGCCCCTGACAGAGGAAGAGCTCCTTGCCGCACTAGAGGATATGCAACCTGGAAAAGCTCGAGTTCAAAATGGCATCACTGTGGAATTCCTGAAAAGATTTGCATCTACTCTTGTTCTTCACCTTTATGCCTTGTTAACAGGTGCCAAGAAGGAGGGTATCCTTCTGACCGATATCCATGGAGTTACAGTGGGGATTCCCCCACAAACCAGTCAGACCTCTTACGGAGTGCGCATCCTCCAGACTGATCTCATCGATTAATGTGGAGGATAAGCTAATGACGAAAGCCCTCGCAAACTCCCTGGCTTCCTGGATAACGTATTTGGTATATCACAACCAGAATAGATTTATGCCCTCCAGGGGCACCCGGCAGTGCCTCAGCAGGCTGAATGTGGTATTAGCCCACTTGGACTCTGTCTCGGACTCAGCGGCACATATGCAATTGGATTTTGAAAGGCATTCGATTCTGTCAAATGGCCCTTTCTCCATGCACTATTCGAGCGAATGAATTTTGGCACCACCTTTCGTGCCTATGTAAATCTGTTACCCACTGACCCATGGGCAAGAGTCCGGGTCGTACCCTGGCTCAAAGTTTCGCATAAATAGGGGTTCCCATCAAGGTTTTCCTATTTCTCCCCTTTAATTACCCTGGTAATGGAACCACATGCAGAATGGATCAGGAGGGATGCCCAGATCTAGGGACTGCAATGGGGGGGGGGGTCGAATTTCTCTATACACGGAAAATATCCTGCTATATATCCAGCACCGCACCGATCGATCCCACACCTGATGCACATGCTGGAGATTTGCTGGAGAGGCAGACAACCTGAGGGCAAACTGGGGCTAGTCAGCAATAATCCCACTAGTGGGCTCCCCTCCAAAGCTATCCTCTGTATCCAAACAGCTCCGATTTATAATGGGGTCCTTTCAAATATCTTTAGATGTACATAAACAGGGACCCTGGGGCCTGCTAGGACAGTAATATAACTTCTCTCCTGCGTAAAACTAAGGGACATCAGACCAGGTGGAGCACCCTCCCCCCTGAATATGATGGGGTGCATCGCACTCTTTAAAATTGTGGCATTTATCTTATGTGATTCGACAATGCAATCAACCAATGAGCTTACATAAAATGTTTGTTGCTCTCTGGTCCGGCATTTGGATCGTAATGGTTGCATTGGGAAGGATTGATATATCCCTTATTTTTAATTGGACAGTGGTTGAGAATTGTCTAACCAATGGAATATATGAAGAATAGTTCTCCCTATCTGGTCCGACAGTGACTGGTCTGAGGTGATTGGTTGTTGTT
This sequence comes from Calotriton arnoldi, assembly GCA_963921515.1. NCBI lineage: Eukaryota > Metazoa > Chordata > Amphibia > Caudata > Salamandridae > Calotriton > Calotriton arnoldi. The sequence continues at coordinate 360,648 of CAWUFW010005157.1, forward strand.
TTTTTTTTTTTTTTTACTAAACTGGACGGCGATTGGTGGAATATACCCATATATACTTGGTACCTTCTTTAAAGATTCAGAAGAAGGTACTTGATGGTGGTGGCGCGTCGTGCTACCCGGTCTGAGCTTACAGGTCAGTGGCTAATAGTGTGAAAAAGGTGCTTTTTGTTGATATACTGGTCAGTAGTTTGACCTTTTAACGTTGGTTATTGATAGTATGTGTTGCCTCCTATAGATTCTTATAGGTTAGGATAAGCAATTTTAGCGAAGATTAATTTTTATTAGGAGAGGTCCTCGTTTCATATTTTTATAATGGATAATTTTGGATGTCATACTGAGTTAGGATTTTTTATTCATGACTATGTGGCCTTGTTGGAAGATATTAGATTTGGCTTTATGTTTGGATGTGTTTTAATTTACTTTTTAGGGACACTATGATTGATATTTTTGGGAGACTCAGAGGAAGTATTATTGATGAGGGTAACATCCTTTTCCTATTTTTAATTTTCAGAACCTAATGGGGTGTGGATATTAAGCTGCATTATTAATATATGGCCATCAATTATTGTTCTACAATAATATAGGAGCAATACGAGTGTTCCAAGTCAGTAATATAACATAGTTTGTTCTTTTGAAAACTAGAAAGATATTACATGTGAAGCTAATTACAATACGATTTCTAGCTATTATGGATAGGTTTTAATATAAAAGATTAGCTGTATAATTTTCTCAATAATATTCTTCAATGCAGTTAATAGAAGTCTTGTACCATTCCATATGTCTTTTTACTTTTAGGAATCTCTGGGAGAACCTATTCCCTCACTCTTAGACTTCGATGTGATATTGCTGCAAAGAAATACATAAAGTATATTTATTTGATTCGATATCCGGGAAGATGGTGGAGTAATCTATTAGTGACCAATTAGGAGTAAGGTATTGCAGGCAGTACCAGGATTTGGTAAGGAAGATGATGGCAGTCCATTTTTTTCATAAGTTTGGGATTTGTGGGTGCATTAGTTTTTAACGTTAGAATTATGTGTAACTATGTGATAGAAGAATAATGTACATGTATTAAGTGACGTACAGTACTGTTTTTAAAAATGTTTTCCATGTACAGTGGGTTGGGTGGGAGCCAGTGTTTGTATTTTGTATCATTGTTCACGTAATGTGATGTAATGATGATCAACATATATCACACTTTCTTAGACATGTGTGTAAATGTGTATATGTATATTTTTTACAGCCGTGATGAAGTCCTTTCAGAGGTTAAAACGCGTTAGCCGGGCTGTTTCATTGATGTTCTGAAAAATAATAAAGAGAATTGTTTAGAGACGTCCTACTACAGCTCCCATGGTATTTTGGTGTTGGAGAAGAGTATATTGGGATGGACACCATAGAATTATGTGTTCTTTGTGAAAGGTGGAGAAAAAAAGAGAACAAGCTCTATAATACAATTGTTGGACTCTTGAGGCACTCCATTTTATGTGTTTTTGTCTGTTCAATTGTATTTATGGTTTTTAAGTAATTTGACCATTATAGGGCGAGTGCCTACAACTATTGCTGTACAAGACTAGCATTTGTGTGGCCGTTTATAGCCATAACTACTCTTGCTTTGGTATTATTTTCTCTCCTGCGTAAAATTAAGGGACATCTGACCAGGTGGAGCACCGTCCCCCTGAATATGATGGGGTGCATCGCACTCTTTAAAATGATGGCATTGCAACAATTGCTCTAAGTCCTACAGAACAACCCCTTCATGGTCCCCTTGCACTACTTCACAGAACTGCAGGCCAATCTTAACACCTACATTTGGGTGGGGGTCGTTTTTTATCAATTATATTTATTTAAAGAGTTCTATATAGCACTAGCAAGACTCGGGGGTATCAGAGTGCTTTACAGACATTGTTATGGCAGTGTTACGGAACACAGAGTAAAAATGTACACTTGAAGAGAGTTGAAACAAAGCATTTCCTAGAGACAATACAAATAGTTTACAGTTCGAGGAAGAGATTCTCGTTGAGAGCTAGGTGTTGGAGACAAAAGGATTAAGGTGCTGATTGATGAGAACATCTTTTAATGGTCTTATGAAGCTCATGAAGGTAGGGTTTGTTCATATAAATACTGGGAGGGTGTTCCAAATTTTGGGAGCATTGCCCAAGAAAGAACGTGCTAGGGCTTTTTGCTTATGTTTTTTGGGTGGGATGAAAAGTAGAGTGTTGGTGCTTCTTAAATTTCTCGACTGGCCTGCCTTGGTGAGTTTGGACGCAAAGTAGACTGGTTTACCGGTGTGGAGGACTTTGTGGATGAGGCAGGCAGTTTTGAAACAACAACGGGTTTCAATCAGGAGCGACTTGAGATTATTATTCAATCAATCAATCAGGGAATTGTAAGCGCGCTACTCACCCGTGAGGGTCTCAAGGCGCTGAGGGAGGTGGGGGGAGGGGGGTGGGGTGGGGGGTTATGCAGATCCATTCAGCCGAAGAGCCAGGTCTTGAGAGCCTTTCTGAAGGTGTCCAGGGAGGGAGCGCGTCTGATGTCTGTCAGTAGTTCATTCCAGGTCTTGGCTGCAATGTGGGAGAACGATCTTCCGCCTGCTCTGGCTCTGTGGATGCACGGGGTTTCAGCTAGTGCGAGGTTGGCAGATCGGAGGTTTCTATTGGGTACGTGGAAGTTAATTCTGTCGTTGAGGTATTTGGGTCCGTTGTTATGTAGGCATTTGTAGACGTGAGTGAGGATCTTGAAGGTGACTCGCTTCTGCACTGGGAGCCAGTGGAGTCTTCGCAGGTGTTGGCTGATGTGTTCGTGCCGGGGGATGCCGAGGACGAGTCTGGCCGCGGTGTTCTGTATTGTCTGGAGTTTTCGGAGTAGGGACTTCTTAATGCCGGCGTAGAGAGCGTTTCCATTGTCGAGTCTGCTGGTGATAAGTGCGTGGGTGACTGTCTTCCTTGAATCCGGGGGGATCCATTTGAAGGTCTTTCGAAGGATGAGGAGGGTGTTGAAGCAGCTGGAGGTGACGGCGTTGACCTGTCGGTTCATGGCGAGTGATGAATCGAGTACGATGCCGAGGTTTTTGGCGTGGTCTGAGGGGGTAGGCGGAGTTCCGAGGGCAGTGGGCCACCAGGTGTTGTCCCAAGCTGAAGGGGTGGTTCCAAGGACGAGGACTTCTGTTTTTTCGGCGTTGAGTTTTAGGCAGCTGTTGGTCATCCAGACTGCGACGTCCTGCATCCCTCTCTGGAAGTTGAGTTTTGCGGTGGTGGGGTCTCGGGAGAGGGAGAGGATGAGCTGGGTGTCGTCGGCGTAGGATACGATGTTGAGGCCGTGTCGTCGGACGATGGCTGCGAGGGGGGTCATGTAGATGTTGAAGAGGGTTGGACTCAGTGATGACCCCTGCGGGACTCCGCAGGCAATTTCCGTGGGGGCGGAGAGGAAGGGCGGTAGTCTGATCCTTTGGCTTCTTCCGGTGAGGAACTATCGGATCCAGTCCAGGGCGGTTCCTTGTATGCCGGCGTCGTGTAGTCTGTCGACTAGTGAGCAGTGAGAGACGGTGTCGAAGGTCGAGGAGGATGAGGGCTGTGGAGTGCCTTGGTCCAGGAGGGTGTGGATGTCGTCTGTGGTGGCAAGTAGGGCGGTCTCGGTGCTGTGGTTGCTCCGGAATCCGGATTGGGATGGGTTGAGGACGGCGTTCTCCTCGATGAATCGTGTCAGTTCCCTGTTGACTGCTTTCTCTGCCACTTTGGCTGCGAAGGGGAGGAGCGAGATGGGCCAGTAGTTCTTGAGGTCGGTGGGGTCGGCCGTGGGCTTCTTGAGCAGGGGCCTGACTTCTGCGTGCTTCCAGTCATCTGGGAAAATGCCTGTTGAGAGGGTGTGGTTGATGGCCCGTTGCAGTTCAGGTGCAATGGTGTCCGCGGCCCTGTGGTAGACGTGCGGGGGGCAGGGGTGGATGGGGGCCCCCGAGTAGATGCCTTTTATGGTTGTTGTGGTGTCCTTGGTCGTGATAGGTGTTCAGTCGGAGATGGTGGGCTGGCTGGTGTCTCTGGGGGGGCGGGGGGCCGGCTGTTTCGTCTTGTGGGCGGTCGACGAAGTTGTCGTAGAGTGTTCTGATCTTGAGGTGGAAGTGGGTTCCAAGCTTGTCGCAGAGGTCTTGGGACGGGGTGATGTCTGTGGCTTCGCTGTGTGGGTTGGTAAATTCCTGAATGACACTGAAGGGTTCCTTGGAGTTGGCGAGGATTTTGTTGTGGATGAAATTCCTTTTTGTTGTTCTGGTTTGGTTGTGGTAGCCAGTCATGGCGTCCTTGTAGGTGGAGTAGCTGTCGGTTGTCTTGGTGTTTCTCCAGTTCTTCTCCAGGCGTCTGCAGATGCGCCTGGCTTCTTGGAGATCGGTGGTGAACCAAGCGGCTTTCCTTGGGCGCTGTTTGCCCGGGTTGCGTAGCGAGGCGAGCTCGTCTGCGCAGTTGGAGACCCAGGTGTGGAGTGCTCTGGCTGCGATGTTTGCGTCGGATGTCCAGGTGGGGGTGTCTCAGGTGAGGGTGTAGTTCAGTTGCTCGTCTGTGACCTTCCTCCAGTTCCTTCGTGGTGTGCGGGGGTGGTTTTGGTGCCTTGGGTTTGTCGACGGTGAAGTGGACGCAGTGATGGTCAGTCCATGGTGGTTGCGTTGTGTGGCTGAAGTGAGCGCTGTTGCCTGAGGCGAAGATGGGGTCGAGGGTGTGTCCCGCTCCGTGTGTAGGTGTGGTGACGAGTTGGTTGAGTCCAATGTTGGCGAGGTTGTCCCAGAGGATGGTGGAGTTGGGGTCGCTGGGGTTGGCGAGGTGGAAGTTAAGGTCTCCAATGAGTATGTAGTTCATGGATGTGATGGCGTGGGGTGCGATGAAGTCTGTGATGGTGGTGGCGAAGGGTGTCTTGGGGCCGGGGGGTCTGTAGAAGAGGGTTCCTCTGAGTGTGGTGTTGGGGCTGGTCTGGATCTGGAAGTGCAGATGTTCGGCGGAGGGGAAGGTTTCGCTGGAGGTGGTGAGGCGGAGGGTGCTCTTGTGGGCGATGGCGAGGCCCCCTCCCGGGTGGTTGGGGCGGTCCTTCCTCTGGATCTTGTATCCGTCCGGGATGGCGGTGTTTATGTCGGGTGCAGAGGCGGCGTTGGTCCAGGTCTCTGTGAAGAAAGCGATGTCGGGCGAGAGATAGGGATAGGGAGATGTTTTCGTGTCTCTTGACTCCAGTAATCATCCTTGCTGCTGCATTTAGGGTGGCTCTTGAAGGAGCTAAGTTCCAATGCTTGGGTAGCAATTTTTAAATCATTCGAAGGGAGGAAGGGTTTGATTTTGTGTAGGAGTTTTACATTGTACAATGCACTCTTCGTGGCATTCTTTATGTGTGGGTTGTGCTTAGGCTCAGGTCCAGGGTGATACCTAGTGACTTGACGGAGTCAGCCAGAGTCAATTTGCAGTTAAAAGCATCAATTGTGTTTAGCCATTCTTGGACCTTGGTGGTATGACTGTTGTTGGATAGGAGAAGGATTTCTGTCTTGTCTTGATTGAGTTTCCGGTGGTTGTGTGATAGCCAGTTTTAGACATCTGAGGGAGTGGAATTTATTCGCCGTTAGTCCTCTACGGAGGATATTTCTAAGTAGAGCTGAGTGTTGTCTGCATAGAGGTGGTATGGGATGTTGGCTTGTTTAAGTATGATGTTGAGGGCTTCTATGTATATATTGAAGAGAGTAGGTACCAAGAGTCTCCCACATGAATTGCATTCAATATCTTTACGACGGCAGCCTGTGGGTGGTGGACCTGATATCAGATTACGGGCCGCTTAGTTACGATCAATGAATGGATTTTTAGGGACCTGGGAGACCCAGCCACAAGACTCGAATTCTCTGCCCTAACAGGGAAAGCCTTGTTTTCTATGGCTATATAGGGAGGCCCTCTCCCCAGACCTTCTGGAGCTTACGGCTGCAACTATTCATTACTGGAGAGCGGCACTGGGGTGGATAGGGTGGTATGGAGTGCTCACCACTTGGTCGTGCAAGTGGCTTTCCGAATCAGCGGGGCTCCATGGCTTCCAGAAAACGTATATGCTAGGAATTTCCAAATTAGGGGACATCTAGCTGTCTTGATTACATGATATCCTACAAACAACTAACAGTCGGATATGAATTGCATAAATCATATTTTTTTTATTTTTTTGCAACATTTCCACAAGTTAAACAAATACAAGCTGCGGGCCAAGGCGCTCTCAGAGTATAGCCCCCCGTAAGCCAGGCTCACGGTGGTGGCTATAGAATGGAAAGGCAACTCTGGCTTGTACAGGTCCCTAGTGTGCAACGTCCCTGATCCTCTGATCACACTTAGAGAGCTGTGGGAATCCACTCTGGGGCCCCTGGAGGAAGAGGAGTGGATGGCGGCTAAAACTGCAGCCCGGGAGCTAGTGATCACGGTTCTATTGAGATTGATCCAATTTAAGTAAATTCATAGGATATACCATGTTCTAGTGAGGCTGTGGAGAATGGGCTTCGGCAGTGGTACTGACTGCCCCAGCTTTTGGGAGGCCAGGGATATGCTAATACATATGGTATGGGAAAGGCAGGTAATATCGTCCTACTGAGACTCGACATTTCGTACACTTGAATCAGTGATAAGCATCCCGATAGAGTGGGATCCCAAATTGGCTATCCTGGGTGTATTTCTCTGGTGGGACCAGAACCGGGGGCTGAAGCTATTGGTTGGGATTGGGTATATGCTTGCAAAACAGGATATCGGGGGTCATTCAAAATCCAGTGTTTCCCCTCCGAGAGCGAAATGGTTGAGAGGGATAGACGACTACTCAGTGGCCAAAGAGGCGGTATATAAATCCAGAGGTGGCCCCCCAAAATACCTTAAAATCTTGAGACAATAGAGGGAACAACACAACATTCAGTGACCCACATACTTGATGGGCAGCCACAAGGGTGGAGGCGTGGGTCTTTACACTGGAGGCTGGGTGGGTGTTGTGAGCAGCATGTTGCTTTCCAAAGACTTATGTTGGGTGATGCGGTCTGTTGTAAATGCAGGATGGATGCAGGCGAAAGGGAGAGGAAGCACGTGTTGGTGTTGTAACAAGATGGTTTTGTTCGACTGTTCTGTTCTTGATTTTAAATGCACAATAAAAAGAAGTTTAAAAGAATTGCGCCTCCTCCATCTTTGGACACTGCAGAGTATCTGGTGTTGTATAATTCATGAGGGCTGGACACATCTCCTGAAACAGAGATGGAATACCCTGTGGCTGTCCTCTAAATGGCATCTTTCATTTTTGTCCTGATGGAGGCAGTGGGGTTGTTGGAGTTACCCATGCCCACAGCAGAGGCTAGGTCCAATATCCTGACAGAGGTCTAGTAGCCTGGTTCAGCAGCATTGGATCCTCTATTGCTTGTCTGTCTACTGTCATTTAAGAAGGTCCTGCTGAACTTGATAAAGGCGGACAGACATTCGCCATGGTATCTTGCCTTTCTCTCAGCCCATCCCTCACCAGAAAGTCTGGTGGTGCAGGCCTTGTTATCCACAAATCAAAACCCAGGCGCATTCCCTAAAGCCCCACTCAATAGGAAGTCCAAAAAGTTGTTGGTAAAAAGGTTTTATCTACCAGCTTTGCTCTTCTGACAACTAGGCCCTCCTTTCGATGAAAGCAAACTGCTGGCTGGCCAGATACATCCATGCTTTATGGGATATGGCCATCTTGGTGGTTCTGAGCTTACCAGAACACCTAAGAGACCACTTTGCTGAAGTGGTAAGGGACAGGCAGGACGCCTTACACCAGATCATTAGAGTAAGCCTGGACAAAGTGGATTCTGTGGCCAGGGTGTATCCTCCTTTCTTTAGGCCTGGAAGACTTTAACGTCAGACTAGTAGTTCATAGCAATAATAGAAAGGCGGTAAGCCCTATAGCCCAACAGACTAATCCCCAAATCCGTCCCCTTCTGTCCCTTTAGTCAGAGGAACCCCTTTGGATTCTGCAGCAGGAGGTGGCAACCCTGCAACAGAAACTAGCTGTGGAATTGGTCCCAGAGAAGGAACTTGGGCAGGTTTGCTACCTTTGGTACTTTGGGGTTCCTAAAAAGTACTGCGGTCTTCGTCTGATCCTAGACCTCAGGCTTTTGGATTTTTAACTTCTCAAGGAAGAGTCCAAAATGTTGTCCCTGGCTCAGGCACGTTTGTCGCTTAAGGCAGAAAACTAGAGATGTCTTCAACTTGCAGGACGTGTATTTCTTTATTCCGTTCCTGCAGCCGCACACGAGGTACCTGTGGTTCATGGCAGGCTCCACACACACTACTAGTTTGCAGCCCTCCCATTTGGGCTATTTTGGCACTGCAAGTGTTCACCAAGTTTGCGACAGTGGTTGCAGCACATCTCAGAAGTTTGGGGATCTCAGCATTCCCCCACATAGATGATTGACTGCTCAAGGCCAGCTTGCTCCAGATAGTGTCACACCACCTGCAGGCAGCACCATCCCTACTGATTGACTTGGGATTTTCCATCAACACACCCACTTCCCACCTCAAGCCATCACAGACTCTCCTTTTCATAGGGACAGTACTGGACACAGCTTCCTTGACAACCTTCCCTCATCCTCAGAGGACCAGGAACATTTGGGATATGATTCAGATGCTTCAAGTGGGGGCTCAGTTTCAAGTCCTGATAGTTCTTCGCTTACTGGATCTGGTGGCTTCCCGCATCCTACTGCTCATGTTTGCATGCTGGCACATGAGACCCTCCAATGGTGCCTTTATTGACAGTGGGTCAAGGAGACTGGAGATCTATGGGACACCAACACAATCTCTTGGGGCACTACACTGGATCTCAGTTGGTGATCAGTCGCAGAGCACCTATCACAAGGGATGTCCTTTTACCCTCCTCCAGCAGAAGCCACTGTAGTGATGGAATTTATCCACCCTAGGCTAGGACACGGACCTGGTAGATCAGGTTCCTTTGGTCTCCAGAAGAACTGGGCCCTCATAATTAACCTTCTCAAACTGAAGGCTACTCGCCTGACCTTGAAAGCCTTCTTTTCATCCCTTTGTGGCCAGTATGTCCTATTTTTGCCGGACAAAAAGACTGCAATGTGGTATGTCAAGAAGTAGGGATGAGTGAGGTTTCCCCTTCTCTGTTGGAAAGTGGTGAAGCTCTGGGCTTGGTCATGCAGGCATTGCCAACCAACTGGGCTGCTCTCTGAAGATAACAACTGACAACCTCAGTTAGCATCATCTTGCGGACCATGAGTGGGTTCTCCACCCGAAGGTGTTCTAGACCATCTTTCCCATTCATGAGTGGCATGTCCACCTGGAGGTGGTCCATACCATCGTTGCAGGCCACGAGTGGCATGTCTCCTTGGAGGTGGTCCAGACTATCTTTGTTCTGTGGGGCATCACTCAGGTGGATGTCTTCGCTACTTGTGAGAACATGTCCTGCACTCAGTTCTATGTCCTCCAGTATCCAACATGATTTGATTAAGATGGGACTTCCCACTTCACTATACGTTTCTTCTCATACCCTTGATTCCTCCGGTTCTCAGGAAGATTTGCCAAGACCAGAATCACGTTATATTTATTGTCCCGACTCGCCAACAAGGTCATGATTTATGGACTTTCTGCACCCCTGCTCATTTTGTCCACTCAGCATGTACCTCCTTTCCCAGTCACAGGGGCAGATTCTGCATCCTAACTTCCAGAGCTCCCCCCTTCATGCCTGGAAATTGAGCTGGAGCACTAGCGCTCTTTCATGCTACTGCTGGAGTTGGTCAATGTGATCCTGTCTGCTCGTCACCCCTCTACTAACACGATCTACTCTGAGAGCTGGAAGAGGTTTGTCGCCTAGTGTGCAGAGCATGAAGTGATTCTCTTGAGGGCTCTCCTTTCTGGGGTACTCCAGTTTGCGCTTTTACTGACCCTGCAGGGCTGTGCGCTGGGGACGTCAAGGGTTACATCATAGCTCTGTCAGCTTTCCTCTGCCTCCCAGACCAGCCCTCCCTGTCCAAACCCCATAATGATGACATTTTTTAAATGACTGATGCATTTGTTTCCATCCACTCCTTTTGTTATGCCCCAATGGGACCTGAATCTTGTTTTGACCTTTTTGATGGGTGGTCTGTTTGAGCCTGTAAACAGTTGCCAGACGAGAAATTGTTAATGCTTAAACCAGTGCTACATGTGGCCATTACCCCAGCGAGGCCTGTCGGTGAATTGCAAGCAGTGAATGTCCGCCAACCATATATATGCCTCTTTCTGGTCAAACCAGTGCTTAATTTGAGCAGGTGCTTTCCGGTGCTCAGCACCGGCACCTAATTCTCAGCACCGGTGCTTATAGCACCAGTTAATGACACACTCATTTGGAAGGCACGTGATTTTTGGTCAAACTGGTCCTTCCAACTAAAGTGGCTTTCCTTCCCAAGGTGGTGATCCCTTTCCATCTGGGGCAGACCATCACCCGTCCTGCCTTTTATCCACCATCCCTTCCTACTACAGAGGAAAAGAGGGTATACTGACTGGCCCCCAGAAAGTCCCTTAGTTTTCACTTCAACCGCACTAAGGAGTCCTGATGGTTGCTTCCAAGTACACATTTCTCATGTTCGAATACTTCACAGGTGCCAGGCTGCTTCCGGAAAACTTTATCCACAGCAATGCCCCTGCATGCTACTGGGTGGCATTCCATCACTCCGAACTGAGTTCACACTGACCTGGAAGTGGTGTGGAAGCAGAGGTGCATGTAAGTGTCACGCCTGCACACTGATGTCTTTTCTTTTCTTTCTGTGCCTTCTGATGCAGATCTGGAGCTATGCTCCAAACTTTGTCGGTTTCTTGATTACTCCTAAAATGATTTCCTAAGTGTGCTAGGGAATGATATCCCCACCCAAAATGACAGGTTCAAGCTGTGCCACGACTGCAGGAAGCAGATGTCCATCATAGACTCGCACAAGGTGTGTCTCTTGTGTCTGCGCTTGGGACATGACTAAGTCATGCGATGAGGGCGTCCTCTTGCACCCAAAGGCGATTTATGACTGGGATGCGAATCTGTGTGTCACCAAACATTAAAAAAAAGTTGCATACTTTGTTTGGGTCCCAGCCACACTCCAAGTCACGGATTCTGTTGTACGACAGTTCAACTTCGCTCTCACAGTCCTCTGCTAAGTCAAAGTCCAAGTGCAAGCATTGAAAGTGAAATAGGATTCAACCCTTTATCGCCACTCTGACTCAAAAGACAAGGTGTGAGGGCATCATGATTTCAGTTACACTTCTACAAGGTCCCTGGCCATGGAACTGATTTCTCCGTTGTTCACAATGCTTAATGAATTTCCAGGGACACGATCAAGTCTGCTGCATATTGAGGACTTCAAGGAGGCCATGCTGCAAATGTATGTTTTTCTAGCTCCTTCTGGTACACCTTTGGCCCCCATGGAATCGTAGCAGCCTCTAGCCGGTGGGTCCCCTTGAGACCCATTGTTGGTACAAATTTCCAATCCTGCTTTAAGACCCACTGTGGTCTCTGCTACCTTGACACAGATGTTGACGCCACTGGTGCCGGTGGAGGATACAATGCCAATGTTGTAATCTGAAATGACTTTGACTGAAGCTCAACTGATGTTGAGCTACAAAATAAAACCATAACTGGTCATCATGCAACCTCACTCTAACCCAGTGCCTCTGTCACATCATACCCACCAGCATATGCTCCATTATCACTTTTGTTCTGACTCTGATCCTATGTCAGAGCAGAGGGCATGCCAAGACGTTGTTGCCAATGATGGGAATGACTTACTCCTGCCCTCACTAAACAGCTGATGCCTTATACGTTGATTTACAGAGTGCAAGTGGCTTGACACCTTGCCTGAGATGGAACTTGACTTAACACTTGGGTCACCAATGAAAGAGAGTACCTCTTTTGCAGTAGTGTTCTGAAGGACAGCAAGGGCACTAGAATTGTAACTACTCATCATTGAGACCAAAACAAATGTTCTAAAAGAAATTTGAGCCTTAGGAAAGGACTTCAGACCCTTGCTTTATTTTACAGATCCCCTCACTAATACTTGATGGCCACTTGATCAAAGCCTTATTCCTGACCACCTGTGAATAGGCAGGTGGCTAGATGTCAGACCGGTGCCTGGTGACCTGGATTTTTTCACCAAGCACCCTCTCCCAGAGAGCCTTATTGTACAGACTGTGAACAGTTAGGTGATTCTTAACTCATTTCCAACCACTTTCTGCAAATGAGGAATCCAAGAGGATTCATGCTTTTTCAGTGCTGGTGTCAAGGTAGAGAGGTGGGGCAGGGGGTAAGGGGGGGGGGTGGGGGACGACGGACAACGACAAAGAAAAAAACAAATACAAATAAGAACTTACCTGTTGCATCACTGCTCTTCCGGTCTTCAGGTTCCACTGCAGGCAGCACAGGCTCCCAGACTCCCTTGTGGCCAATCCTGACGCTGCTCTCATGTCATGAGAGTAGCGTCAGGATTAGTTTGAGTGCCCGATTTTGTGCATGAAAGTGACTCTAAACACACTTATTTTAGTTCCAAAAGTGATGATTCACATCCAACAGTCATTTACAGTCAAAAGATTAAACATAAAAAAAATCACCATTACTGACCATTTGGAGACAGTTCCTAAGTTCCGGGGTCATCGATTTTCATCAGAAAATTGATATTTTGGAATGTACAAAAATTGACAGGGGGTCTTACAGATTGCTCAAATTGCTATGCCCTGCCTTTCCCCCAGCCCATCCACTATTCCTCCCTCACCAGCACGAATTTCAGACTAGTAACCGTACTTTCTGTGAGAGGAAGTGTGGCTGTTGCTCTCCAAGGGTTCTATCAAGAGGGTGCCAGACCCCGAAATAGGAGAGGATTGCTACTCTTGCCATTTCCTCATTACAAAGTAGAATTGGCACCTCAGGCCTGTGGAAGGACAAATTCAAAATGATCATGCTAGCTCAGATCCTGTTTGCTCTGGAACCAGGCGGTGTAATGGTGTCCTTGGAACTGCAGGATGCATTTTTTCATATACCCATCCTGCAGTCCCACAGAGGTTATCTCCGGTTCAAGGTAGGCTAGGAACATTTTCCATTTTTGGTACCCCCCTTTGGCCTCACCAGTGCCATTCAGATGTTCACAAAAGTAATGGAAGTTGGTACGGCTCATCTTTGGAGGTAAGGGATACCAGTATTTCCATCCATCTACAATTGCCTGTTGAAAGCAGGGTCTCCAAAGTCAGTCCTGAACCACTTCTGGATGACAATGGACCTCTTGATTTCGTTTGGGGTCATTATCAATGAGTAAAAATCCAACCTGACTCCTTAACAGAGGCTTACATTCATTGGGGCAATCCTGGACAGAGTGGAGTTCAGGGCTTCCCTCCGCTGCAAGAATTGTGGCTTTTGTCTCCGGATCAGTCCAGGATCATGGTGAGAGCAGCTCTGAGGCTTCTTGTCCTCTTAGCATCATGCATCCTCCTTGTCAGCTGTGCCAGGTAGCACATGCGTGCTCTGCAATATAATTTGAAGATTCAGTGATTCCCGGCATCAACCTAATGTGACCAATGCCATTCAGGTCTCCGAGGAGACAGCTCAAGATTTGCAGTGGTAGCTGCTCGAATGCTATTGGTCCACTGGCAGGTGCTTCTCCTTTTTACCACCCAGAGCTGACAGTGGTGATGGACTTGTCCCTTCTGGACTGAGTGAAGTCATCTGGGGGCGGTAGAGATCAAGGGCTCTTGTCTCTGGTGGAGAGCCGGTACCACAACAATCTACTAGAGTTGCGGGCCCTCAGTTATGAGAAGGCTGGTATGTGTTCTCAGAGACAGCAGCATAGACATGTAGTACTGCAAGAAGCCAAATAGTGTTGGGTCCTCTGTCAGGAGACTGTGAGCTGCTAGAGGTAGCTGAATGGCCATGGCATTTTCAGATTGAGAATCACCTAGCAGAGTCTCTTAAAGAAAGAGCAGGCAAACTAAGCAAGGGTTGTGTGGCAGATCACCAGTAGCATCAACATCCCGAGGTGGTGCAGGGCATCATCAAACAGTGTGGAGAACCCTGGCCAGAACTTTTCACCACTGTTGAGAAAGCACAGTGTTTGAAAATGTGCATGTTGGAGTTTGCCCAGAATGCTAGCTAGGAGATGCATTCCGACTGGAATGGGATTATGTTACTTCTTCCCGTCCAGCCTCTCCTGCCATTAAATCCAAAAAAGTTCAAGAGCGACCAAGTCATCCTATTGGCTCTGGATGGGGCCAGGAGAGTGGTACCCATACCTTTTGGGCATGAGCATCTGTCCTCCGATTAGGCTGCCACTTCATGCGCACCTCTTGTCTCAGCAAAAGAGCAGGGTCCTTCACCCAAACCTGCACAATCTATACATACATGCATGGAGATTGAGTGGTGCAATTGACTGTGTTTGATTTGCCTACTGAACTGGTGAATATCATCCTTGTCACCAGGATCCCTTCCATGAAATCCATTTATAAGGGTACAGATTTGTTGCCTGGTGTGGCGTTCACAAGACTGGGCCCTCACAGGAAAAGCTGTTGGATATCTGTGTGTTTCTTTTGTCTTTAGCCCAGTAAGGGTTTGCAGTGAGCACTATTAAAGGCTATTTACTGGCTCTTTCAGCCTTTCTAAGTTAGTCAGACCACCCGCCTTGTTTAAATCACCTTATGTGATGAGATTTATTAAAGTTTTGACACACATATTGCTTTCCAAACCGTTTGTAATGTCACAGTGAGACATTAATTTAGTATTGATGGTTCTCATGTCTACTCACTTTGAGCCGATGCATAGACGCTCACTATCCTGTTCTTAAAGACAGTCTTCCTCATGTGTTCCTTATAGCGATTACGTCAGCTCGGCACATGAGTGAACTTCAAGAACTTTCAGTACAACCGCCTATACACCACCTTTTTCCTGGTCGAGTTAGTGCTGAGGACACGGGCGACCTTCTTAACGAAAGTCATGACTCCTGTCCACAATGGGCAATCTATCACTCTGCCAGCATTCTTTGTGGCACCTCACCCCTCGAAAGAGAAGGAGAGGCTCCA
Source organism: Calotriton arnoldi (assembly GCA_963921515.1). NCBI lineage: Eukaryota > Metazoa > Chordata > Amphibia > Caudata > Salamandridae > Calotriton > Calotriton arnoldi. Next base: position 375,686 of record CAWUFW010005157.1, read on the forward strand.
TCGATTGGACCCCAAAAGAGATTCAAGCTTTTACACTGATCATGACTAGGGCCATTAAGTTGAAAACCAGCTATTTGTGGGATTCTCTGGAGCAATGAAAGGGAAGCTTGTGCAGGGAAGAGGACCTTGTCAAGGTGAGTGTTCCTCTGCATTAAAATCCGCTATGCACTGACCAAGAAGCAGTCTCCGGAAGGTCTGAGAGCCCATTGCACCAGAACTAAAGTTATTACCACAGCGTTGGCATGTGGAGTGTCTGTCCCTGACATCTGCCAGGCTGCGAGTTCAGAGTCAGTGCATGAGTTCACAAAGTACTACTGCCTTGATAGCCAGGTCTGAGGGAAGGACATTTTGACAGCTAGGTCCTGCAAGACTTTTATGGTTTGAATCCACTCCACAGACCTTCCACCTGGGAAGGTACTGCTTTGGTACCTATTCTACGGTGAAGAATCTGCGGTTAGAAGTAACTATCAGAAGAACAAGTTACTTACCCTCAGTAATGCTTTTTCTGGTGACACTCTGTCTAACCACAGATTCCTTGTCACCATCCCACTTCCCCATTCTGTGGAATAGACTCGTTTTAGCAGCAGAAATGGTTCCAAGTGTCGTGACCGTGTCTGGGGATCAGCAGCGAGGTAGGCGCAGGCACACATTGTTCTGTTCTTCGTTTTGCGGTGTGTCTGGGAGCCGACTGCTGGGGGAAAACTACATTTCCCAGCATCCAAGGAGCACGGTACAGGAAGCGGCAGCGGAAGTCAGCTGAGCTGGTAGGCGGTACATAGCCTGACCTGCTCCGTGCTTGTCGTTTTGGATTGCGGTCTGTTCGGCTTGCCGCCTCATCGTTCCCTGGATTCTGCGTGTCCTACGAGGAACGCACACTGCTCCTAGTGGTGCGCTTCCTTGACACTGGCCTTGACGGACCTCTGGTTTTCTAGAGGACTGTTTCCTTCGTCTCCGGCTGTTCCCTTGGAGGAGCCTGTTCTTTTGGGAGCCAGGACTCTCACGGCTCAGACGCGTGTCCGGAGCCTTCATATTTCACAACCTCTGCTCCTGTGAGATAACAAGGAGCAAGATCCTTACTTTGAGTTTGCACACAGCACGGAGAGAGCTGGGTGTCTCTGTGTCCTCAGTATCAACGAGTGGCACCTCGTGTTGGATATCTCTGTCATCTCTACTGCCAGATAAGTGATCGGGAGTGCTTGTGCTGGGGATCATACTTGTTTAACTATTATGTTACCTGCTGGCCTTCCTGGAGTACGTTTTGGAGTCTGCTTCTTTTGACTTTGTCCTTGTATCACGTACTTGCTGTTGCTCCAGGGTTTATGGCCACTCACCAGACGTATTGACTTGAGTTGTCCTGCTGCCTTAGCGGATGCTGGTGGATGTGAGTTGTGTGGACTCTGTAATCAGTTTAGAGTGCATTATATAGGTGAAGGTGTGTATGTGTTTATGCTCTCCTTTCTCTCTCCTCTCTTGCATACAGGGTGTTCCTCAACAGCACAAGCGTAAATGCTCTGAGTGACGAATCATCCATTCAGCGCAGTTTGTTATTTTATCCCATTCCCTTTTCCCCGATGCACTGCTCATAGGGTAGTAGTTTCTTATCTCGCTCCCTGTGTTGTGTGTTGGGGGAATTGGGGAAAAGAGCTGCTTCCATCATCCCTGCTGGGCGTTCTCACCAGATCAGTGCCTACACTGACATCGGAACTTGACACCAAGTTAATACTCAGCACACTGCTGCCTGCAATTGTTCACGTTCTGTGTCTGAGGATGCAGAAAAGGTGAAAGACACTAACACCGGCGTGCAAGGGTGGTGCTTACATATTGAGTCAGTGCAGAGCCACATGATGCCACCTAGCAGTGTACAGGAGCATTAATGTGAAAAAATGTTTCCAGATCCAGTCTAGTACATGAGGACTATTCTAAGGTGAGAACTCTGTGGTTAGATAGAGTATCCACCAGAACGAGCATTACTAAAGGTAAGGGACTTGTTCATTAGGTCCGACAACCAACATATTGTAGGGGTTCATGGAAGCAAGAACAGTAAAGCAGTACAAAAGTATACATTGTCCAGATGGATAATTTTAAGCATCACAATGTGCTACACCCTTGCTAAGAAGGAATTTGTGTGAGGCTTACCTGGGTTTTCTGCAGGGACGAAATGGACGGAACAGATGCTAGGCCCCAACTTCCCTCACCCACCTCCTTCGCCCAACAAGGTCAAAGCAAAAGAGGGAAGGTGGGGAAGAAGGGGAAACAAAACAAGGAAAGGGAGAAGGGGTTGAAGCCACTGGATCGTCCGATGGGGTGTCACCAAGGCTCCTAATGGAAAAGAGACAAATGTGAGTATGTTCCTATTATACTAGTAGCCTGTTGTATAGATATTTTGACTACTCTAATATTCTACCTATTGAAAGCTCCGCTAGTCATATGTAGAGGATATTACACAACTAGAGCATAGAACCCACACAAGGTATCTAAAAAATAAACACACACCTATTATTCATAAGGACTGCTGGAGTTTTAACCACAACCAATAATGAATTTGCAACATACCAACCTTAATAGAAACCACCTTCGGAGATCAATAGACCCATGAAAAATCATCCATTTTGTCTGAACTAGGAAAACAACAAAAAACTAATTTCCCTAGTCAGGAGAATATAGAATGGAAACAATATAGCAAAAAAGGTGCAGGGTCAAACTATAAAAATAATGTGAGTAAGACGTGGTTCTAAAACAGTCTCTTTATATTTTGGCAGAAAGAGACGTGAAGCAATCATGAAAATGAAACTAGTACCAAACTGAGAACACACTCCTCCACAAACAAGGAGCACAGCAATAAGATAAGTATAAGAGTGCTACAGGATACTAAAGAACAGCGTATCCTACAGGCACCCGAAACTATGGTTCTTTAAATACCTTAATTTCCTTTCACAGTAGCAGAATACCAGGAAACAAAGAGTTAAGCCGCGCTGCAACACCCAAGAGAAACAATGTTGCAAGCCGACGAGGGAGCTCCGAGGATACTCTAAGCCCCGGAAGAATACTCGGCAACCCGGAAACAGAAGGAACCACAAGGACACCCGGAAAGGAACGCAAGAACGTCACTCCACCCCAGCGTGGAATCAGAAAAATGCAGGTAAGTGAGCGGACAAGAATACGGGAGGCCTGGCGGGGTCCGTGATGGAACGCGAAGCGCATTTCCCTTGCGGACCCCTCCCTATGAAGACCCCAAGCGCCGCCTCCACCAGCTGACGGGAGTCGGCAGGCGGGGCTTACACAGGAGGCAGTGGGCGGGCTCAGGAGGGCTGCCACAGACTAGGCAGCATGACAATTTGGGGCCATTCCACTAGGGCAAAGTCTTCTACGTCAGATGTGGCCAGCGGTGGTACCGTGGCTGAGATATGTTGGATGGCGCATTGGGTGCCTCTTCACACTTTCACCAAACAAAATTGTTTGGATTCAGGAGTGAGAAGGGATATCCATTTCACAGGTCACATGTTTGATGCTTCAAGATTTCTTTGTTTGACCATTGCTTCAAACCCACCACCTCCTGAGGTGTACTGCTTTGGAATCTATTCAACAGAGCAGAAGAAAAAGTTACTTACTTTCACTAAGGAACTTTCTGGTGGATACTCTACCTGCAGATTCCTAATGGATCCCACCCACTGCCCCATTCTGAAAGATGGTTATATTGCACACTAAAAATGTCCAACTTATATTCCCGCACTGCACTCTACCAATCAATGTCATTCCTCACATTTGCCCCCTAAGAGCAGAAATAAATGGAACTATAATGCTCCATTGATGTCCCCATGCGCCAAAATGGAGGAGGATTATTACTAAAGATAAGTAACATTTTCACCAATTCAATAGCATATTAAAGCCAGACCCATCGGCTTTACCGATGCATAGTGGTGGTTCTAGTATTGGTGCTGTCTGCTTTTAGTGGTGGTATCCATGTTGTTTGGTATGGGTGGTGGTGTTTGCAGTGGCACTGGTGTTATTAGCAGGCATGGTATTTTTGATGTGCTATTTGTGATGGTGTTTGAACTTTGGTGGTTTAGTATTGGTGGAGGATTTAATGTATTATTTGAAGAGCACATGTTCACCAGAGAGACATCTTGATGTTAGAAATCAATGACATGATAGGTTAAAAACAAATTACACCAAGTTGGATGGAAGTACCGAAAGGTAAAAACAAATGTGAATTCGATTGACAGGATAGTACAGTTTCTAATGCTTTCCTAAAGGGTAGTTGGGAGGTGGCCAGGTAGATTATTCTAGAGTTGGGGGACTCAGAACGCTTAGTGACCTCCCTCCTACTCTCTTGAAACTGGGAATAACAGCAGTTTGGATTTGGACTGCAGGTTTATGCTCAATGAATGTCATTTGAATCATTAGCGTATACATGATTTCTACGAGTTATAAAAACTGCGATTAGTTTGAAGAAGACCCTTCACTTTACTGGGAGCCAGTGAAATTGAATTCTGGCTTGCAAGACATGATAAGATGCTTTGAGATGAGTCACTTTTAGTTGATTGGTTTTATTAATTGTTGCCTTTTTATGACTTTTAAATGCTTTTTATAGCTCTGTATTGTATTTGATGCGAACTTTTATGGCTCGTCAGAGTCGAATAAAGTATTTAATGAATGAATGGATTTCAGGAATTCTAATTTTTTGAGCACCATGAAGTGTGATCAAACAAAAACTTTTTTTTGAGGTATTTATTGAGCTTCATCAAACCTAACACAGGCTGCCAATCACCAGATTTCTTCAGTATAAGAAACAATCTTGACTAAAATCCTAGCCCCTGTTCTGAAGATGGAACTTTTTCTATGGCTTCTTTTTCTAGTAACCTGGCAATCTCCAAGTGTAGTTCTTTTTAGTTGTTTGTGTTTCTCCTTTCTTGGAGGAATAGATAGTGTTTTTTCAAGCATTCTAGAATCTGACTGTGTTTAACTATGTCAAACATCCACAAGTCTGTTGTTACTCTCTCCTATTTATTTAGGAAATGACTGATCCTGTTATCATGGACAGCGAACGGACTACAATGCCTAATAGAAAAATTCGCATTGTATATGACAGAAAAAGACCTCCAGTTAAATCTTACTAAAGCATTTGTTATGACATGCGGGAGCAACAGGCTGAAAAATAGACAACATCAGGTGGGAGGAGCGGTCATAAATAGAGTCTCAACTTTTTCATACTTGGGATTACTACGGAGGGTATTTTTAGGTTTTCAGCAAAAATAGGAAATAAGCCCATACGGGAAATGCTTGCCCTGTATAGAAGTAAGTGTGTTACAGGTGCTTGCTATGGGGCAGCTATATGGGGGAGAGCAAACATCGCCTCCTTACAAATTCAAGAAAATACATTTTTAAAAAGTGTTGGCAGCCCCAAATTCCACAGCCAATTACATAGAACATAAAGAACTGTCTGTACCGTATTTAAGTGATTCTATACATACAGCGGGACTCACTTTTTGGCGAGGAATTTGGGCGAAAGATGAGACCAAATTTACCAAGGATTTAATTATGGATTGCTTGGCACTTGATCATAGCAGAAAAACCCCCTGGTTAGAGCATATCCACAACCTTTTAAAAAGTTGTAAGGTAGACCTTGACTGAACGAATCCCGCGCTTATTCAGGATTACAGTAAATGCGACCTGAAGCTAAGATATACCACTGCTAGGGAATGTGAAAGAGTGGCTGATGTTAGACGAAAACAAAGTGTTACCACCTACTGTGAGCTCCCTTTTCTGATGGGCACACAAACATATTTAAATCTGGTAAGAAACACTCAACACAGATTTTATCTAACCAGGCTTAGGCTTGGCACACTACATTATATAACAGCATTCCCTAGCATGGAAAAGTGGTCTCATAATCTTCCTAACTGCCCGTGTGATGGAAAGTCCCCCCAGTCCACGTTGCATTTTATACTTTTTTGTAATTTTTATAGGGATATCCGGAAATCTGTTTTAAAACCACTGTTTTTAACCAATATGCTTTTTTATTATAAACATGCTTTTAACTTTGTATGTAGTCTGGACAATATAAAAATCATGAATTCTGTTATCCTTTATATACAAATGGGCATTAGGAGAAGAAAGGATTTTTCACATTTGGATGCACTATCATATGAAAAATCGGATGACTGCACTGAGTTGTGTCATTTACTGTATCTAGATACAAGCGAGTATCTTGATTTTAAGTATTTTCATGATATAGCCTACTATGCACTTTATTCCCTATGTAAATATACTGCACTTTACGTGATATTTACCCTTTTCCTGAAATATGATAATATTTCGCACCTTATAATATAGATTATTTTGTACCTAAAAGCTCTGTAAAATTGCATATTTTACTACGATACATGGGGTGATTTGAAATATTGGTGTTTGTAATTTGTATGGATTTAAAAAATGTTTTAATATGAATACCGTCATTTTAAAGAACAAATGTATTGTACCCCCTGTTTAGTATGCTTTTATGGATGTATTTTTTACACCGAATAAAGCTGATTTGACTTGACTGATCCTGTCTCCCACCAGAAGAGTCAAGAGGGAGGAGGAGACAATGGTCAAATAAGGCTCCATTTCCTTTCAAGACTGGTTGCTTCTGCCCCATTAGCCCTGCTTGCCAGACTGACCCTGCAGATGTCTCTACTGACACAAGCATGAATACTGTGGTCTTTAGTTCCCATATTGCCTGTTCTGGCAAAAATTTAACCTTGTTGAAAAAAAGCCCTCATTCCGACACCTGTTGTTCCTAAAAGGTGTCTTCTCTGTAGCAATCCCAAGAAACTTGCTGTTTCAGTACCCGCTTGAGTCTCATCTACTTTCTTGCCAAAGACCATCCAAAGGATTGTCCATGATCTTTGACATGATCTTTGACTGGACCTTTGGTCTAAAAGGTGTGCTTTTCAACCATCACTAATGCCGCATGACTTTGGCATTCCCAATTTTGCGAAAACCACAACATGCGGTGTCCATAGCTGCATCAATTACAGTGGCTCATACTTGCTCTCCATCTTTCAAGATTGCTCTTGTCTTCACTCTGTCTTCTTCTGGCAGTTTATCTATGTATGGGGATAGATTGCTCCATTACAGACAGTTAAAAATAGACACAACTACAGACGCATTTGTGATTTTAACATCGTTCGTAGCTAGAACATTTACCCGATTTCCCACAGAGTCCTGTTTGTGACCCTCATTGTCTGCAGAGGCTTTACACAGTCAAAGGATTCCCTGATCTGCATTGGACAGCAGCAGAGACAGCTGCTTCAGACTTAACCTGGCTCAGAATACAGGCTGGCGTAGAAATGGTTGCTTTATGCGTTTTCTGAATCCTAGATAGGTTGCACCGAGAGAGCATGGAGCTCACTCACATGATGAGATGAAGTGATTGTGATGAGAAAGACAGTCTTAAGTGCCACAGACGCAGCTGTGCATCAGCTCAAAGGGAGTTTGGGAGGGAATATGTGTGTTAAATCTTTAAGAAACCACATCACAACAGGAGGTTTAAACAAGGATGGTTGCTCCAGTAAATACAGTAAAGTCTAATAAATAACCTTTAATAGTGTCCACCACAAGGTCTTGCTGGGCCAAAGAAAAAATGACAGCTTGGATTGCCAAGGGTCTGTGCTCCAGACTCCACAACAGGTCACAAATTTTTCCCAGCACCTGGTGTAACTAGACTTCATGGAAGGACGCCTGGCAGAAAATAGTGGGTCTAACAACCCATTCCTATTTCTGAGTCTGAAACCCCTCTTGATGGCCCCTATGAACAGTAGAGTTCACAACTCTTGCAGTGAGATGGATAGGTGCTCCTTTGAAAGCCGCTCTGATGTTGGAGGAAACTGCGGCAGGTCAGAAAGGAATGGAAAGGGATAGCCTTGCCGGCCGATCTGGATGCACATCTGACAGATGTTATGGACTGCCACCTTGGAAGAAAATGTTGAATGCTGCCTCCCACATTGTGGCTGTGCACCACTAAGTGTGAACTAAAGAGGCTTAGATGCTGAGGGGCATTGGACTGGGAAGATCTGTGCCCTTGGCGATCTGCACATTGCCTGCATGATCTCTGTTTCTGGCCACGAAAAGGACTGGGGTGACTACGGTAGGGGTGGGTTGGCCCTAGCGGTGCCTGTATGCCAACCCTCTGGCGAGCCTCAAAAAGGCCGAAACTGAAGGGAGGGACTGCCTGGCAGGCCTCGCGAGGCCTAAAGAATGCGAAGTGGCCCAACTTTCTTTAAAATGTTCTAAGGCTGAGTCAGCTTTTTCACCAAACAGGCAGGATTCATCGAAAGGCAAATCCATAAGGGATACCAGCACATCACTTGAAAAATCTGTGGATCGCATTCACAAATGGCAAAGGCACACCACACTAGCTCTGACTACTCACCCTAAGCAGCATGAATCATATTGTGCTGCATCTTGACCATCTTGAATGGTTTGGGCCAAGAAGGCCCTAAACTCCTATGGGAACAACAGGAAGATCTCACAGGCTATTTCCCAGAGGGCATACGTATACCGGCATAGTAGGCAACTTGCATTGACTGACCTCAAGGCTAGGCTGGCAGAAGATAACATACGTTTCCTGAACGCCTCAATCTTTTTCGACTCCCAGTCTTCAAGGCTTGTGAAGAACAAATTAAGAAGCCTGTATCACAAAACTCTTAGGAGCTGTGTCGAAGAAAGAGGAACTGGTGCGGGTCTTGTGGCCGGTGTAGAAGCCACCACCAGAGTCCATGTGGAGCCAGAGACGGGTTTTAAGGGTACAGCCAGCGTTGAGGACTGATCCAGAATACCAGAGGGAGCCAGAGAGTGGCAAAAACAAGCAGCATGGCCTCCTTACAGGCCATGACTTACTGTGGCATGGCCAGAGGAACTCAGGATGCATTGGAATTAACTGGGAGATCAGCTCCACAAGTGGGGATCAGGAGTGAGATCGAGTGGCACCTTGATACCCCCACAACTTCTCTTTAGATAGAGTGTCAGGATGGGGTTGAATACTGCTTCTCCTTCATATGTTTCCTCTTCTTTTTGAACTTCAGCTTACTGAATGACTTCAACCAAGGAGAAATATCATGGTTTGGGGGAGTAGGTCCGTGCTCTGGACAATAGCAAGAGTGACACTTAGCAGAGATCTGTGACTCCTGGAATGTTCAGCACAGTACAGCTTTGCTTCATGGTCCAGGATCGCATTTGGCTGCATGTGGGCGTACTCATCGTACGACCTTGAGTAGAGGCACGCCTTGTGCGGGTCTGCTACCGACATCTGTTCAAGACAGTTATGGCATGGTTTGAATCTTATAGTTTCAGGTGGGGACACTGTTCCCATGCATAATAGATTTCAATTTGAAACATCGTCAATAATGAAGAAAGAGGGACAAAACTACGGAACCAGGTTTGAAGGTGCAGAAAGAAAAAACTGACGGTGTGTAGGGGTGGCACTTATGTGCCACCCCTACACTCAGATCCATCACTTCTGGAGCAGAACAAAGCCAACGCCACCACCTAGCAGTGTGTGGGAGCACTGCCTGGAAAGCTTCCGGATCCAGTCTGGTGCCTTGGGAATATTCTAAAAGTAAGGAATCTGCATCTAGGAGTATCTGTCAGAAAGTGATGTGATATTGACAGTTGTGGTATTGGTAATAGTAATAATGGTGTGTGATATGGGCTTATTTGGATATTGAAGTGGTGGAATTGGTAGTGGTTTTTGTTATTGTGGTGGTTGTGATATTGGTGATGCTCGGGTATGTGGTGATGGTATTGATCATGGTACTGGTGGGGATAGTGATCCTAGAGGTTGTAGTGCAGTATTTGTGGTGGTATAAGTTGTACTGGCAGTAGGGGAATGCTGGAACTGTGATGGTGTTATTGGTAGTGCTCTGGTAGTCGTATTCGAAGTTGAAGTGTAATGTTGGTACTGAGAAATTAGCAGTACTGATGGTGGTAGTGGTATTGGTAGGGTCGGACTGACATATAGGGCAATCAGGCAGTTCCCAATAGGCTGGTCTCAGAGATCTGTGTGTGGGCCTGTTTTTTAGCAGTTTGTGGGCCTGTTTTATGGCCAGGTGGGCTGGTTTTTCCTGTTCATTTCACTGATATTGCCACAAACAATGTCTGCAGCTAACACAAATATATGCAGTCTCCTTTACCTTGCAAAATACCCATACGATGTATTCCATACATACTTTAGAAGTTCAAATCTGGCCTGATTTGCAAATGTGAGACACCTTTCCACCTGTGTTGAGACAAAATATCAAGTTCGAAATATCGACTTGCAGAAATAATAGAGTCAAAAATATTGTGACATGGAAATATCATCCGCAAGAATATCGTTGTCAAGAATATCGATTTTAAGGTAAATAATATCAATTTTTAAAATATCGAAGTCATTAATATAGATAACAAAAATATAGTTGTTTATAATATCGTTTTTTAATTCTTGTTATGTATTTTGGTATATATTTTAAATGTATATAATGAAATGTTTTTGTATAATTATTGTTTTTTTTTTATGTATTGTAAAATCTTTAGTAGTTATTAAATGTAATAGAAGTAATTTTTGTTATTTTTAGTACTGTAGCGGGTTGTGGGGGTTTAGGGGCATAGGGTAGAAAGTAATTTAAGTATAATAAATAAATGATTAATTTTGAATGAATATTTTTCAATTAATAATTATGTTACTACTTTAATACATTTTTTTACATTTACATTTTATGTGCAGGTTGTGGGGTTTATAGGGGTACAGGGTGGGAAGTAATTTGATTTTACTTATTTAATAATTAATTATAAATTAATATTCATGATATAATTGATAATTAATTATGTTAATAGAGTTAAATATTTTTTTAAATATAAATTTTATCCAGGGGTTGTGGGGTTTATAGGGGTGTAGGGGTAATATTTAATAATTTGTTTTATATTGTTTTCATTTATATCATTAGGTTTTTGTTTATTTAAAATAATATTTATAATTAATGTTTTTATTTGTAAAATATTTTCATTAAATTGTAAAAAAAATTGTTTAGTTTTTAATTAAAGTGGTTTGCTTTTTAAATATTTTATGTTATTGGTATATATATATATTTGTTAAAATATTTAATATTTTTTTAATTGTAATATAATTTAAAATTATTAGTTGTATAATACTTTTTTAACTAGATATGTTAAATATATATATGTATGTGTGTTTAACCTTTTTAAAGTAAGTTCATTTATTACAATATACATTAAATATATTTAATTTTTATTAAATTAATGTTAGTATTTAATATATTTTATTTTTTATATTTTAATTTATCTATATTTAAAAATCAATATTTCATACAAAGTTTTTATTTAAAACTATATTTATTTTCCTCCATATTTTTGTACTTACCTTTTTAAGCATAGGTAGTCAATATTTTTGTAGTAGATATTTTTGTCTCGATAATTTTGTAGGTCGATATTTTGGACCTCAATATTTTGTCAGTGAACTCTTTTCACCTATCTGGTTCGCTAATGGGGGGGTCAATTTTATTATGATGCCTGGGCCAATTTTTTTGTCCCAGTTCGACCCTGGGTATTGGTAGTGTTTGTGTTGGTAGTATTGGCATTAGTAGTAGTGTGTGGTATGTGTGGTGATAGAGGTATTATTAGCAGGGGTGCTTGTGTTAGTGGGGAGTGTTGGTAGATACTGATGGTATTGTGCTGCATTGTTGGTGTGGTATTGGTATTAATGGTAAACAGTTTATTAGTATTTGGTTTTGGTAATGAGGTATTGAAATAGATGGCATTACGGTGGTGAGATTTGTAGTGATAGAATTGGTATTATGATGGCATTAATTGGTAGTGGTGGTTTCAGTTATTTGGTATTGATTGAGTTGTATTAGTTGTGGTGTAGCGGTATTGGAAATGTCTGTGTTGTAGCACTGGAGGTAGTATTAGTGGTGGTGATGATGGTAGTGTTCGTGATATTGCTAGTGGTGGTGGTACTGTTGGTGGCGTGGCATTGATGCTGGTAGTTGTATTAATGATACTGGTGGTGGTATTTGTATTGGTAGTATTGTTGGTGGTACTGGCAGCGGTGATGGGGATATTGTAGTCATTGTCTTAGTGGTGCTATTGGTGGAGGTATACGTGGTATTGGTGATCGAATGGCGGCACTGGGATTGTGGGATTGTGAACTTGATGTTAAAAGTGGGGGATGGTGCTAGTGGTGATGGGGTAGTGGTAAAAACAATTTCTAGTATTGGTGGTGATGCAGTATTATTGGTGGTGGTCATATTGGTAGTGGCACTGGCAATATTGGTGATATCTATTATTAGTGGTGGTACTGGTATTGTTGGGATGATAGTAGAGGTGGTATTAGAGCTGGTATTGGTAGTATTTGCGGTGGTATTGATGATATTAGTAGTGGAATTGGTGTGGTACTGGGGTGTGTGGTGGTATTAGTGGCACTGTTAGTCTTGGTGGTGTCTGGTGTTGGTGCTAGTGGTATACATGGCCATTGTGTGTGGTGCATGGCATTGGTGGTGTGGATTTACTGGTGGTGGTGTGGGTTTGGAGGTGTTAGCTGTATTTGTGGTATTTGTATTGCTGCTTGTGGTGGTATTGGCCATGGTGTTATTGGTGGTGGTATAAATTAATTGATGTGGTACTATTTTTTTGGTGGAGTTTTATATAACGCGAACTAGACCCGAAGGTATCTGAGTGCTTTACAAGAGCATCAGTTACGTTGCAGACGGGCACATACATTTTTGTTAGGCACGGGGAGATTAAGTGATTTGCCCAGAATCACAGAATGTTGAGCGTCCCTGCTGAGACTCGAACCTGGTTCCCCAGCTCCGAGGTCGACCGCCCTAGCCGTTAGGCCACATTCTCTCCGCAATAGTATTTGTGGTGGCATTGTTGGTTCTTCGCATTGGTAGCGGTGTTGATAGGCGTGATATTATTGGTGGCATTGGCAATAATAGTGTTATTGATAGTTATGTAGTGTAGTTCCTATTTCCCTAATAGGCTCTGCGCATTGGAATAATATACCCTATAGGCTTGACATAGGACTGAGGTCGGTATGTCCCTATCGAGTATATTAAACTTAATTACTTGTGCCAGCTAGCTCAGAGGCCACTAGAAACTCCTTGAGAACAAGAAGGAGTAGTTTCTGGCAACCGAATAACATGACAACTTTGTTTCCCTTTAGAATCGGAACATGTCTCAGAATCGTGGAAACAATAGATAACAGTTTCACTCAGTCAATCGTGCATGCTTAGTTTCTACAGAGTTACACAGAAAGGAAAGACGGGCGTTTCAATAAAAAGGGTTTATTGAACAGTCTTGTTTCTTGTGTAAGAGATATGTGCTGTTATGATCACAAGACAGTATGCAAGATAAATAATGTACAGTGTAAGCAGTAGAAATAAATAATACTGCGCTAGCATTATCTTTTAGCATATATTCACGTACATAAATAACATGAGCTAAAAATGCGAGTACTCATACGATGCGTCTCTAAGCAAGTTCTACCCCAATGTACCTAACCTAGTCTAGGTGTAGGGAAAGGTAAAAGTAGGTGGAGTATTCTCTAGTCTGGTATACTAAGAGTATGTTAACTATAGTACGCCAAGTATGCCAAGAGTCCCTCTAGGTTCTAGTCAGCTCCATACCTTGAGAATGAGAGAGGTGGGAATCTCTTGCCGGATCGGGAACTCTAACACCCCGCGAAGGGAGTCAGAACACTGGAAGCTGGATTCGTCTGCGTGCAGGAATGACAGCGTCTTCTCAGTGCGTCAGGCCGGGATACTGGCTCCTCTGAAGTCGAGGTCTCCTCTAACTTGCTTGGGCAAGGGAAGGTATATTTATACCTGGTAGGTGTCTTGGAATGTTAGCATTGACGTGAAGTCTGACAGAGGAAGATGTCAGGAATGAACCCTTAAGGTATAACGGTTCATACATAATAGATGAGTTCTTGGAGAAATCAATAGTCCTGTGCTAGGGGAACTCCCGAAGCTTAAGGGTCTGGTTTCTAAGAACTCGTTGTGACGTTAGGGTGGACGGTGACCATGCCTGTATTTGGAGTGCACGGTTAATGCCTAAATAAGGACAGGGATTCTATGCCTATATAAGGGCAATGCGAATTGTGCCTATATAAGGACATGTTTCAGGAAAACCTATATACGGACACCTAAAGCGGAATACAACACCCACTCCACTTTCGAATGAACGATAATACTAAATGCTAAACATTTAAATGCTAAACATAAGATTGAGTACCACATATTGCTAAAAACATTTCTAAAAGCATATTAAAAGAAGCTCAAAACTGTAGAAATGCAATAGGTACTGTACATTTAAAGCACCGTTTTCATTCTAAGCATATAATGGAAGTAAATGCAACATGAATGAATAAACAGAAATATATACATATGATGAAATGGTCGATAAGTTTTCAAAAATCAAAGCCATTGCATATCATGGAATTAAATGAAATGTTAGACAAGTAATGTGACAATGTGTCCCTGGAAGTATTCAAAGAAGTCCGTTTTATAAGACTAGTTCTACTGTAAGCAGATTGTTCATTTTGCCATGTCATTTTAAAAAAAAAAAAAAATTTTTAAACAAAGTTCAATTTCTGGGAAAAGTTCCAAGTTTTGAAAATATGAAGGCCAAATTTCATTGTTGCCCTGGTACACTGTGAGCCGAATCAAAGTCAGTGTATGGGTCTGGCGTAAACATTAGATCATCTATTTCCGTAGCCAAAATATCGTCCACCGAAGTTGGTGACATTTGGAACACCTCGCTCAGAAGGTTAATTCCACAGAGATGAGAAACATCGCCTTCAGCAGAAGGTGCAGTGTTCGCGTCCGTTGTTACCTGTGTGCCTGTCGATCCATCTCGTACCTCAGCAGCTGCCGGAAGCGTCTGTGAGATCTCAATGAATGCCGTCATCAGGATTGGAAGCCTCTGGGGACAATACAGAGCATGGGCCGTTATCGGGTCCAGCAGAGTATCGACATCCGTTGGCATGACTGATGGGAGTGTTAGACAGGTGTCTAGCACGCATTCTTCACCGCAAAACAGGCAGCGTAGAACAGGTAAGATGCAATCTTGCCAGATTGGTCTGAATGACAGGAACCACGTTGTATTAAGTTCCCGTAGATGAGGCATGCCCAAAAGCTGTACTATTCGCTCACGGCATTTCCGTTCAAGGAGAGCTTTCTCCACATCGCTCGGAGTGATGTTGGCGAATAGGCTTGCCATAGCATAGTAGGAGGAATAGAAACCGAATTCCTGCAACAAGTGCGAGAATTAAAGGCACACCACCAAACACCGAATGTGCAAAGTTTGGGATGATTCCGAGGACAGCCTGGAAAGGTGCTAATAGTCCGGAACAGATGGTCTTAAATACATGTACAATTCCGCTTGTATCTGACATGTTAAAGATACGTCCTATCATTTCTAGGAAATGTATAGGGCAGTTTGTACGAATTAAAGCCTGTATCTCTGCCGAAGTCCTTGCAACGTGTAGATCATAGGTTTCTTTGGCCGAGGTCAAAGGCACTGTTTGTTGTATAAGCATGGCTTTCATTCTGCTTAAAGTATCAAATCTTATAAAAGAGAGATTCAACGAAGGCCACAAAGGCGACTCCCTGAATGTGTCTATTGGGGCAAACAATACTTGCATACAGCAAGTGACCCTGGAGTTGACAGTTACTAGATATGGGATGCCTGGCAACATGCCACAGCAACTCTGATCATTCAACATGAGGTAACTCCCATTAGAAAGTTGGCCAAACGATGGATTAATCACACCAGCTGGTGTACCCTGCTGGTGGCAGGACAAATTTGCCACAGAACCATTAAAAGCCCAGTGTAAAGATATGTCCTGACATATTAGTGAACCGCTTAGTGCGCTTTCACAGTGTTTACCACTCAAAAACACTTCACGATCCCCATTCCAACATCTATATGTGTAAGGTAAATTCTAAGATGTCTTAATGTATTCTTTACCCAACCTTTCATATTTGCCTGCTTGCATCTGTTTGAGGCAATACTGAAACTGAAAGGAAGTCACAGGTAGACTAATTTTGCCATGAATAAGCCATTCTGTAGCTGGTTTTTCTGCCACTGTGAATGGTAATTTCTCAAGTTTTTCAATGCTCAGTACTGTATACTTTGCTCCCCTTTGTGCCAGTTTGATCTGTTTATCAGTTAGATTGTATTCTGCAAACAGAGTCGACGTGTTGATAAAACGCCAAGGCACATAGCCCGCACGCAAAGATTGCAGCGTCCAGCTTAATAACATAATAGAACGTAACTGAGATTGGCCTTGTTGTAACATGGCTAAATCTTGTTCCAGTATGTCGACAGCAGAGGATACAATACTGTCCAATGAATAAATTCTGGAGGACAAAGTTGTTAACCCATTGTTGACCACAGTGAGAGTTTTCTCCAAGTTAATACGATCAAGTTCACGTATTCGTTCTGCGGTCTCCATCTGTGACACCTTCCATGCTTCATTATAAGCAGCATAGATGCCGGCATATATGAAACGTTTTTGACGCGGTTTTCTTGGTCCAAGCAAGAATTCCCTAAGGTCTGTGTCTTCTTTAAGTAAAGATAAGTGTTGTTTCACATCCTTAAGTGTAGATTTTTGCAGCCAATCGAGGCATAATTTTCCTACACTGTATGTTGTTACTACCCCCGGATGTTGTCTTTGGACGTATCGTGGGTCTGGCCTGTGAATAGTAAACCCCTGTGTTTTATTCAGGAATCTCTCTTGACAGTTGTTTGTGTCTGTGGGCCAGATCAACCAATTTCTCCAATCAGGATTCGTTCTGTTGAGTTGTAGTATTGTGTCAACTGTAACCGCTGCCTGTGTATTGTTATTTCTGGCAGGTGTTGGTACAGAAGGAGTTTTCATGTCTTTAATCTTGGCTAAACCAAGGCAAGACGTTTGTTGCACAGTGTCATTCAAAAACATTATTTGCTGAGGGATGATACAGGCTCTAAACAAAGCTTCTATCCCCTGCACTTGCCAATCTTTAGTACCCCAGACAGATTTGGTGTCTATTGTGTCTTTCCACAAGTCGAAACCATGTCTAGACAGTTGGGCAATAAATGCTGCAGAGTAAATCTGTTTTGTATTAGTTAACATAATTTTCAGTCCTGTTTTGTTTACATTTTTATAATAAAATGTTTCTGGATCAGATGTATTGTATCCTGAAAAATATGGAAACTTTTAGCAAATGTTTTTGAACTACCTTTTGGTGGTGTAGGACAATGCTCCCATTGGTTAAACATAAACACATTTCTAGGTGTTGCAGATTTATGCAAAAAATGATGACGATAGTGGTTATAGCAATACAGCTGTTCATAGTCTGATGACCCCTCTAAATATTCATTATTAGAAAATGCAGCAGACTTTTCTAGGTCAAACATCACGTCATTTACAGTCTTAAAGTCCCAATCATCTGAATAGGTACTGGATGAAATAAAATCACTTAGTGAAATTTTAAATAAATGTGGAATGTTCAAACGTTCCGTAGGGCCAAAGATATCGAAATCCGTTTTGTCCCACACTATACCATCCTGTATAGGAACGGCTGTGATGTTCACTGCAGACAAGTCTCTTGTTTCACGATGGGATGATTTGTGAGGTTTCAAAAGTAAGTTCACATCTTTACTTTCAATGTCCAAATGGATGTATCTGCCATTTATAAGCACGCTCATAGTCATAACCAAAGCTAGCCATAGCAGAAAGAAAAATATTCCAGAAATAATCCATAGTTCAATCCATGGTGAAACCAGATAAGTCTTTCTCAGAAAATGAAGAAAGTCTTGTACTTGTTGTTTAAAAGTTAATGAGGCTGGCGACGTCTCAGGCTCACTCGGATCCTCTGAAAACGTATCAAAGTTAATGAAATAGCCAGAAGCAGTTCTGTCAATTGTTGGAATTGCATCAGGATTTGTAGAAATCGCTGGAACCAGTTGATCACTTGTTACATTGGTGTAGACAGGTGTATTTGGACGAACTGTTACTTGAGTTTCAAGAGGGATGAGTTCCATAGCATTGTTGCTCAGTCCTTCATCTGTTACTGCTGAATTTTCGATCGTTATCAGTCTTTCAGTCTGAACCTCTTGGATAGTAGCGAGAGGAGTGCGTCTGCTACTAGGTCGGAGTCCACGAGGCCTTCTATTTAGTATTGGCCACATACTGTGGTTTGATGAGGTCGATGGACACAAATCTTTTCTCCTTTTTTCCCAGCAAGGGGCGGCAGAAGTACTGTTCTTGTTCCGTGTACGGCTAGGACAGGTACTGGTTGTCTGTAAGAAGGTCCAAATTCCTTCTTGTCCGCAATTTTCTCTCTGACTAGATCCCCAACTTTTGGAATCCAGACAGGCCTTGCTGGGACCGCCGGTTTTTCCCCAGTGGTGGTTGGCTGCAGGAATACGTTGCTTTGTTTCGATCTTAGTTCATGTAGATCCTGTAAAACAGCCAAACGATCTTTGATATCAAAGGGTTTATTTTCCACCACTGTGCCTCTACATTCTAGATCAGGCACCCACATTCTTGTCCCAAATAGGACCTCATATGGAGTGACCACCCCTAGAGAACTTCTTGGCAAATTATTTAATGAGCGTTGGACCCCATAAAGATGTTTGACCCACCCATCACCCGAACCTAATACCCTAGCTGTTATAGACTGCTTTATGTCCCGGTTTTTCCTTTCCACAACAGAATTTCCCTCAGGATGAAACGGAAAGGAGTACCGCAATGCAACGCCCAGACTGGCCATGGCTTCTTTGTAAGCCCGAGAGCTAAACGCAGGGCCCTGGTCAGAATGTAGCGTGCCTATTGCGTATGTGCCGATAAAGACTCGCAAATCTTTTATAACAGTTCGAGCGTCAGCCGAGCGCTGAGGCCATATCCATAGGAACCTAGAGCATGAATCCACTGCGACCATTATATATTTATAGTTACCGTCCCTTTGCAAGGGTCCGCAGTGGTCCAGGTAAACACAAGCTAATGGTTTGTCTGAAATTAACAAGGGTGTCTGCGCAGGACGTTTCACTGTGGAGACTTTCATCTGTTGGCATATTTCACATTACAGAACATAGTTCTTGGTCTGTTTCCTAATGCCAGGCCACCAATATCTTTGTTTCAGTAAAGATACTGTTGCAGAAATGCCTGCATGGGCAGAGGCTATCCCTTCGTGTGCTGCTAGGATTAGTCCTAATCTACGTTCCTTGTTTGGAATTACCCTATCCCCCACTCCAGGGATTTGAGCAAAAGGAACGTTATTCGCATCAATTACATAAGAGTACTTGAGTGGAAACTTTTTTGGTAACGCTGCACCACTGCCTTTGCTCGTTGCATTGACAGCCAACATTATCTCACTGTCTATTCTTGTTTTTGAACGAGTGATCGCAGCTACGGAAGCCGTCTGAACAGCCCCCTTTGCGGCTTCGTCAGCCAATTAATTCCCTGCAACGTGAACGCCATCACGTTGATGACTCCGCGTGTGTATCACGTGAGCCATTGGTAGTTCGTTTTTTAACTGAACTACTTGTTCCCAAAGCGTTTTATGCTTTATTGTGCCACCTTTTGCATCTTTGAACCCATTTTCAAGCCAAGTTTGTATATATTCATTATACGACTGCACACAGTAGAAAGAATTGCACACTATTAGTGTGGGGAATTCTCGATCTGTACTTTCAAGTGCCAGTTTGAATGCTTGTAGTTCAGCTCGCTGAGCTGTACAATCTCCTAGAGATTGGGTTTTTGTGACCATAGGTTTGAAGTTGCCATCTCGCATGCAACCTTTAACGATTGCGCACGCTGCAATGTAAGCTTGCTTACTCCCTGTTGCGGGTTGTGCGGATCCGTCAGTGTAAATTATGAATTCGTACTGATCGAGAGGCAGAATCTCAGTGGACAGAGGACATTCATGTTCATATTGCAGGAACGCTTGTGTTTTTAAATCAGGATCAAAAACATATTCAACATCTGTTGCAGCAAGAGAATTAACCCATTGTATCCATCTAGGATGTAATGCTTTAGCATTTGGAATGCTCGCTTTTGTGACCGCCTCTAAAGTCGGTACTTGGGTTACGACAATAATGCGTTTCCCTTGGGCTAGAGCTCTTTCTTTTGCTACTGCGGTTTGAACTGCTGTCAGTATTTTTTCAGTTGAAGTGAAGCGCATTTCTGCTTGTGTATACAAATGTGATTTGTATGCAATTGGTACTTTTTCACCCTCATTAAATGTTAAGTAGGTGAATCCGCATTGACCCGAAATTATTCGGATCACTAAATTGCATTGACTTACGCGTGTTTGTAAGTGATTTGTTGCTAACATGTTAGCTTGGAGTGAACGCAAGATTTCTGTGTGTTCTTGTGTCCAATTTTTGATTGAAAAATCAGGTTTGATTAGTGCGTAGAGAGGTTTAACCCTTTCTGCGTAATTTAGAATGTAAGTTCTTCCAAAATTTAGGAAATCCAAGATGGATTGTAAATTTTTCAGCGTTTTTGGAGGTTGGAGCAGCGCACACCTTTCTAAAAAGTTGGCTGCCAAGCTCTTGCCTTCGCTTGAAAGCTCATATCCTTAGGAAAAGGACATTGAGATGGGCAATTCTGGATTTTTTAAAGTTGAATTTATAGCCCTCAGAGGCGAAGCCCAGTATAATGGTTCTCACCCTGGTCAAGTGCCTATCCAGGTCATCGTCTGTCAGATAGATGTCATCGACATATGACAATGCCTCATTATCATAAATTTGTAGTAACTCTGTTACCCTCGCTGAGAATAACCCCGGGCTGTTCTTGATCCCTTGTGGGAGTCGACAAAATTGACGCTGGGTCCCCATTATTGAGAAAGCTGTTAAGTACCTGCTTCCAGGTGCTATGTTTTGACAAAAGAAACCATTTGAGATATCCAATGTGGTTTTATATTTTTTACGCACGATGTTATTCATTAATGCTGTACTATGTGCATTTTGCTCTGCAAATGTTTTAGAACAAGTGTTTAAGTGTCTGTAATCCAAAACTAGACGATATGTATTGTCTGGTTTGGAGACAGGAAACAAAGGATTGTTCATTGAAGAGGTGTATGTTTCAATCACCCCTTGGTATTCAAGTTGATCTAAGATCTCCCTGACCTGTTTTTTAGCTTCTTGCTTTATTGGGTACTGCCTTTGTGCAGTAGGTTCATTTTTTAGATGTATTTTATGGTGAGGTGAGTCCTCATTGCAAAGAGAAGGGGCCCCCTGACACTAGTGAGAAGTACACCTAGACAGGGAAAAGACATTAATGTAAATACTCTAGGGCTACTTCAGACCATGAACCCTCAAACCATGAGAAGGCTGAGAAATAACTATAGTGACACTAAAAATTGGAAATATATAAAAAAGTTTATTTATAAATTATCTTAATCCTATTGGTAGGTAACTATAAAAACACATATTAGACATAAAGATATTCATACAGAGACTAACAATTATACAACATTCTGACCACATTCATTCACAATCAAAGGCATACTACATACATATAATCAAATTGATATACATGATTATTCCATCCCACATGATTGGGTTTAAGCAGACTATAACGAACAAACAACAACAACACTTAAATGAGAAGTTTGCATTTTTAGGGTGGTTTTCAAAGATGACTCATCCCAATCATGTGGGATGGAATAATCATGTATATCAATTTGATTATATGTATGTAGTATGCCTTTGATTGTGAATGAATATGGTCAGAATGTTGTATAATTGTTAGTCTCTGTATGAATATCTTTGTCTAATATGTGTTTTTATAGTTACCTACCAATAGGATTAAGATAATTTATAAATAAACTTTTTTATATATTTCCAATTTTTAGTGTCACTATAGTTATTTCTCAGCCTTCTCATGGTTTGAGGGTTCATGGTCTGAAGTAGCCCTAGAGTATTTACATTAATGAGGTGAGTCCTCATCCCATCCTACATGATTTTTGTATAATGCTGGGGCCTGGGCTACTGCCCATTTCCTGGCATAAGTATATTTTAGATGAATTGGAATATGGTTGGAGAAGGCAGGCATAATAATGTCTTCGCACAACCAAAGGGGATGATGGACGGAGTGTTGAACATTGCAAGCACTCACCCCCAGTCAACTGATCTGGGTTTAATCCATCATCATTCTTTAGCTCACTCCGCCACCCCAGTTCAGACATGGCCATATGCAAATCAGTCTGACCCTGTGCCTCATGGGAACAGTCCAGCCCGAACTGCCAAGCCATGTCTTCCCTGGACCGGAAACAAGCATCCTGGGACGGGTTTCTGGCTTACAGCCGTCATCAGCCAGGCTATCTTGAATCCAGTGGCAAAGTGAGCAAGGGACCCACGTCTGGGCATACCCTGCCAACTTAGGGCGAACATAGCAAAACCAAAGGGGATGATGGACGGAGTGTTGAACATTGCAAGCACTCACCCCCAGTCAACTGATCTGGGTTTAATCCATCATCATTCTTTAGCTCACTCCGCCACCCCAGTTCAGACATGGCCATATGCAAATCAGTCTGACCCTGTGCCTCATGGGAACAGTCCAGCCCGAACTGCCAAGCCATGTCTTCCCTGGACCGGAAACAAGCATCCTGGGACCGGTTTCTGGCTTACAGCCGTCATCAGCCAGGCTATCTTGAATCCAGTGGCAAAGTGAGCAAGGGACCCACGTCTGGGCATACCCTGCCAACTTAGGGCGAACATAGCAAAACCAAAGGGGATGATGGACGGAGTGTTGAACATTGCAAGCACTCACCCCCAGTCAACTGATCTGGGTTTAATCCATCATCATTCTTTAGCTCACTCCGCCACCCCAGTTCAGACATGGCCATATGCAAATCAGTCTGACCCTGTGCCTCATGGGAACAGTCCAGCCCGAACTGCCAAGCCATGTCTTCCCTGGACCGGAAACAAGCATCCTGGGACTTTGCCACTGGATTCAAGATAGCCTGGCTGATGAGGGTTTTGAACCTGAAACCGGTCCCAGGATGCTTGTTTCCGGTCCAGGGAAGACATGGCTTGGCAGTTCGGGCTGGACTGTTCCCATGAGGCACAGGGTCAGACTGATTTGCATTTGGCCATGTCTGAACTGGGGTGGTGGAGTGAGCTAAAGAATGATGATGGATTAAACCCAGATCAGTTGACTGGGGGTGAGTGTTTGATTTGCTCTAACGCTCCGTCCATCATCCCCTTTGGTATTGCATAATAATGTCTTCACCATGTGGGCATTCCCTGACAAATTGTGGTGGCCAGTCTTTTTCTGCTAGAAGTATATCATAACCCCTTGAAAGTTTTTCCCAAAAGAGTGCTTTCACCTGTCTAGGTATGTCTCCCTCCATCCGGAGTGTTATTTCATATAACTTTTGTGGAGTACTAACCCTGGTGTCTACAGTCTCAACTGTAATGTACTCATTCAAGTCCACTATCTCCAGAAGTTCCTTCAGGTTCTGGCGAGCTATTGTGACTTCTGCCGCACTGTCCAGCATTGTCTGAGCCCATTCTCCGTTCTTGAGTTGTGTTCTCAGTATCCTCGGCATGTCTGACCTTCAGACCTGCTACCTTCTTTTTGAGAATTGAGGTTTAGATTTATTTTTCGGAACGTATTTGTTGTCTTTCGATTTCACGCGTTCTTCTTTATGTTCTGACCGTCCTCTTCTTTCCGATGACTGTGACGATATCTGAAAGGTACGAGAGGAACGTGTATCAGTATCTTGATACCTGTCAGGCTTTTTCAAATTATCCCTATTCCTGAGGTTATACCTCCTTTCAGAGGGCTCCTTTTGAGGAGACCTACCTCGGGATTGAGAACGTTTCTCGTTTGAATTTTGTTTATTAATTTCCCACTTCTTTTTAGAAGATGTAGGAGTTTGTTTATTAGAGTCCTTCTCAGGACTTTCAGATAGTTTTGGCTTCAATGGTCTTCCACCCAAACTATCTCTGCCTAATTCTGCATAAGATTGTTCTATTATTCTGGGTAGTTCTGTTTGATGTTCTGTAACATCGAATTCCCTTAATCGTTGGCGGATCGCCACTGCTGCTGCCTCCCCTTTAATATTAGATAATATTATTGTTGAGACCTGGTCGAAATTTTTCAGTAATTTCATACCTAAATTCAGAGCAGGCTCTGCCCCGTATTCGTTTTGAATTTGTTTCAGGACATCAGGTATTACTGCAATTGACGGAATACCATGTGTTTTAGTATAGATGGCAGCAAAGACTGAGCCCCAAGTGGTGCAGTCTTCCAGTTGTGGTGTGATCCCCATTGGTAAACAGATTGTTAGGATTCTGTGTTTCTCATAAGGGCTAGTATTAGGAAATACTGCTTCTATTTGAGTAATTGTTTGAGCTATCCAGAATGGAATTTGCTCACGTTTTGTGGGCATTTTTCCCATGACTGCGTATAGAGTCTGTGGTGTAATTTTTAGTGTATTCCCCTGTTGAGGAGTTTGATTTGGAATGGTTAATGGTGGTTGGACTGTGAAAGTCCGCATGACATATTGGACCAATTGTCTGTAAATTTTTATTAACTCTGTAAGTTGAGTAAGTAATTCCTCGTCTGACATCTCTTCAATGTCAGGATGAGGTGTGTAGCCGGCTAGAATCGGCCATGTTGCTCCTGGTCTACCTGGTGGACCGAGCCTGGTAATGTTTTTGTGATGTTTTAGGGTGCCTTTAAACCAGAGCTGATGCTCCTGGTATGTTAGTGGAATTTCAATATCCTCAAAAGGAATATATTCCTCTGGTGGTTCATCTTCTTTGTAGAAGTGAAACAGTCTTGTTACTGGATTTGATTCTGGGAATACTATCCATGAATAGAATACCTCTGTCAGAAAAGATTTGTGTGCCTCTATCACGAAAACTGCTCTACCCCCTCTTGGTGGTAGGCCACGTTTTATAAGTTTTAGAGTGATGGCTCTTCTTAAGTTTGGATGGATGTCTATAACACCCTCCTCAGGTTCATTTAAACCTGTAAAGTTAAAAACTGTTGCGACTGGTTCAGCCGTAGCTCCACCGGTTTCGGTGGCATTGTCCCCGCGTGTGGACATTTGTTTTTTGAAAAATGTAGAACAAGTTTCAAGGAAACAAAAGATAAGGTGCACAATATTTTGGAACACTGTATCCTTCAACGTTGAATAAACCAAACAACTAATATATAGGGTTTTTTGTCCTAATTAATTATGGCGGATATTTAACCCTACCCACTCCAGACATCTTATGGACTATGTGAGTAGGGGTCTCTGAGAAAAGCACGACTGAGTTACTCAGTATCTAGCGTTAAATTACTGCCTTACCAAACGTTTGGGCGCCATGTAGTGCAGTTCCTATTTCCCTAATAGGCTCTGCGCATTGGAATAATATACCCTATAGGC
The DNA here is from genome assembly GCA_963921515.1 of Calotriton arnoldi. Classification (NCBI taxonomy): domain Eukaryota; kingdom Metazoa; phylum Chordata; class Amphibia; order Caudata; family Salamandridae; genus Calotriton; species Calotriton arnoldi. Next base: position 401,101 of record CAWUFW010005157.1, read on the forward strand.
TTGACATAGGACTGAGGTCGGTATGTCCCTATCGAGTATATTAAACTTAATTACTTGTGCCAGCTAGCTCAGAGGCCACTAGAAACTCCTTGAGAACAAGAAGGGAGTAGTTTCTGGCAACCGAAAAACATGACAACTTTGTTTCCCTTTAGAATCGGAACACGTCTCAGAATCGTGGAAACAATAGATAACAGTTTCACTCAGTCAATCGTGCATGCTTAGTTTCTACAGAGTTACACAGAAAGGAAAGACGGGCGTTTCAATAAAAAGGGTTTATTGAACAGTGTTGTTTCTCGTGTAAGAGATATATGCTGTTATGATCACAAGACAGTATGCAAGATAAATAATGTACAGTGTAAGCAGTAGAAATAAATAATACTGCGCTAGCATTATCTTTTAGCATATATTCACTTACATAAATAACATGAGCTAAAAATGCGAGTACTCATACGATGCGTCTCTAAGCTAGTTCTACCCCAATGTACCTAACCTAGTCTAGGTGTAGGGAAAGGTAAAAGTAGGTGGAGTATTCTCTAGTCTGGTATACTAAGAGTATGTTAAGTATAGTACGCCAAGTATGCCAAGAGTCCCTCTAGGTTCTAGTCAGCTCCATACCTTGAGAATGAGAGAGGTGGGAATCTCTTGCCGGATCGGGAACTCTAACACCCCGCGAAGGGAGTCAGAACACTGGAAGCTGGATTCGTCTGCGTGCAGGAATGACAGCGTCTTCTCAGTGCGTCAGGCCGGGATACGGGCTCCTCTGAAGTCGAGGTCTCCTCTAACTTGCTTGGGCAAGGGAAGGTATATTTATACCTGGTAGGTGTCTTGGAATGTTAGCATTGACGTGAAGTCGGACAGAGGAAGACATCAGGAATGAACCCTTAAGGTATAACGGTTCATACATAATAGATGAGTTCTTGGAGAAATCAATAGTCCTGTGCTAGGGGAACTCCCGAAGCTTAAGGGTCTGGTTTCTAAGAACTCGTTGTGACGTTAGGGTGGACGGATGTCGGTGACCATGCCTGTATTTGGAGTGCACGGTTAATGCCTAAATAAGGACAGGGATTCTATGCCTATATAAGGGCAATGCGAATTGTGCCTATATAAGGACATGTTTCAGGAAAACCTATATACGGACACCTAAAGCGGAATACAACAGTTATGTGTTGGTGGTGATGTTGTATTATTGTTAGATATTGTGGTGCTGGTATGGCAGCCGATAGAAGTGATAGGGGCGTAGTATTTGTGATGACATTATGGTAGTATTTTGGTGGTGGTTATGTTGGTGGTATAACTGAAATCAGTATTGTGTATTTGTAGTAGGGTAATGGTGACAACATTATTTGTGATGGTAGCAATAGTGGTGATGGTATTTTTAGAGTGGCATTCGTGGTGGTGGTGCCTATTTAGTGTTGGTGGTAGTATTATTGGTGGTAGTGATGTAACTGGTCTTGGTGAAGGTATTGGTGGTGGGTTCAGTGGTGTCTGGTGGTATTGATGTTATTTGTGGTATGGATGGGGATACTGGCTGTGCTGGTGGTATTTTCAGTGGAGGGAGTAGTGGGTTTGATGGTATGAGATGGTAATGGTATTTTGGTGGTATTATTGTTAGTCATGGTATTGGTGGTGATTATGGCACTGGTGGCATTGGTAGAAATATTGGTTGTGGTATTGAAGTGATTGGTCATTTCAGCGATATTGTAGTGTTATTGTTGGTGGTATGGTATTTGTACGGATCATAACAAGAGAGAAGGAGATACAGTCACTGTATATCCTCCTTGACAAATATATCAAATCACAAAAAGATATGGTGATGGTAGAACATTATAGAACAAGTCTTATTTAGATATCATCTTAGGGTCATAACCTCAAGCAGGTGTATAGGTCTCAAAATATTAGATGAGGAGGGCTCACCCAACCTATGTGGCATGCTTCATTACTGTCTTCCTCATCATGATCCCACCCTGATGGGATGATAGTACCAGGGCGGACTCAACCCTAATCTGGCGGAGTTCTTAGATAATAAATCGACTGAATAAAGGTGAAATCCAGAATAAACCTACATGAGTTTACTTTTATTAGAGGTATCTTAGGTATGGCTAAAAACAACTGGTGGGTAATAAAGGATCCAATGATCCAGTAATCCTAAAATTGCCAAAATGTTTCTGCGCATCCTAGTACCTAAAAGAGATCAAGGGCATTCTTCAGGGCTCCAAGTATCCCAACTCCTACAGTATTACATTAGCTTGCATACGTGGGATAAGAGTTTTCCTAACTCCACTATTTTCATAATGTTTGCCTAGGAAAAAGATAAATAGTAAGCAAATGCCACAGCGGTCGCTTGTACATATTACAGCATGAACACTACATGCAAATAGTAATGCTAATGGTGAGAAACACATTCCAAGGTGAGGCATACTAGTGACACAGCACTCCAAGTTTTAAAACACTGCACACGTGATATTGTAACAATCGTGAGCACAAACACACTCTTAAATTGCTAGCTAATTTTCCTTACTCTAACAAGATATGGTTAGGACCCCAGGTTCTGGCCGGAGAGAGCGCCCTCTGTAGTCACACACTTAAAGTATCAAAAGTATGGAAAGGATAGTAACAAAATTACTAAATGCCTTCGCCTCAAGTGACCCAGCGAGGTATATCACCTTTTCTGTATCCCTGTTAGTTCTAGACATAAGTGTGACCTGGAAAGACACTCCTGCTAAGATTAATTATCCGATTTAGCCTAATAGTATCAGAGCCCCCACTGGGGCGTATTACTCAGTAACGAGTATCATTGGTGGCACTGGGTGACCACTTTTTTTGTGTATCATTATTGCAGAAAGGGGCTCGTGAGTATTGTTTCCCCTTCATATTGAGACTGGGTGTCTCATACAATATGAATAGTAACATTGGTTGCGGGGGTGACATGGGTATATCACAACTATACTCTGAGGTTGTTAAAAAACTGTATTATGGGGTTTAAAACACACACCGCTTGCCCTACCTCCAAGTGGCCCTCGTACCTCATATTGACAAATAATGTCACCTATATAATTTCTCAGGTATTGTTTCTGCTTGAGAACATTTATCACAATTCTGTGATCTTTTTCTAAGATCCCCGGTAGAAAAGATACTGTCCTCTCCAAAGGACATTAAACATGTTAGGGTAAGGAAAATTAGCTAGCAATTTAAGAGTGTGTTTGGGCTCACAATTGTTTATCACGTGTGAAGTGTTTTAAAGCTTGGAGTGCTGTGTCACTAGTGTGCCACAGATTAGAATACTGTGTTTTGCACCATTAGCTTTACTATTTACATGCACAGTTCACGCAATAGTATGTACAAGCAACGTTATGACATTTACTCACTGTTTATCCTTCTCCTAGGCAAACATTATGAAAATAGTGGATGTAGGAAATCACATCCCACATATACACGTTAATGTAATACTATAGAAGTAGCGATCCTTGGAGCCCTGACGACTGCCATTTACCTCTTTTAGGCACTAGGTCTGGCAGAAACATGTCGGCGATTTTTGGATAACAGGACCATTGGATCAATTCTCATCAACCAGTTGTTTTTTACCATAGTAATAATAATAATAGCATTTGTAGAGCACAACATCTACCTCAAGCAGAGGTGTCCCGGGGCTTCACGGTCAACAGCAGGTGAGGGAGGTCCAACCGAGGTACTAGCATTGGCTGGAGAGCCAAGTCTTCAAGGTCTTTCTGAACTCACGTTCGGACTTGATCAGGTGCATATGGGAAGGCAGGGAGTTCCACAGTCTGGCCGTCCCCACAGTGAAGGACCTGCCTCCCATACGGGACTTAGCAAAACGAGGTACACAGAGCAGGTGCTGGGAGTTAGATCTAAGTGTGCATTCTTGTTGGTATAGGCAGAACCTACGCTTAAGATAGTTCGGGCCACCATCTTGCAAAGCCCGAAAGGCCAGAGTCAGGGACTTAAACTCTATCCTTTTAGCTACAGGTAGCCAGTGAAGTTGTCTGATGTGAGGAGAGATGTGGTGATGGAACGGGACTCGACGAATTAATCTTGCTGCCGCATTCTGTACCATCTGTAATCTATTAATCCGATAGGCAGGCAGCCCAAGGTAAAGACAGTTTGCGTAGTCCAGCCGAGATGTCACAGTAGCGTGGACTATGATCCTGCGACAATCCTCCTGCAATAGATGCAAGAATTTCCTCAAACCTCTCAACTTCCCAAAGCATGAGCCTGATATATGACGGACTTGGGCCGAGAAAGAGATGTCTGTCTCCCATTTGACGCCCAGGTTTATCGCTGTGTTTGCCGGTAAAGGTGGCGATCCCATTTCTAAGGTACTTCTAATACCTAATACCTAAGGTACTTCTAATAAAAGGGAAATTCCTTTAGGTTTACTGTCATTTTTCCCCCCCAATTATTCTGGATCCCGCCTTTATCCAGTTGATTTATTATCTAAGAACTCCTTTGGATTGAGGTGGAGTCCACCATGGTAGTATCATATTCACCAGGGTGGAACGAGGAAGACGATGATGTATGCCACATAATGTGGGTGAGCCATCCTCATCCAATATTTTGACATATATACACACCTGCTTGAGGTTATGTCCCTGGTATTGTATTTGTGACATTGCTATTGTGGTCATATTAGTAGTGAAGGGGTATTATTGGAGGTGATGATGATGGCATTGGTAGTACTGGTGGTGGTTTTGGTGTGACTAATAGTACCAGTGTTATCGTTTCTGTGTGGTATTGGTGGTGTGGTATTGGTAAACTTGATGCAGTTTGTGTGCATTGTTGATGAAGTTAGTTGTATTCGTAGTGGTTGTATTAGTGGTGTCAATGGTGGTGTTGGTATATGTGGTGGTAGTGTGACTTTAGTAGTGGCACTGGTGCAACTATTGGTGCTATTGGTAACAGTGATATTCGTGAAGGTGGTATTGGTGCTTGTGGTATCGTTGGTGTGTTATTGATGGTGACATAGTGGTGTGTGGCATTGGTAGTGGTTTTGTTGGTGATAAGGATATTAATGTTTGTGGTGGTATTGGCTTTTTTGGTGCTGGAATTAGTGATGATAGTGGTATTGGTGGTGTTATTAGAGGCAGTATTGTTAGGTTTTCCTTTTGGTTTGTGCTATTGGTTTTGGAGTTGGTTTTTTGGTTGCATTCAGTCGCAGTCCGTGCAGGTAACAGCGGTGGGGCGGTGGGGCCGCTCAAGGGGGTATTTCGAGGGACGATGCTGAGGGAAAATTAAATAAATAATTAATTTCTCTCTGCATCGTCCCTCGAAATAGCCCCTTAAGCGGCCCCACCGCTGTTACCTGCACCGACCGTGGCTGGTTGCATTAGTGTTTGTGGTAAGTGTTGATTGGGCTAAAAGTTTGATAACGGTGATGGGAAGTGGAGGTAACATTGGTGCTGAAAGTATTGGTATGATTGGTGTTATTTCTCATTGCGGTGGTATAAGTGGTGGTAGATTGGTGGTGTCATATTGATGGTACAGCTGGTAGTGATATTGATGCAGTTGTTAAATAAATATCTGTTTGCATTACTGCAAGCAGGTTGTGGCTCTCTAAGATCTTATCTCTGGAAAGAAACACAACTTGCGGAGGTCGCCAAATCAAATGCCTGGGCAATGTCACTAGCTGAAGGCCTGCAGCATCTCAAAGCCTAGTCCTTATAGGAACACTCCCCATCGCATAATGTTTTAAAAGCTCTTGAATAAACCGGTACCACTCCTTCTGCTTGTCAGTAATAGAGCTCATGCTTGGCCCTCAATTAACTCCAAACGATTACTGCAGGCTTTCCTGGCTGATGCATGTAAAGGTTGCCATAAAATAAAGCTCCTACAACTCAGATTTGACATACTATTACCTTCATATGACTGCTTGGCAAAATGGGCCCACGGCTTGCCATCAGAAATCTGCAGACTGTGCCAACAGCCTAAAGAAAACATAATTCACCTGCACTTTTTTGTTAAATTTCCGCGAGCTCCTTCGAAACGTTTTTAATTGCTACGGATTCGGAACTTGCCGCCAGGCTCTAATTTTCTGCATGAGAGAAGAATTTACTCCTGTAACTGTACACTTTGTCAAATGTATGGACATTGCAGAGAGACAGGTGGCAGCTAAATTTGCCAAAGGAGAAACCTCTGCCAGTACACATGGCAATAATGGCGCGTGGCAGTCACATTGTGGTCTGCTGGGTGCGGATGCTCACGTGACCTCAACCTTCCCCATAGCAGCTGGCAGCATGCGTACAGGTGTCCCCAGCCAGGGCCGGTCCTAGGATTTGTGGGGCCCCGGGCAGGATAGAAACATGCGAGGCCCCTCTAATTTGCATAAAATGTAATATCACAGGAAGTGACATCATAGAAAGTGCCAACTGACCAATCATTTTCTGGCACTGTTGAAGTAGCTTTGCAAGACGCTACTTCTCTAATGTGGATATCACTGAGATGGCTACAAATACAAATAATAGCCCTAATAAAATAAATGTTATTATTTTAAAGCTCTATTATGTGGAAATGAAACACATCAAACATTGTTGAAAAGCTACGCCTATATCTCTCCAAAAACGATGTTTTCAGAATAGTGCATGATTAAAATCCTAAAACAGATTGTCCCATAGCTATACAGTGGGTCTTTAGGTGACTCCCTGATACTCCTGTTGCATCAGTGGAGGTCAAGGTTAAGGCATTTGGTTTTAGCAGGCATGGGCATCAACACTAAGGGATCCATGCTGGTTCGGGTGAGTGACCTGCAAATGCTCCGGTAAACAACAGAAAGCACTGATTAAGGAAAATAAGAGGATGAGATGGCACAGATGACATACACAGGTGGGGTGGCTAATATATTGGCAGGCAGGAGCACCAAAAGCTAGACCATTCCCACAAACTGAATGCCTAAACCCACTAACTACTCTCAAACTTCATTTTTAAGAGATGAAAAGAGCTGAACTAACTCAAAGATATAAAGATGAGATGGCTAAATAGAGACAGGAATGTGTATCCAGGGAAACAACTGCCAAAAGCTACAATGGGAGCCAGACACTAAACAGACAAGTAGTAAATTAAAGCAACAAAACAAAAGATATTTATTATAGCAGACTCAGTGCAGTTTTCCCTTACAAGGAAGTTAAATCTAGCAATGTGGAATAGGTTGGGGGAGGTGGTGTTTGACTTTCAAAATAAATCTCCCATAATCCCTGAGATTTGCAATTTTAAAGATTTTAAGTCACATTTTAAGTCACATGTCCTTAATATCTGAGAAGACACTTGCCAAATTGCGAAGGGTCCAGACACATGTCACTTGACTCAAATTTAGTCTAAGAAGTTACAAACAAATTGCACCTACCCTCAGGTAAATCCACTGGATCATGGTTAAAGAGATAATTGAATGCAAGAGCCTTGAACGATCATGTCCATCATCCATAAATGTCTCCAGTCATGGCCCAGGCTACCTAATCATACTCTTTTGGTCCTTCCAATCACCAATACAAGATTTGCCTTCCTAAAACTACTGGCCACCTACTTACCTAAGCTCAGTGACTGGCTAATCACTCCATGTGTGATGATGTACTCTGGAATGAGGCACTCACTCCTTAGTCAGCTCCCCTCTGCAGCCCCCTTTTCCTGTATGCTGCCCCTTCTTCTCATCTCCAAAGCAAGGCTGATTCAAACTGTACTGCTGAAAAGCAGCAATTTTCCCAGGCCTCACTGTCGCTATTTGAGTTTTGGGATAATTTATAGTGGGAAGAGGCGCACATCATCTTGTGCTTGCCCAGGCCTCCCCATTGTCATTCTGCACTTGACAGTGATCAGGCTATCTTTGGGAGCATGACCAGACAGACCCTGTGCAGCAGCCTGCTACATGTATTTTAATACTCTTTTGGACAGGTTAACTAGTGTGTAGCATGTATGGCTCTAGTTTCTTGGACAGTCAGTGACAAATGATGAACTTTAAAACACGCTGGAGCAGATACCTAATAGGCCTTCAAACTACTTTTACAAGATATTTGGGCTTCTTCACCTTCCCCTTTCCTCAGGGGGTTATGTTAAATTACACCAAATTGTGCAGCGAATGCAAATGTCTTTAGTTATTGTTCCATTGAACGAGATGAATGAAAATACCACACCAAGAGCGAATCCTGGCGCTAAGGGATTTCGAAGGAAAAGGTACAGGCTATACTAATGTATGGGAAGGCCACTTAAGTTTTTCCCAGAAGATTTAAGATGCACCATAGCTCAAGACTGAGACATTTCCAGGCCGTGCAGGTAGAAAGGAGAAGGATCTACCTCCAATATGTTCTCTCTTAATTTTAGGATGGCACAGGAGCATGGCTGTTACTGAGTGTAGGATTCTGGAATAAATGGAAGGGATAATGCAGTGCTGAAGAATGAGTGGGCCCTTTTATGCACTGCACAATGGTAAATGGATAGATCGTTTGGTAGCGGGAATCAACAGAAAGCAGAAAGAGCATCTAGGGCAGCCTCAGATGAGAATCCAATCACTGTTCTTAATGATCTGAACGGTACCAAATGCAAAAGGTGGGAAGTTTAAGACCGTGAACACTTGTGTAATCTGGTTGTGAGAAGATAATTGACTGTACAACTGTCTTGCCGCAGTGACAGGGTTGAAAATGCAGGATTTTGTGTTGCATATGGATGTAGTAGAAGTAGATAACACACTGTTTGTCCAGACAAGGAGAGAAGACGTTGGAAAATAAATCCAAGATTTTGTTGTTAACGCAACCATGGTGGTTGATTGGCCCAGCTCCACAGGCCACCAAAGAGCAGTGCGTATTGTACCAGGCCCCTTAAAGATGCAGATGTCTGATGTTTCGCTATATAGTTTTAATGAATTTGTCTTTATCTAAAAAGCTACTGATTGCATGCAAGTCCAAAACATTTTCTTGGTTAGAGACCAGGCCTCTCCGAAAGGATACAGATAAGCCACGCCAGGGGAATACCTTGAATTCCGGGTTGTTCCAGTTGATTCCATAGAACCGGATGGGAAACTGACAAATGTGACACTATAATTTAGTAATATCAAGGCTGCTCTGCCTTCCTTATCAAGAGTCAGGGTCAAACTGTCCGACACAGCAAGAAATGCTACTTTCAACACATGGAGAGGTCAGAATCCAACTGGCAAATGATCAATAAGTAAATTAGTTCCTATGAAAGAGATTTATCAGTTGACTTCTTTTTCAAGGATTTTTCAGAAAAAGGCAGCAAAGAGTTGTTAGAAGATGCTGAGAAGCTTCGAACCTGCTGAATGATTTGTGAGCAGAGGAACAAACGCAGCTTTTTAGTTTTTTTTCCTACATGGTAGGGACAGATGAGGAGGCAAGGGCAATATTGCAAATGGAGGTCAGAGCAGGGGATGTGATCTTTAGATATCCATTCATGAAATGGGCAGGAAAGGGTCCCAACTGGGAACTAGATTTAATAAAAAAAGTCAAATTTGAATAAGAGTACACAGAGAGCAGGCTGTAATTCCACAGACATGTTGAGGATAGTTCAAGATCACAAACCTTTGTGAAGGATGACACACACCGCAAATCTAAGCCAAATTTTCTACTTGGAAAATAAAGAGACAGGTAATTGCAAACTTTGGCAGGAGCCTCAATGTACTTAGAAGCACATGCTAGTTCAAAGACTCTTTTACCTCTCCTCCAACCGCTTAAGTTTTTTTGCTGATTCTGCCCACTTACATCCACCTCTCTCCTCTGTGCTTTACTTTTTACCTCCCCTCTTGCTCAGCCTATTATCTTCTCTTGCTGGTTCAGCCCCTCTTACATCCACCTCGCTATGCATGCTCTCCTCTTAACGTCTCTTCTTTTCCCAATCCCCAAGCCTCTTACCTTTTCTCTCTGGTTCTGCCACTCTTACATTGATCTTGGCCCTGATACCTCCATGCTCTACTCTTTACCTCTCATCTTTCCACCTTTCCTCTCATATTCACTTGCTGATTCTTCCCCTCTTACATTCCCATCTCTCTTCCCTGCCCTACTCTTCACCTCTCAACTCTCCACCCAGTCTTTATCTTCTGTGCTTGTTATGCCATCCTAAATACAGCTATGCCTTTTCCTTCTCCCCTTTCCTTTTATCTTCTCTTGCTGCTCCCGCCCCGTTACATACACCTCTCCCCTTCCTCCTTCCCTCTCTCCTCTTGCTGATTCTACCCTTTTTACATCAAACTCTACCTCCCTGATCTAATCTTCATCTCTAATCTCTCACCAAGCCTTTAACTTTCTCTTGCTGGTTCTGCACATCTAACATCTACCTTACCCTCCTCTCTGACTCTTCATCTCACCTCTATCTCTTGGTGGTTTTTCTCTCTTCCATCCACTTCTCTCTCTTGCCACTCTGCTATGTACTCTTGCTGGTTCTGTCTCTCTTATAGCCATGACTTTTATCCATACACTACCTTCACTGCTCATCTCTTCCCCAGCCTTATAACCCTTTTCACTGGCTCTGCTTCATTTACATCTTCTTTACATTTTCATCCTCCTAAACACTCTAATCGTTTCCCACTGATTTTGCCACTTACACCACCTATTTCCGTTCATGCTCTACTTTTACTCTCGTCTCTTCCTCAAACCTTATTTTGCGGATTCTGCCCCTTTTACATCAATCTCTCTGTCATCCCCAGCTTTTTTTCTTCTCTTTCTCGTTATGTCCCTCTTATATCCACTTTTCTCCTGCATGCTGTATGCCTCATCTCTCCCACTGCTTCTTACTTTTCTCGCTGATTCTGGCCTTCTACCTCCACCTCTCACCATTCCCTTTCTCATCTCTGTGTAAGGTTTCTTGATTGTTCTGCCTCTCTTACATCTGCATGCCCCATCCATGTATTGCCCTTCACCTCTCATTTCTTCCTCTGGCCTCCTAACATTTTTTTGCTGGTCTGTCCCCTTTACATCCACCTCTCCTCTATGAACCCCCTGCCTCTCACCTCGTCTCACTGTTTCTGCCTCTTACATCCACGTCTCCCTTCCATGCTCTACACTTCACTTTATCTCTACTACGGTCTCTTACCTTTCTCACTAATTTTTCCTTTATTACACCCACCTCTTAGCTACCTGCTGAACCCTTCACCTCTCATCTCTCTGCAGCCTCTAACCTTCTCTCACTGGTTCTACCTCTCTGAAATCTACCTTCCCCCTGCCTCTTACCTGCTCTTGGTTGTCCTGCCCTCTTACATCCAACACTCACCATACCCTCTCCATGACACTTAAGTTCTCCTGATGGTTCTACTTCTTTTATACTTACCTCTTCAATCCAAGCACTGCCTTTCACCTTTCATCTTACTCTCCAGCCTTAACTTTGTTCACTGGTCCCCCCCCTTTATGTCCACCTCTCCCTTCCATGCTCAACTCTTCATGTTTTATCTCTCTCTCTCACCTCTACCCTCAATTCTCTGTATCTGCCCCTCAAACTTCCACCTCTCCCCTACATGCGCTGCTATTTATCACTCTTCTCCCTGGCCTTTTACCTTGCTTCACGTCTTGTGCCAGGACACAATGCAGGCCCCTGCAGCACAGATGGGCCCACAACACTTCAGGGGGCCCCCATTCAGCCCAGGCCCAATGAATATCTGTGAAATGTGGGAGACTCAGGGGCCCATTATCACATTCTGCAGCGAGGTCCCCATCATTTTGTGTTACACCACTGCTCTTGTTACTTTACAACATTCTCTCCCCTTCCATCCTCCCACTCTCCCCAAGCCTATTACATTCCTCTTTTGCATGCTATTCCTTTTACCTAACCAAGATTCTTCCCTTCTCTCATTGATTCTGCCATTACATACACATCACTCCTTCCCCATCTCCCTTTCCTTAAGTGTCTTGTTCTATATATCTGTTTTGCCCCTTATGTTCAGCTCGCTCCTCTCTGCTGTACTCTGTCATCTCACCCACCTCTTACTGTCTTTTGTTTGCCTAACCCCTTTTAGACGTGCCTCTCCCTCAATACTTCTATTAAAAGCAAAAGAGAGAACCAGACCTCCTTAGATGTATCCAGGACACTGGAATTCGGGATTTCAGATATGAACAAACATGATGCCGGGGAGTAGTGCTACCTTTTCAGATGTGTACAACAAGGAATGGTGTGTGGTTTGACAGGTTATATAGTTTGGGTGTATCTTGGAGGGGTCGCTGCACTCCCCTCTGGGTGGTGAGGATGAATGTGGGGTCACCCCTCCTTCCCTCCTACCAACTCAATGTTATCTCCACTTTCTTTTACCGACCCAATTTTTCATTATTCCTTTTTTTCATGTAAATTACATTAAAATAAAATAAAAACACCAAGCGCTTACATTCAACTAGAGTCACTATTTATGTTTAACTCTGTTTACGTTTCTTTTGGATGAACATGCTTGTTTGAAAATAAACAATAAAACAGAGTTGCTAAAAAAAGAAAAGAATAATAACCTCTCACTCCGTTTTCTGCTCTTCTCCCTTTCCCTCCACTGGACTTGAGCAGCGCCCATCGTGACGTGAGCTCACTCGGTTTCTTTGTTGTGAGCCCTGCAGGATGCTCTGCCTTTCATCCATGCAGGGGCAGGGCTCACTTCACGCCAGTTCAAGCATCTGCAATTATCATGCAGATGCGGTGATTAGGATAAGAGAAAGGAAAGCTGATCAGGCCACAAACCCTGCCCTGCCCAGTCTCCCGCAGCTGAAAGGCATGCGGGGGTCATATTTCCCCTTCAGCCCGGTCCAGGTAAGGGGGCCCCCCCACCTCTGGCCTTGAGCTGCACCACGGTTGCACACCCCGAGGGAGGGCGCTGCCCACCTGTAAGTGGTACAATGGCACATTTTCAAAAGGATGATGGCCTCGTGGGGGCCCCGTCGTAGTTAGAAGGCCGCGGGGCCCTGGGCAGCTGCCCACACTGCCCATGCCTAGCGCCGGCCCTGTCCCCAGCAATGGACTGAGTATCGCATCCGTACGGAGCACGCGGAAGTCAGTGCCACCGACCACGTGCACTCCTGAGAACTGATCCTTCTGCTGTTTATTGGCACTGCTACTTTTATTTAATGTATGCTCAGTGAGCTGTTGTAGGAGCAGGACGGTTTAAAATCAGCTTCTCAGACGCCACTCGTAACAGTTGCACAGCGAATCAGTTTCCATCCTTCCCTTTTCTGTATATTACTCTCTCTCAGAGTGAATGAATCCACATGACAGAATGGTTTTTAGTTTGTTCATTGCTAATGAGAAGTAGATTCATGTGGACATTTAGTCGCAATGTCTGTTTTTAATTATGTCTAATGCCACGGTTCTATGTAGAGGCTTTTAAGCACGAATTTATTTTAATTGCATGGGCGTGTTTATGGTTTTAATTAACTGAATTAAATTTTACTTATTTGGTGCAGGTGTTATTGGTAGTAGTGTTATTGTAAGTGGTACTGTTGTACGGTTTTGCTGGTATTGTTTATGGGATTTGGTGATGGAATTGGGTTTGCTGGAAGTATTGTAGTGGTAATGGTGTACATATTGATATGTGATTGTAGTTGTGCTATTGGCAGTGGTATTGATTGGAATATTGGCACTGGTGTTATTGGCAGTCATATGTTGTGGTATCAGTGGCGGAGTTGTAATTTTGGTGGTATTAGTGATTGTGGCAATGCATTGGTGGATCCTGTATTGATGGCGGCAGTGGTATTAGTTGTATTAGTCAGACCCCCCAGGATATTGCGGCATAGATTTGCTAATTTTGCGGCATTAAAATTGAAATTTAGCGGCACAAAAATGAAAATTGTGCGGCATTATTGCGGCACTTTATTTTACCCGTAATCATTCCTTTTCAGCCTTAAATCAATGGAACCTGTTTTAGCGGAGTATTCCACTTTGAAATAGGCATGTTTAAAGTTTCTCCAACTCTACAGAAGCACAGCTCCAATCCTAACCTCGTGGGAGGGGGCCGTATTTCCCTCTGGGATGTTCTAGTACCCATGTATGCACCCCTGCCGGGGCACCACTTTCACCACTCCCTGCATTCAGTCACACAGCCCCCTTCACTCCCTGGGTTTAGTCACACAGCCCCCTTCGCTTTCTGGTTTCAGTCACACAGCCCCCTTCGCTCCCTGGTTTCAGTCATACAGACCCCTTTTGCTCCCTCGGTGCAGTCATACAACCCCCTCTCCTGTCGCGTGCACTGGCTCCCTGTCCCCTCCCACGCCTGGTCTGGGCTCTTTTCATGTCCTCGAAAGCTTTATGGGGTCTATCTGGAGATACAATAGGGTCCCCTTAAAGACACTGAGTGAGCCATCAGCCCTTTCTTGGTCTTTGTCCCAGAAGGAGAAGTAAATATATCCATCCATGAAGCTTTTTGTGCAACTGTGTCCCTTTTCCATAGAGACAAAACCAGGGCAACCCACCTGGGTCCTATTGATACAAGAAGACACCCAAGTTTTTTTTGGGGGGGGGTTCATTGGTTCCAGACTTATCGCTATTTAGGAATAAACCAACTGTGCCAAATGTTCCTGTTAAAAGGCATAGATTTCAAGTAGTGGTAAATATAACAAAGCACAAAGGACATACCAAAGGGACAGATTTCAAGTAGTGGGGAATATAACAAAGCACAACAGACATACCAAAGGGACAGACCAAAGCTCCATATTCAAATCATTATCATGGTATATTTTATAATTATTATCCAGCAACAGAAAGGTGCATAATAGTGCATAATGTGGCAGTGAAGTGCCCAAGTGAATTTAGTGTGCATAACACAGTGAAAAGACAAAGCACAAAAGAAAAATGGAACAGTGGCTGTCATAAATTTAGGCAAAGTTCGAGGTGGGGAATTAGTCAAACAGTTCCCCTTAAGCAGAATGTGCAGGGACAGATGTTGAAAAATGTGCATCCCTAGGAGAAGTTAAGTAATCCAAGGAGACACGAAGGAACAATTTTAGTTCTTTTAATGCCCCTTTCTTTTCTAGCGCACTGAACCTCTGCCTCTGGAAACAGATCTCTTCCACAGGCAGAAGCTTTATCAGCGGGAGGGTGTGAGATTCTCTTCTTGGAGCAATGCCCAGTCATCGTTTTCAAGCACCACTCTAAAGAAACATGCTGACAGTACGGGTGAGACCTGATCGTCTTGGCTATGACCTTTCCCTGTGCTCACAAGCTGGAATCTTCATTTTTAGGTCTCGCCTGGCGTTGGAGCGCGCATGCGCTCCTCGCCCTGCGAGGGCTATAGTAAACACTCTAAGAAGGGGAACTTTAATCCACGCCCCTGTGTCTCGACCGTTTCCAATTGGCTTAGGTCGTGATTAATGTTTTTTGCGTGCTTTTGGTTTGCTGGCTGTCACTTTTGTTGACACCCTTGCAGTTTTGTGATGCCGCCCATCGTGACAAGCGCATCTGTTTTCACTCAGCCCAGATGCAAATACAAGCGGCTGAATGAAAACAGATGGCGAGCGTTTTTTTTTTCTCTTTGTGCAAACACAGTCAGAGTCTTTGATCTGTTATCTTTCTCTCTTTGGCAGGGTGTGTGTCTGTGTAGAGAACAGTGGGAGGCACTTCTCGGGATAAATTCAAAGAATGCAGCCACAGGTGCACGTGTCAGGCAGCTTTGGCCTATGGAGTATTGTTGGGCTCTTCAGAGCCACGTTTGCAAGAGTTTAAACTTTTAGCATTGCAAACAACAATGCCTTTTATTTGCTTAATGCTTAATTTCAGATAAAACAAGTGCTGGGACTGTACATGTTTGTTTATAGCTACTTTTCTTGTAATGGCAGAGCTTATAATACTTTTTAAAAGTGGACTTGATGGATGCTTTTCAAAATTCTGTTCACTACAGCCAAATGTGACTGTTGTCCGCTGTTTATTTAGTTAAACTATTTTAATTTTACCAAAATGTAATCGCGTGTTAGGCGCTTTCATAACGCATGGCAAAAGTTAGCTTTAAACAAAGCTAATCGCGTGTTAGGCGCTTTCACAGCAGATCCCAAAGCGTAATCGCGTGTTAGGCGCTTTCATAACGCATGGAAAAAGTTAGCTTTAAACAAACGTAATCGCGGGTTAAGCACTTTCACAGGGGATCACAATTGAGAATGCATTTTATTTCGTAAACTTAATGTGGCTGTTGGTCGCTGTTTATTTAGTTCATTTAATTAAATTTTACCAAAAACGTAATCGCGTGTTAGGCGTTTTCAGAACAAATGGCAAAAGTTAGCTTTAAACAAAAGGTAATCGCGTGTTACGCACTTTCACAGCAGATCCCAAAGTTAACTTTCAACAACAGTTGACAAAGAATAGAGAATGCATTTTAGATGGTGTTGTATTCTCTCCCACATAGCTAACGTTTAACAACACAATGTTGCAACACAAACAATACATAAACAGTTGCGCCTTTTAGTGGTGCTGGTTACATCTACTTTTCCAGGACTTAATTTGACAGCAAACAGGTGCCGGTGCTCTACAAAAAATGCATTTTAGATGGTGTACTATTGCGTCCCAGAAAGCTAAGGTGGAGAGGGCACAAAGAATGCCTAAGCAGTTATGCATTTCAGTGGCGCTTGTTACATCTGTTTAGTGCCTTCTAATAGCGTGTCCTCCAGACACAATGGTAGAATAGTCCTTCGCAATTGAGCGGCTGATCCACAACCACCTTTAAATCAAATAGCACCTTCCTAAACAAAATCATAGCAGCGAATTCTACTAACATAGCTCAGCAGGTTAACGTTCTTGCTGCAGACATCCAGTTATACCCATCTGCAAGTGAGGTCACACCTTTCAATTGCCATGAGACAGCTCTCTTGATATATGTCTTTTGCAAATATGGCCGAACCCGGTTTGCTTTAGTGATTTGCCCAAGATCCCAGGATGTTATGCAGACGCCGAAACTCGAACCCGGTTTGCTTTAGTGATTTGCCCAAGATCACAGGATGTTGTGCAGACGCCGAAACTCGAACCCGGTTTGCTTTAGTGATTTGCCCAAGATCACAGGATGTTGTGCAGACGCCGACACTCGAACCCGGTTTGCTTTAGTGATTTGCCCAAAATCACAGGATGTTGTGCAGACGCCGAAACTCAAACCCGGTTTGCTTTACTGATTTGCCCAAGATCACAGGATGTTGTGCAGACGCCGAAACTCGACCCGGTTTGCTTTAGTGATTTGCCCAAGATCACAGGATGTTGTGCAGACGCCAAAACTCGAACCCGGTTTGCTTTAGTGATTTGCCCAAGATCACAGGATGTTGTGCAGACGCCGAAACTCGAACCCGGTTTGCTTTAGTGATTTGCCCAAGATCACAGGATGTTGTGCAGATGCCGAAACTCGAACCCGGTTTGCTTTAGTGATTTGCCCAAAATCACAGGATGTTGTGCAGACGCCGAAACTCAAACCCGGTTTGCTTTACTGATTTGCCCAAGATCACAGGATGTTCTGAAGATGCAGAAACTCAAACACGGTTTCCAGCCCCATCATAGCTGGCAGCTCTGGCCTTAACGCCAGGAAGAAGGTGCCAAGCGGTCAGAGGCTGGGGTCGTGGCAGAAGAGAAGCAGGATTGCAGTATCCATTTGGTAATGGAGAGGAGCTGTGGTTTAACGGCCAGAAGTGCTACCTTTGGAACTAGTGAGCCGGTCCCGGCGTCGGCTCATCAACATTCTGTGATTCTGCTCATATCAATCTCCCCCGGCCTAACACACAAGAAATGAATTTAACCTTGCGTAATGTAATCTCACTTAAAGCGCTACAGTGCCCTTGGCCAAGTTCGCGCCATACAGAACAGAAAAAAGTAAACACATCTTTCAGGATGAACACTGAGAAGTAAAATGGCCCCCACTGGCATACATTCTGGGTGGAATCCGTTTGGTTGGCCCGGTTATTATGCTTGGTCACCATGGCAACATGATTTACAGGCACTGAACCAATCTTGAAGTTGTCCGCTCCTAACACATCTAGTTTTTAATTTTAGCGCTCTGTCAAGTAAACAGCAGCCCAGTGCTGCTGTTCAAAGTGGGGCCGCATATTAACGTCAGTGGGGCTAAAAGTGAACCCCGGGCCATACTTTGAGAATCCAAGTTCTATAACACGCATTCTCAAAAAATGCATAGCTGAGTCCACCTGGAGTATAGACTGCTTTTCTTTATTTCCTGGCCATTGATTGGCTGAGAAGAGCTAAACCTATTTGTGTGGCAGCCATCTTGTTCTAAAATGGTGTGTAGGGATGACCAATGAATCTCACTAGATGACCTGTACGCATATGCCAGACATCATATAGTGTATTCTTCGAGCAGTCGGGTAAAGTGCTTAGTGCAGGCTGTGGGTCACCCGGGCCCCAGGTGTATGTATGTCTGTACTGGAGTCTCGGTGTGCTCGGGAGTTAGCAGTCTGATCGCGCCTCTCTGAGTACACGTCTGTCTGAAGTCAAGGTCTGCGTGTGCCCCGTCTCTGTGAAGTCAAGGTGTGCCTGTGTCCCTGTCTCTATGTGAAGTCAAGGTCTGGTGTGCCCCTGTCTCTATGTGAAGGGGAGGTCTGCGTGTGTCCCTGTCTGTCTGAAGTGGAGGTCTGCGTGTGTCCCTGTCTCTATGTGAAGTGGAAGTCTGCGTGTGTCCCTGTCTCTATGTGCACCTTTCCTGATTGATCTCGCAGTTCTCTGCGTAAGCTGGGCTTGTAACCTAGTCATGTTAAAGTGTGATTAACTTGGGATGGTAGGGGTTCGCCTCCAGGTGTCTTGACAAATTCAGTCTGTGGGCAAGTATTCACGACCGGGCACGATTGAAATATCTGAATCTGAGGCTCAAGGCACCATGGTTTCTCACAGTGGGCCATAAGGTGTGAAGACTACTTGCACATTCAATCCTTGGCCTCTCTGCAGAGCGATGCTCGTATATGTGCTAGTGTTAATTGTGTGACGGAGGTACACAGCTGTCAATCTGGGAGCAGCAGAGGAAACGACAATGCAGTGGGGGAGTTGTATGCGTGGGGGCAGGGCTTTAAGTCGGCCGGGTCTCACCGGTGCTGAGCACTGGCAGTAACTTTATCCTATTAGCATTACAAATACATTATATTTATTTTGCTTAACAAAACTCACATTGACACAAGCCATTAACATTTACAAAGCCAATAGCTCGCACTCATATAAATGCAATTAATAACTTTTCCATTTACAAATTTTAACAGTATTTGCATTTTACATTACAATCATTTTAATAAATTTTTACAAAACATAAACAATATAAAAAACAATGTCATTTACAAGGCCATTTACTCAAAACAATGTCACTGCGAGACCTATTGCATTGTAAATGCTTGTTAACAATCTTGCAATAATGTGAACGCTCGGAGCACTCGTAGCCTTCACAGAGTTTACCGGTGAAGCACTACTTTCATTTTCTCTCGACTTTCTTTCAACAACATGAAGGAAGCAGGCAGCTATTACGGCCGTACAGGGCCACCTACACGTAGTGACGTGCGCGTACGGCCCAAAAAATGGCACCATTTTTTGTCTGTCTGCTGAAGGTCGTTTTTAGCGGCCAAAAAGGTAAATTTCGCGGTCATCGCGCTAGATCGTCGATTTTGCGATTATTTCGCGCATCGTGAAATCGCAAAATCCTGGAGGGTCTGATTAGTATTGTTAGTGGCGGTAGTGCTAATTGTATTGGTGCAGTTTTTATTGGTCATGACAGAGGTATAACTGGTGATGGATTGGCGCTATCATATGGAGGGTATTGGTGTTGTGTTTTTGACAGTCATATTATTGGTGGCAGTCTGGTACTTGTGGTGGTATTGGTCCTGTTGGTATTGGCGTGGGTATTGAAGTGATTTGTGATAAAAGTGGGATTGCTGGTGATATGGTAGTTGTTGGAAATGGCCCTTTTTGCAGGGTCACCCCTAAACTTTTTGCCTGCCTCCTGTATTTTTGCTGACCTGTTTCTGTTGGTTTTATGACTCTGGGCACTTTACCACTGCTGTTCAGTGCTAAAGTGCATATGCTCTCCCTTGGTAAATATGTCTATGTGAATTGGTATATCCCTGATTGGCTTATTTGGTTTACCTGTTAGTCCCTAGTAGTGTGGCCTGTGCGTGCCCAGGGCTGGTAAACCAAATGCTGCTGGTGGGCATGCAGCGCTGGTTTGCGCCACCCACAGAAGCAGCTTGTAAAGTGTGTCTCAGACCTGCCACTGCAGTGTCTGTGTGCAGTCCAGAACTGCCATCTTGGCTGTGAAGTGCACCCACTTCCCAGCCCCTGAACCTTCCCTTGGCATCCTGTAAGTCGCCCCTAGGGTAGGGTGCATTGTATGTGTAAGGTAGGACATGCCTTGGTGTGTGTGTAGCATGTCCTGGTAGTGAATTACCCCCCATTTCGTTTTTCACTACTGTAAGGCTACCTGTTCCTCATAGGCTAGAATGGGCAGTTTGACTATTACATTCTATAGTCCTAACTGACCCCAGGAACATGGTAGAAAAACGAATTTAGTATGCCTGAGCTCAGAATATTAAAATACATCTTTTGGTGAAGTTTATTTTTGTATTCTGTGTTTGAAAATGCCACTTTTAGAAAGTAGGTATTTTCTTGCCTAAGCCTTCCAGTGTGCTCTGCCGTTATGTGTATTGGCTGTCTGGGTTTAGAGGGACAGGACAGGCTGAGTCAGACCTGGGTTGAATAGAGAGATCTGCATTTAGAGTGTGGGGAGGGGTGGCTCCTTGACCTGAATAGGGCTGTGCCTGGCAAGGTGAATGCTGGCTCCACCTCCCACTGTGTGTCTGCTAGCAGACCCCCTCTTTCTGAAAGGAAGGATGCAGCCTGGTAAACAAAGTGCTCCAGGCCTGAGCAGAACTGGTTCTGGCTAGGTTCAGTGACTGGTAGCTTCAAGGATCAAAGGCTTTTGGGGTATAAATATCTGTGCTCAAGCCCCTACAATTTGTATTGCTTTTGGATCTGGAGAGGAAACTCTGTCCATGCCACTGGAGGAATCTGCAGGAAGTGACTGTCCCTGTGCTGTGTGTTGTTTCTTGCACTGGCCTGCAGCAGTGACCACTGGACCTTGAAGAAGAGGAAAAGGAACTCTTGAGAGAACTTTTATTTTTGTACAGCAATTACCCAAGGGCTAGGAAAAGAGCTAGCCTCCTGCTGGAGTCTCAGGCACATCTGACTCCACCACCAACCTCCTGCTTCCTCCCTGCGAGGATTGCTATCTGCTGATGAGGCTCCTGTGAGTTCCAGGGCCTCTAGTTTTGCTACAGAGAAAAGAGTGCTGGAAATCGTCGCTAACGCACGTTTGCGAGCCGCTGCAGCCGAGAGCGCTGGAAAAATCATCGCGCTGCTGCCGCTGGGTGCTCGCAACACGAAACCATCGCTAACGCCCTTTGCGAGCCGCTGCAGCTGAGACGCGCTGGAAAAATCATCGCGCTGCTGTCGCCGAGTGCTCGCAACCCCTAAAGAAATCATCGCTTCAAGACATCGCTTTGCGGACGCCGTGCGTCCGCCATTTTCATCGCATCGCACCGGATTTCATCGCTCCCTCGCGGAGCGTCATCTCTTCGCATCGCAACACAATCGCACAGCGCAACAGGATTGTCGCATCGACTTCTCCATCGCGGCAAGAAAGTCATCGCATCGGCGGCCTAGCGTGCAGAAGTTGGTCGCAGTGTCTCCGCACGCATCACGCAGATCGGCGCATCATCCTCCCTTGCGGCAAGGATTTCAACGCATCGCCGGCCTCGCGTGCCGAGAATCATCGCTACCACTTCTTTGCGACATTTTGTTGGTTTTGCTACTAAACCCAGGTACTTTGTGAGAGAAAGGGTCGCAGAGACCACTGCTCTGAATTTGAACCTTATTTTTGCAACCTTTGAACTATTTTTGACAGTCCTTCAACAGCCATCCTATTTTTGACAGTCTTATGAGAGAAAGGGTCGCAGAGACCACTGCCTTGAATTTGAACCTTATTTTGCAACTTCTGAGCGAGAAAGGGCGCAAAGACCCCTGCCTTGAATTTGAACCTTATTCTTGCAACCTTTGAACTATCTTTGACAGCCCTTCAACAGCTATCCTATTTTTGACAGTATTGTGGCTTTTACAGTTATTGGTCTTGTGATAAATCTGCCTTTATATAAAGATACTTATTTTTTATAACTACTTGTGTGGTGTCCCTCTGTAGTGTTCCTCACTGTGTTACTGTGTATGGTCATAAATGCTTCACACCCTGCCTCTGAGATAAGCCTACCTGCTCGTGCTACGTTACCACAGGGTTGAGCAGGGGTATTAAAGAGGGTAGCCCTCTCACTCTGACTTAGGAAGAAGGGTCCCTACTTGGACAGTGGCCAGCCATTGCCAACTAGAGACCCCCATTTCTAACAGTAGTCATGATATTGGTGTTGGAATTACAGTGGTGTGCTAGTGGTATTGGCTGTGGTGGTATTGGTGTGTTTGTAAGTAGTTTAAGTGATTGGTGATGGAGGTGATGGTATTGTGGGTGTGCGGTATTGGTTGTGGTATGGTAGTGTTATGGTTTGCCATATTGATGATATAAGTGGTGGCATTGTGGTAGGGTGATAGCATTGGTAAAGGCAGTATTTGAAGTAATGATATTGGTGATTGTAATGTAATGGTGTGGTGGTAGTGGTGTGGTATTGGTGGTGGCCTTTATGGTGCTATTTGTGGTGGTGGTAGCATAGTTTTGTTGCCGGTAGGGTTGTATTTTTGGTGATAAAGGTATTGGTGGTTTTGTTTTCTTAGTGGAGATTGTATTGATAGGAATGGCGCAAAGGTGTTAGGATGATTGGTTGTGGTGTATAAAAGGTGGTGGGTTGGTGGTGTCAAATAGGATGGTATTAGTGGCAATATTGGTGAACGTTTTATTAGTAGCCACATGATTGTCGATGCTGTGGTGATATTGCTGGTATGGCAGTCGTTGTGGTATTAGTGGTGATGGTGTAGTAGTGGTATAATGTCATGGTACTACTAATGCTGTGTGATATTGGTGGCAGTGGGCTAGTGTTAATGGTGGTTGTACTGGTTGTGGTAATGGTGATTATAAGCATTGGTGAGATTGCTGAAGTGGTATGGTGATGGTATTGAAGGTGGAAGCGGTGGTATTGTGGCCGCTGCGTTTGTGTGATTGGTTGTATTGAATTGGCGGTAGTGGTATTATGATGGGGTTATTTCTGGCATGTGGTATTAAAAGTGGTATTATTGGTGCAGTATTGGCAGTGATATTGGTGATGTTATTGATGGTATTTGTGATAATGATCATTGCAATGATGGGTGTTAGTGATATTGATGGTGGAGTCGATAGTGGTGGTATTGGTGTAATTTGGATTGGTGGTATTGCTGGTGTTACCAGTAGTCATAGTATTGTTCTTTTTCTTCATTAAATCTTTTTATTGTGTTTTGGACAAAACAAGTAACAACAAACCCCACCCCCAAAAAAATACAGGAGGCATATGGACAGTCGTGCATCCACCAACATACATTGCTTCTCAATTTTACAAGACTGGACCACTGTTTACTGCAAAAAAACAAAAAAACGGTCTCTCAGTTGGTCTTCACCTCCTTGATATTGTGTCCATGGTCAGAGACAGATCCCCACCCCAGTGAACCTCGATCCTCCCTTGGCAATCTACCCCAACTAAGCCTTCCTTCAGTTCCATCCATGGGCCCGAGATTTTATTTGAATTTCCTGGAACATCCCCTTGCCCAGAAGATTTGCCGTTCCGCTCCCATTCGCCAGTCCGTATCTTCTTCCCATTCCTGCCTAGTCTGCAACGTCTTCGCTCCCCAATATTTGAGGAGATCTCTATGGGCCACCATCAAGGCCAAGTTGCTAAAAACTGTGAGTATCTATCCAAGGATTGCTCCCCACAGATGCCCAGGGCAATCAGCTGCGGTGTGAGCTATATCTCGTGGCCCAGTGTCTCTGATATTCATTTACCAATCCGCTCCCAGTAGGCCCGGACCTTCCCACAATGTGTGAATCAGGGTCTCCCGCCCCTCCCCCCACTGGCATCGCAGGCAGAGGTCATCAGTCACCCTACCCATCCCGAACAGTCGGGTCCGCTTGCACTATGCCCTATGCAATATTTTTAACTGAATCAGTCGAATCCTGCCCTAATTGCCACTTCGCTCGGTACCTGCATGCCTCACTCCAATCATCGTCCTCAAGTCTGCCCAGGTCCTTCTCCCATTTCTCCCTGAGGGGATCCAGCTGTGGCAGACTATTGTTCAGTAGTGTGGAGCAAATTTGGGACACTGAATGATCCATCGGGGGCACCTAGCATGGATTTCTACTCTATGGTGCCTTGGATGGCCTCACCCTTCTCCAGGATGTGTTTCATTTGCTATCTTAGTACCTGGATCCCCGGAAGTTTGTATACTTTCTGCAGTTCAGCGAATGAGACCATCTTTCCAAACATCACTCGGCTTAGAGACACCCAGGAGGTCCCACTTCCTGTAGACCTCACCCCTATGCAGCCCGCCTAGGAGGTCCTAGTCCCACAGGGGGTTCTCCAGCGTAAATCTACACCACCTTCCCAGCTTCTGTGTTGCCCACTTCCACACCGTCACCACAGTGTTCGTGGGGTAGGGGGGCAACCCACTTCCCCCATAAAGTCTTGGCAGGTAATATTCTGTGGCCATTGCTCCCTGTCCGCCTGCAAATATGGCTCCTGTTGATCCAAGAAGGCCCAGTCATTTATTACTAACAACTGAGTGGCTCAGTAGTAGAGTCAGAGATTCAGTAGAGCAATACCCTCATCCACCTGATCTCTCATCAACAGTGACAACGCAATTCGGGGTATCCAACCATCCCACAGTAACCCCCTTGTGATTCAATCCACGGTCTGAAAGAATTTATGAGATCGGGAAGGGGGTGTTCTGCAACACATGTAAAAATGTAGGCAGATAAATCATTTTGAAAAGAGCCGCCCAGCCCATCAGGGATAGGTGGAGCTTTCGCAACCTTTCTTCATCGTAGCAGTAAGCCTCAAGGACCCTCATTAGATATTTTTTCCAAGACACCAATCACAATCCGGTGTCACGAAAATACCCAGGTATCGGAACCCTTCAGTCACCCATTGAAACAGGTAGCCCTGTGTTCTGTCCGGGCCCTCCTTCCCTATGGGAAACCCTACTGATTTGTGCCAATTAATCCAGAGTCCCGAATAGGAGCCACAAATTTATAGGATTCGTTGGATTCTCTGCACTGAGTTTGCAGGTCTGCCAGATATAAAAGGATGTCGTCTGTGTACAGGGAGATGACATCTTCCCATTCGGGGGCCCATCGGAGGCCTCTGATCTGCGCATCCTTTTTGCCAGTGGTTCCAGGGCTACCGCAAACAATAGTGTTGACAACAGGCATCCTTGTCTGGTGTCCCTGGACAGTTTAAAGCCACTTGACTGCACCTCATTGACCCAGACTCTTGCCACCAGGTTCTTATACAGCAGCCTCACCCAGGAGAGAAAGTAAGTGCCAAAGCTCATTTTATTTAGGACCGCCAGCATGAATGGCCATTCCAATGAATCAAAGGCCTTTTGGCGTCGAGGGCCAGAATGATCCCAGTTTCCTCAAGTTTATTACTACGTGAGAAGCAGCCCATCAATTGCCGTAAGTTGTGTTGCATGGCCCTGTACGACATGACACTAGATTGGTCCGGGGCAGCCAGGTAGTCATAGTATTGTTGGTATGTAGTGGTGGTAGTACTGGAGGTGGTTTTGGTGATGTGAGGTATTGGTAATATTGATAGTCATAGTATTGTTAGTGTGGCATTGTTATAGATATTATCATGGTGGTGTAACTAACAGTAATGGTGAGGTATTGGTAGTGATGGATGTCATTTGTTGATGTCTGATAATTGTAGTAATATTGGGGATGATAGTAGCGGTAGTATAATTAGTACTGGTTGCTGTTAGTATAGGTTTTGTTAGTCTTGGTATTGGTGGTGTGTGGTTATTGTGGTGGTAGTCTTGGTGAGTTGGTATAGGCATTGATACTGATGCACTTTTGGCGTTGGAATTGTGGGGTTTCTCTGAGTAGTGTACTATTGGTGGTGGTATTATTTGTGGTATTAATACTGTATTGCTGGTACTATTTTATTCTTGAGATTGTTGTTATTGATAGTTATGGTATTGATAGTGTGTGGTATAGTACTTTATTGGTAGTGTTATTGTTGGTGATAGTGTAGTATTGGTGGAACATGTCTAAGTATAGGGCTTTGGTTGCACTGTTTACTCCCAAAATGTGCATGTGTGTGGGGGAAGCTGATGTCGTGTAGTTCCTATATATCCTATACAGGATCTGCGCGTTCGGATAACATAAACTGTGGGTTTGGTGGCAGACTGGTTCTGAGCACCCCCACCGGATACGTTAGCCTGTTTGTATTAGCTAGCTCACAGTGCCACTAGAATCTCCTCTTATCGGGGAGAGAATAGTTTCTGGCAACCTCAGAACATGACAACCCTGATCCCCCAGGATTGTGGAAACAATATACTACTTTTCGCTCAGTCACTCGTGCTCACTTAGTTTGT
This sequence comes from Calotriton arnoldi, assembly GCA_963921515.1. NCBI lineage: Eukaryota > Metazoa > Chordata > Amphibia > Caudata > Salamandridae > Calotriton > Calotriton arnoldi. Next base: position 427,576 of record CAWUFW010005157.1, read on the forward strand.
CTCAGAGATACACAGAATAAACAGTCTGGGCGTTTCAATAAGGATTTATTGAACAGTTGTTATTCTAGTATAGAATATATGAGCTGCAATAACCATTAGTCAGTAGCAGAGATATATGATTAGCAATACTACGAAAGTAAAGGGATGGTAAAGTTCTACCATCTTGCAGAAATCATGAATACATACATGTACATAAAACACATGATAAAAAAGTGCGTACTGAAAGTGCGTACTCCTGCGATGTCTCCCTAACTAGATGTACCTAAATATACCTAGCGTCTGTGTGGGTGTTATGCCAAGAATCCCTCTAGGATCTAGTCCACCCCATTACCTGAGAGTTTAGAGAATGTGGGACCCCGTCCTGGTCTCGAGTTGGACACCCCGCGAGGGATGTTAGACCACTGCTAGCTGGAGCGTCTGCATGCAGGAACCTCAGCGTCTCTGGTCAGTGTGTCAGCCTGGAAGTCATGGTCTCCTCTGTCTCTCTAAGCAAGACATGATGTATATATACCCACAGGTCTCCCCAGAGGTCCTACCTTGCTTAGTTACTGTGTCGGCCTAAAGGATGAGGTCGGGCTTGAACTTTAACATAGATATTATACAGGAGATGTTCGTCCTGCTGTGAGTCCTGCTGTGCTTCCAAGAAGCCTCATGCATAATGTATGAGTATTGAAACCAGGGAAAAACCCGCGTTCTGAATGCAGTGTCGTATCTAGGTAAAAGGTCAGTCCCTATGAACCGTTATGTATGTAATGTAGGGAAGGATATAGGTGAAAGGTTGCAGTGTTACCTGCGCCTATATAGGGTACCTATATGGAATATAACACCCACTCCTCTTCCGACTGGACGACATATGTAACCTATAAGTGTACTACCATTCTAAACTAGACATTGGTACGCTCAGAGTGTTAAAAAAACACATTTCTTTAGTTAAAAAAAAAAAGTCTAAAAATCTCTAAAAGACTTTAAAAAATGTTAAACAGGAAAAAATATTTTGCAGGCTCTAGCTCTAAAAAGTGTCCGTTGTTATAGTCCGAACCACTATAAGCATTAGAAAGCCATTTATGCCCAATAAATGAATGGAATGTCAATGTCAATTTTGTTTCTGAGTTCCAAATTGAGCTTGTTTAAAAAAGGGGAAATTTCTTCCAGCACACGACGATCCAAACTGAGTCAATTGTTTATGTGTCCTGGCTGGTAGACGCAACATTTTCGTTGCTTGCTGCCGCAGTAGACGGCCCCTGTAACACCTCGCAAAGCACGTCAATTGAGCACAGATGATGTTCCACGCTGTCCGCAGCCGGTGCTGGGGCAGCCTGTGCGCCGTCCAAAGCATGGGTGTCAGTGGAGGAGCCGGTGTCCACACCAACAGGTGGAGTTACTACCTGCGGTGGCTGAAGGAATGCCGCCATCAACATTGGAATACGCTGGTGACATTGCAGAACATGGGCCGTTATCGGGTCCAGTAGAGCATTCACGTCCGGTTGCGCACATGATGGGAGTGTCAAACAAAGGTCTAACACGCATTCTTCTCCGCAAAACAGGCATCAGAGGACAGGTAAGATGCAGTCCATCCAGACTGGTCGAAATGACAGGAACCAAGAGGCACTTAGTTCTCTCAGGCGAGGCGTGCCTAGGTATTGTACATTCGGTCTTGGTATTTTCGTTCCAGGAGTGCTTTTTCCATCTCCTTTGTGACTGGGACGTCCATTGCGTAGCAGATAGAAGACAATCAGGATACCTGCTATTAGAAACAGGATCAGCGGGACACCTCCGAAGATGCTTCCGAATACGGAGTGTATGAAGTTTGGTATAACTCCAAGTACCGTCTGAAAGGTGCTTGGAAGTCCAGAACCTATGGTCTTAAATAGGTGGACAATGCCAGACGTATCAGACATGTTAAAGATACGATTTACCATTTCTATGAAATGGAAAGGGCAGTTTGTATTAATAAGCGCCTATATCTCAGCTGAAGACCTTGCGATCTCGAGTTCAAAAGTCTCTCGAGCGGAGGTGAAGGACACAGACTTCTGTAGAAGCATGGCTTTCATTCCGCCTAGAGTATCAAACCATATTAAAGAAACATTCAGTGAAGTCGATAACGGCGCCTCCCTGACTGTATGAGTCAGTGGAAACAATACTTGCATACAACAAGCAACCCTGGAGCTCACGGTTACCAGATATGCGATGCCCGGGAGCATTCCACAGCAGCCTTGATTGTTCAGCATTAAGTAACTCACATTCGAAAGTATCCCAAACGCTGGAGTAATCATGGCAGCTGGGGCACCCCTCAGATAACAGGACAGGTTTGCCACAGAACCATTACAAGCCCCGTGCAAAAGAATGTCCTGGCATGTGAGTGATCCACTTAAAGCGCTCTCACAGTTTGTACCACTGAGAAACACTTCTCGATCCCCACTCCGGCATCAAAATCTGTATGGTAATTCCCAAGATTCCTTAATGTATTCCTTACCCAATTTTTCATATTTGCCTGCCTGGTTTTGTTCGAGGCAATATTGAAACTGAAAAGTAGTGACCGGTAGATTTATGTGGCCATGGATTAGCCATTCTGTGTGTGGTGATTCTGCCACTGTGAATGGTAATCTATCCAGTTTTTCGATATGCAGCATTGTATATTCTCCTCCCCTTTGTGCCATTTCTATCTGTTTATCTGTTAGATTGTATTCAGAAAACAGAGACGTACTGTTGATAAAACGCCAAGGCACATAGCCTGCACGCAAAGATTGCAGCGTCTAGCTCAATAACATTATAGAACGTAATTGAGATTTCCCGTGTTGTATATGGCCAAATCTTGTTCCAGAATGTCTATCACAGAAGATACAATGTTGCCCAAGGAATATATCCTGGCGGTCAATGTAGTTAACCCATTGTCTACCACTGCTAGAGATTTCTCTAAGTTATTACGGTCTATTTCCCGTATTCTTTCTGCAGCTTCTTGTTGGGATATTTTCCAATTTTCATTGTAGGCAGCATAAATGCCAGCATATATGAAACGTTTTTGGCGTGGTTTCCTGGGACCTAGTAAAAAATCCCTAAGATCCATGTCCTTTGTGAGTAAAGATAAGTGTTGTTTCACTTCTGTGAGTGTTGAGGTTTCTAGCTAATTAAGGCACAACTTCCCAACACTATAGGACGTCACTACCCCTGGATGTTGTCTCTGTAACATAACGCGGATCTGGCCTATGGATTGTGAACCCTTCGGTTTTACCCATAAATCTTTCCTGACAACTATTGGTGTCTGTGGGCCAAATCAACCATTTCTTCCAATCAGGGTCTGATCTATTGTATTGTATAATGTCATCTAATGCAATCCCTGTTTGTGATGTATCGTTTCCCTCGGTGTTTGATGGAGTCGGCAGCTCGAGGTGTGTTCAAGTCTTTATTCTTGGCTAGTCCAAGGCAAGACGTCTGTTGCACTGTCTCATTCAAAAACATGATCTGCTGAGGGATGAGGCATGCTCTAAATAAAGCTTCTGTCCCCTGCACTTGCCATTCTCTAGTACCCCAGACTGATTTTAAGTCTATGGTGTCCTTCCATAAGTCGTAACCTTGTTCAGACAACTGGGCAATAAATGATGCAGAGTAAATCTGTTTGGTGTTTGTTAACATATTTTTCTGTGCTGATGTTGGTGCAACCTTATAATAATATGAGGCTGGGTCAGACATATTAAACCCAGAAAAATATGGAAACTTCTGTGCAAATGTTTTTGAACTGCCTTTCGGCGGTGTTGGACAATGTTCCCACTGGTGGTATGTGAACACATTTCTAGGATTAGCAGATTTATGCAAAAAATGATGACCATAATGTTGATAACAATACATTGATTCATAATCTGCTGAGCTCTCCAATATTTCACTATTAGAAAATGCAGCAGATTTTTCTAAATCAGACAACATGCTATTCACAGTATCAAAGTCCCAATCATCGGAAAATGTACTTGAGGTAATGATATCACTTAATGATATTTTGAATAAATGTGGAATTTTTAAAATTTCCGTCCGGCAAAATATATCGAAATCAACCTTGTCCCAAACTATACCATCTGGTACAGGAACTGCTGTAATGTTCACTGATGACCAGTCTCTTTGTTACTCGATGAGATGATTGGTGTGGTTTTAAAATTATATTCACCTTTTGGGCTGCAGAGTTTTGTCGAATGTATTGTCCACTAATAAGCATGTTAAAATCTATAACTAAGTCGAACCAGAAAAGAAAGAAAAGAATCCCGGAAGTTACCCATAGTTCTACCCATGGTGATACCAGGTAAGTCTTTCTAAGAAAGTTCATAAAGTGTTTAACTTGCTGCTTGCATGATTTTTGGGCTGGCGTCGTTTCAGGTTCACTTGGATCCAAAGAAAACGTATCAAAGTTTATGAAATAGCCAGAAGCAGTTCGATCAATTGTTGGAATTGCATCGGGATTTGTTGTAATTGTACTTTGCTCTTGTCGAGGCATGTTGACGTAGACATCTGTATTTGGTCTTATAGCAATGTGTGTGTTATTTTGTTGAGTTTGATTTTGAAGTTGGACTTCAGGTTCAAGAGGAACAAGTTCCAAAGCATTGTTGCACAGTCCTTCATTCCGTAAAGGAGGCTCTTCGAACGTGATGAGTCTTTCTGTTTGAACCTCTTGGATTGTAGCGAGAGGAGGGCGTCTGCTACATTGGAGTCCACGTGGCCTACTGCTTAGTATCGGCCACATAGTGTGGTTTGATTAAGTCAATTGACACAAATCTTTTCTCCTTTTTTCCGGCAAGAGGCGGTAGAAGTGCAGTTCTTGTTCCTTTGACTGCTAGGGACCAGTACAGGCTTTCTGTAGGATGGCCCAAATTCTTTCTTGTCCGCTATTTCTCTCTGACCAGATCCCCGACTTTAGGGATCCAGACAGGTCTTGCCGTGACTGATTTGACTTCCCCAGTGGCGGTCTGTTTCAGGTGGACGTTACTTTGTTGTGTCCTGGATTCATTTAGATCCTGTAAAACAGCCGAACGATCATGGATGTCAAAAGGCTTTTCATCCGCCACTGCGCCTTCACAATCAAGATCAGGTACCCACATTCCTGTCCCAAATAGGACCTTATATGGAGTGACACCCCCTAGAGAACTTCTTGGCATATTGTTAAGGGCCCGCTGGACCCCATAAAGATGTTTTACCCAACTTTCACCCGTGCCTAATACTCTAGTTGTTAAAGATTGCTTTAAGACTCGGTTTTTTCTCTCCACGACCGAATTTCCCTCGGGATGGTACGGAGATGAGTACTGCAATGCTACACCCAAACTTCCCATTGCCTCCTTGTAAGCCCGAGAGCTAAACGCAGGGCCCTGGTCAGAATGTAGTGTGCCAATAGCGTATGTTCCTATGAAGACTCGCAAATCTTTTATAACAGTTCGAGCGTCGGCGAGCGCTGGGGCCACACCCATAGGAATCTCGAGCAGGAGTCCACTCATACCATTATATATCTTTTAGCCCCATCTATTTTTAAGGGGCCGCAGTGGTCTAGGTAGACACACGCTAGTGGTTTGTCAGCTATTAACAACGGTGTCTGCGCAGGACGTGTTACAGTGGAACCTTTCATCTGCTGGCAGATGTCGTATTTCAAGACATAGTCTTTAGTCTGCTTTGTTAATCCAGGCCACCAGTAGCGTTGTTTCAATAAGGAAACAGTTGCCGTAACTCCTGCATGTGCAGAACCTATCCCTTCGTGTGCTGCTAGAATTAAACCTAACCTACGATCCATATTTGGAATTACTCTATCCCCCACTCCAGGAATCTGAGCAAATGGAATGTTATTGGCATCTAACTTGTAGGAGTACTTGAGTGGAAATCTTTTTGGTAATGCTGCTGCTGTTCTTGCGTGAAGCAATAACAGCTACCATAATCTCACCGTCTATTCTCATTTTAGAACAAGTGATTGCAGCTACGGAAGCCGTACGTACAGCCCCCTTTGCGGCTTCATCAGCCAATGAATTCCCTTCAACGTGAACGCCATCACGCTGATGACTCAGTGTGTGTATCACGTGAGTCCTTGGTAGTTCGGATTTCAACCTCACTACCTGTTCCCATAGCATTTTATGCTTAATTGTGCCACCTTTTGCGTCTTTGAGCCTGTTTTGAACCCAGTATTGCAAGTATTCATTGTAAGACTGCACACAGTAAAAGGAATCGCACACAATTAGTGTGGGGAATTCTCAATCCATATTTACAAGTGCCAGTATCAGTGCTTTTAATTCTGCCAACTGTGCCGTGCAATCTCCTAGAGATTGCGTTTTTGTGGAACTCGGATGGAACTTTCCATCCCGTATGCGACCTTTAACGATAGCACATGCTGCGCTATATTGTTGCTTACTCCCTATGGCCGGTTGAGCAGATCCGTCAGTGTAAATGATATATTCATACTGATCCAGAGGCATTATTTCATTAGGTAGAGGATATTCTTGTTCGTATTGCAGGAATGCTTGTGTCTTTAAATTTGGGTCGTACCTGTATTCTACACCTGTTGCAGTGAGAGAATTAGCCCATTGTATCCATATTGGATGTAAGGCTTTAGAGTTAGGGACGCTTGCTTTTGTTTCAGCTTCTAAGGCTGGGACTGGAGTCACGACTATTATTCGTTTCCCCTGAGCCAGTGCTCTTTCTCTCACTACTGCAGTCTGTACCGCTGTCAGAATCTTTTCAGTGGATGCGAAGCGCATCTCAGCATTTGTGTACAAATGTGATTTGTATGCAATTGGTACTGTTTCACCTTCATTATATGTTAGATAGGTGTACCCTGATTGACCCGCGATTATACGGATCACCAGGTTGCGTACGTTTACGCATGTCTGTGTGTTTGGAAGCTATCATGTCAGCTTGTAAGGAACGAAGTGTATCTGTGTGTTCCTGTGTCCAATTTCTGGATGAGAAATCAGGTTTAATTAAATCGTAGAAAGGTTTTACTCTTTCTGCGTAATCCAAAATGTATGTTCGACCAAAATTTAGGAATCCCAGTATTGACTGTAGATTTTTCAATGATTTCGGAGGTTGGAGCAGCGCACATTTTTCTAAAAAATTGGCTGCCAGGCTCTTTCCTTCACTTGAAAGCTCATATCCTAAAAACAGGACACTGAGGTGGGCGATTTTTGATTTTTTAAAGTTAAATGTGTAGCCCTCAGATGCAAATCCCAAAATTATGGTATTCACTCTGTTCAAGTGTTCCTCCAGGTCATCGTCCGTCAGATAAATATCATCCACATAGGACAATGCCTCTTCATCCAAATTTTGAAGTAACTCTGGTACCCTTGCAGAAAACAACCCCGGGCTGTTCTTATACCCTTGGGGGAGTCACCGAAATTGACGCTAGGACCCTTGCACTGAGAAGGCTGTTAAATACCTGCTTTCAGGTGCTATATTTTGGCAGAAAAATCCATTTGAGCTATCAAGTGTTTTATATTTTTTCCGCACAATGTTATTCATTAATGCGGCACTGTGTGCATTTTGGACTGCAAATGTCTTAGTGCAAGTGTTTAAATGTCTGTAATCTAAAACTAGACAATATGTATTGTCAGGGTTCATGACAGGAAACAAAGGATTGTTCATTTGAGAGGTGCAAGTTTCAATCACCCCTTGGTACTCAAGTTGATCTAAGATCTCCCTGACCTGTTTTTTAGCTTCTTGCTTTATTGGATACTGCCTCTGTGCAGTTGGAGTATTTTTTAAAGGAATAATGTGGTGGGTTGAATCTTCATCCCATCCAACATGGTTCTTATATAATGCTGGAGCTTGGGCTACCGCCCACTCCTGCGCCTATGTCTGTTGCAAATGTCTGGGAATATCGTCTGAGAATGCCGGAAGAATTACCGTTTCTCCTTTAGGGCAATCCATGACGAATGCTGGCGGCCAATCTTGTTCAGCTAATAAAATATCATAGCCAAACGTAAGGTTCTCCCAAAAGAGACCTCTCACTTTCCTACTTTTGTCCCCCTCCATTTGGAGCGTTATTTCATATACTTTATGTGGGACACTTACTCTAGTATCAGGTGTTTCCACCGTGATATAATCATTCAAGTCCGCTGTCACCAGAAATTCCAACAGGTTCTGGCGAGCTATTGTTATTTCTGCCGCACTGTCTAGCATCGTCAGAGCCCATTCCCCGTTCAGTAGTCGAGTCCTCAGAATTCTGGGCATGTCTGAACTTTAGACCTGCAACTTTCTTCTTTTTAAACTGTGGCTTTTGCTTTGGTTTTTCTTCTTTTTTAGAAGTGTAATCTTGAGCGTGCTGCTTGTCTCTGGACTTTGTACGCTCTTCTTGTCTTTCTGACCGTCCTTCCCTCTCGGAGTTTTTCGATGAACCCTGAAAGGAACGAGAGGAACGTGTATCAATATCCTGATACCTGTCAGGTTTCCTAATATTATGTCTATTCCTACAGTTATACCTCTTTTCAGAGGGCTCCTGTGGAGGAGATCTACCTCTTAATTGAGATCTGTTTCCTTTAAAGTTTTGTTGTTTTTTATTATCCCACTTCTTTTTAGAAGAAGCAGGTGTCTGCTTGGAAGTGTCCTTTTCAGGACTGCTCATCAGTTGTGGTTTTAAAGATTTCCCACCCAAACTGTCTCTGCCTAATTCTGCATATGCAGTTTCAATTATTTTGGGTAGTTCGTGTTGTTGATCTAACGGACTGAACTCCCTTAGGCGTTGGCGGATTGCCACTAAAGCTGCTTCCCCTTTAATATTAGCTAGTATTATGGCTGATACCTGGTCATAGTTACCTAGTAACTTCATCCCTAAGTTCAGAGCAGGTTCTGCTCCGTACTCGTTTTGTATTTGTCTTAATACGTCTGGTACCACCACAAATGAAGGAATACCATGAGTCCTGGTATAGATGGCAGCAAAGACTGTACCCCATGTGGTACAATCCTCTACTTGTGGTGTTATCCCCATGGGCAAGCAGATTGTTAGCATTCTGTGTTTTTCATACGGGGTAGTATTCGGGAATACTGCCTCGAGCTGAGTTATTTTCTGAGCTACCCAGAATGGCATTTGTTCATGTTTAGAGGGCATTTTGCCCATTACCACGTGTAACGTTTGTAGTGTTATTTTAGTTGCTGTACCCTGAGATTGAGTTCCATTTGTTGCAACTGTTGTTGGCTGGACTGTAAAAGTCCTCATGACGAATTGCGTCAAGTTTCTGTAGATTTTAATTAAATCTTTGTGTTGTATAAGTAAGTCTGCCTGTGGCAGTGTGTCAATGTCAGGATGTGGTGTGTAAGCCGCTAATATCGGCCATATTGCCAATTCTCCTCCGAGCGGGCCTAATCTTACTCTTCTTATGTGGGGTAGGGCGCCTTTCCTTCTGTGTAAGAGTGAAATGTCTGTGTTCTTGCATCTGCTGCTGGGAATGTAACCCACAAATAAAATACCTCTGTTCTGTTTGATTCGTGTGCCTCAATCGCGAAAACTACTAAGTCACCCCTAGCTGATAAACCATTTTCTAACAGTTTCAGGGTGATTGTATGTCGGAATTTTGGTGCAATTTGTATTGCGTCCCCATCTTCTTCTCCTGCTGAGATGTGCAGATCCACTACAGTGTTATCTCCTGTCTCAGTCATTTTTGTAAAGAAGAAATTTGTTCAAGGGAACTAAGATAAAGGTTTTGATGCACAATTTTTAGGAACACTGTGTCCCTCAAGCTTGATTAACCAACAGCCAATAAATAGGATTTTTCGCCTACTCAGCTGTGGCGGAATTTGTGTCCACCCACTCCAGACGTCTCTGGTGTTTGTGAGTAGGGGTCTCTGAGAATAGCACGACTGAACTACTCAGATTCTACTGTTAAATAAGAACCCAACCAACGTTGGGCGCCATGTCGTGTAGTTCCTATATATCCTATACAGGATCTGCGCGTTAGGATAACATAAACTGTGGGTTTGGTGGCAGACTGGTTCCGAGCACCCCCACCGGATACGTTAGCCTGTTTGTATTAGTTAGCTCACAGTGCCCATAGAATCTCCTCTTATCGGGGAGAGAATAGTTTCTGGCAATCTCAGAACATGACAACCCTGATCCCCCAGGATCGTGGAAACAATATACTACTTTTCGCTCAGTCACTCGTGCTCACTTAGTTTGTCTCAGAGATACACAGAATAAACAGTCTGGGCGTTTCAATAAGGATTTATTGAACAGTTGTTATTCTAGTGTAGAATATATGAGCTGCAATAACCATTAGACAGTAGCAGAGATATATGATTAGCAATACTACGAAAGTAAAGGGATGGTAAAGTTCTACCATCTTGCAGAAATCATGAATACATACATGTACATAAAACACATGATAAAAAGTGCGTACTGAAAGTGCGTACTCCTACGATGTCTCCCTAACTAGATGTACCTAAATGTACCTAGCGTCTGTGTAGGTGTTTTCCTAGAATCCCTCTAGGATCTAGTCCACCCCATTACCTGAGAGTTTAGAGAATGTGGGACCCCGTCCTGGTCTCGAGTTGGACACCCCGCGAGGGATGTTAGACCACTGCTAGCTGGAGCGTCTGCATGCAGGAACCTCAGCGTCTCTGGTCAGTGTGTCAGCCGGGAAGTCACGGTCTCCTCTGTCTCTCTAAGCAAGACATGATGTATATATACCCACAGGTCTCCCCAGGGGTCCTACCTTGCTTAGTTACTGTGTCGGCCTAAAGGATGAGGTCGGGCTTGAACTTTAACATAGATATTATAGAGGAGATGTTCGTCCTGCTGTGAGTCCTGCTGTGCTTCCAAGAAGCCTCATGCATAATGTATAAGTTTCGAACCAGGGAAAAACCCGCGTTCTGAATGCAGTGTCGTATCTAGGTAAAAGGTCAGTCCCTATTAACCGTTATGTATGTAATGTAGGGAAGGATATAGGTGAAAGGTTGCAGTGTTACCTGCGCCTATATAGGGTACCTATATGGAATATAACACTGATCAGTTGTTGCAGCAGGACAGAAAAAAATAATGATGTGCATCCTAGCGCATCTAAGATTATTTTAAAAGAAAACTATGTTGTTTCACAAGCCCAGGCTTCATTTCACATAGAAATAATGGCCTTGCTATCTGACCTTCATTTCATATAAAAGAAAAATGTACTTATCTTGGGTAACAATATTTCTGGTGGATGCTACATCTTCCCACAGGTTCATCACCGTATCACTATCCCCAGGTACCAGATTAGATGTGAAAAATATTTGTTTTGATCATAGATCATATTATGTATGAGTTCATTTCTATGAATATGTTTTTATTGTATCTTTATAGATGGTTTGTGAATCTGCTGAGGGGAGGAGTAATCTATGTATGAGGCCTGAAGGTGGTGGTGATTCCACTGAAATGCGTCGATGGATTGGAAAGGCACGATTTATGGTGCACCAGTGGTCCTTATGTTATGAATGAATTTCACGGGCAGCGAGTGACATTAAAGGTAGAGGTGCATTCATTAAAAGATTAACTGTGTTGTCTTTGGAATATCCTCCTAGGTTTGTATTTTTCATGTGTCCTCTACATTACGTGTGTTTTTAATGATTGTTTTAAAATATAAAAGATTATGTCCATATGTGTTTTTTCAACTTGTTTGTGGTATTCGGTTATGTCATATGCATGATTATGTGTGTAAGTGTTTTAGATTGAATGTGGATTGACTGCATGGGAAATGCAAATGGTACTGTATTTTTGGTTTCACTAAGGGGAGTCTTGTAGACATTTGATTCATATAACCCTGTTCCCTTGGTGCGAGGATTTACTCTATTTTGTCTAGATGCCATGAGAAACGTTAGCACTATGTCCAAGTCACACTCTGGGATAATGTTATGTTATGTTAAAATGTTTCTAAAGCACTCGAATACCCATGGGTGTCTTGGCGCTAGTTGGGAATAGCAGTACAGGTGAGAGCAGAGGAAGACTAGAGGTTAAAAAGCCAGGTTTTTGTTAGTTTTCTAAAACTCAGTAATGTGGGAGCTGCTTTAATATTTATAGGCAGACTGTTCCAGAGAGCCAGGGCTTCAGAGGAAAAGCAACTGCCTCCCCATTTGAGTCTCTTAAACCTGGGACGAGAGACCGTCAGGGAGTTTTTAGATCGTAGGTCTCTATTGGGTATGTACCAGGAAAGGGACTGTTTGAGGTAACTAGGACCTAGATCATGCAAGGCTTTATGGGTGAGGCATAATGCCTTGAATTTAATACGGTTCTTCACTGAAAGCCAGTGAAGCTCCTTAATGGAGGCTGAAACCGGATGGAACTTGGGAAGATCAAAAATAAGCCTGGCCGCCGCATTCTGCACGCTTTGGAGTTTCTCCACGTATTGTTTTTGGAGTTTATCAAAAAGTCAGTTACAGTAATCCAATTTCGTAAGTATTAATAAGAAAATTACTGTTTTTCTGGAGTTAAGAGGAATAAAAGGAAGAATCTTCCTGATGATTCTCAAAGTGTTGAAGCTGGAAGAGACAACTGAGCTGATATGCTTATTAAAGTTCAGTTTGTCATCTATGGTTATGCCTAAATTCTTTGCTTTTTGGACTGGGATTGGGAGGGTTCCCAACTCTGCTGGCCCGCATGCTGCGCTCCAAAACTGAGGTTTATTACCAAAGAGTATCACCTCTGTTTTCTCGGAGTTTAGTTTGAGGCAATGCATTCCCATCCAGTCACTAACAGCTCTCATACAGTTGTGAAACTGAGAGATAGTGACTTCTGTATTGTTGGAGGCCGATACCATGATTTGAGTATCGTCTGCATGAGATGTGGGGGAAAATCCAAAAGATCTAATCAGGGAGGCCGATTCTGAAACATAAACATTGAAGAGCAGAGGGCTTAGGGAAGATCCCTGAGGGATCCCGCACGGAAGAGAAAAAGGAGTTGGATGAAAATTTCTCCAGCATAACTAAATGACTTCTGTCTGTTAGGAATGATTGGAGTAGGGCAAGGGCTTTATCAGCAATGCCCAATTTTTTGAGGCGGCTGACAAGAGTGACATGATCAACCGTATCGAAGGCCGCCGACAGGTCAAGGAGAATAAGTGCTGCAGAGCCTCCTTTGTCCAAGATAGTTCTTAATTCATCTGTGGTTTTTATTAATACCGTTTCAGTACTATGTTTGGCCCTAAAGCCGAACTGAGAAGGATCCATCAGATGGTTTTCCTGAATGAACTGTGTTAGTTGTGCGTTAATCAATTTTTCCACTATTTTGGCTGGGAATGGTAACCTAGAAATAGGACGGTAGTTGGCTGGATTATCAGGATCTAGGTTGGGCTTCTTAAGAAGTGGCAAGATAGAGGCCTTTTTCCACAGATCAGGAAAGGTACCAGTGCTAAACATCCCGTTGAAGATGTTAGCTTGAAATGAAGCAATCAGAGCCAGAATCTGTTTTAATATGGAGGGGGCAATGGTTATAAGGTAATCCTGACTTTGTAGAATTAAATAAATTAAGAACATCTGCAGTAGTGGTAGATGAAAATTGGGTGAAGTTGGATGGAGGAATTAAACTAATCGAAGCTTGGACTGTCGTGGGACTGATGCTAAGGTTGATGTCATTGGAGGCAGAGAACTGGTTGTAAATTTGTGCAACTTTATTGCGAAAATGAGAAGCTATTTCCTCACAGAAAGATTGACTAATGTTGCTACCTTTAGTGTCTGGGACTTAAGTAAGTTTATTTATTACCTGAAAGAGTTCTCTGGGAGAGTTCTTGGATGCTTCTATTTGCTGCGTAAAAAAGGACGACTTTTCCTTACTGATGGCTGCTTTATAGTTAGCCAGGGAATGATTATATATTAGTTTGTCCGAAGGGTTGTAGTTTGATCTCCATATTCTTTCCAGTTTTCTACATTTCTGTTTTTGAAGACGAAGAGCGTCTGTGAACCAAGGTGCGGATTGTTTAAGTTTGTGTTTACTACCACATTTTTTTGGAACAGCTTTTGAGATGGCCGAGTTGAGCCAATTGGTATAGGCAGCTGTGGCCCGATTCGAGTCGAGCAGCTGGGGAAATGTTGCCTGGGACAGATGTTGTTCCAAAATGTCGAAATTAGTTTTAGACAAGAGATAGAATGGCAAATTGTTGGAATCTAGGGAAGGAGACTGACAGTACAAAAAAGAACTGCTTTATGGTCGGACCAAGTAAGTGGAAGGGACTCTTTGACAGAAATGAAATGGTTATTGGAGAAAATCGCATCCAGAATGTGACCACAATTATGAGTAGACTGATGTATTAATTGTGGGAGGTTGAAAGCATTCATAATGTCCAGAATAGCCTCCATGTCTTTATCCTCTATGCAGTCTAAGTGGAAATTGAAGTCCCCAAGTATCGTATAATCGCTCTTGCACGCCCCCCCCTCAACCAGCGTATGAATCTATTGAAGAAAGTCATGTCTTGAGCCTGGGGGACGATAAATGAGCAGGCCTTTAAAAGAGTAGTTGTTAGTCAATTTGAGGCTAAAGGATAAAAATCTGCATTCTGAGTTAGGTGTGGAGTCTGTTTTACATTTGAAGTGACTTCTGTAAATTATCCCCAAACCGCCACCTCTTTTTCCAACTGTGTCTGCTCTTGTCATTGAGGAGCCTTGTGGGGTTGTATTAGCAGGTCAGGGCTGGAAAAATTATTAGCCCATGTTTCTGTAATGAATAGGACATCTAGTTGTTGATTCTCAATGAACTCAGCGACCTCAAGGGCAAGCTTCACTAGGGACAGCGCGTTGATCATGGCCAGGTGGAATTTGTGAATGGTGAAATGCTGAGTATTATTAGAGCGAGCCTGTTTTACATTAGATAACAGCTTGAGGTTAGTGACCTGAAAACCACAATTGTGACACTGAAAACTAGAGAGATCTTGACTAAGATCAACTCGAAGGCAGCAGTGGTCAGTTTTATTAAAATATTGAAGGGCCTTACCTGACCACATAACCCTGGTCTCTTTATCTTGAGAAAAACGGGCAGCATTTCTGGTGCTCAGCGCGATCCGGGCGCCGACGGGTTTGCCTGTGGCGCCACTTTGGCGCACCAGCGGCACGCCCGCTGCGCGCGTCTGCTGCGCGTCCGACCCTGCATGTGGCTTTGTAGCTGGCCGGGCGCTATTCTGACCTGTGACCCGTAGCCCCCCGCCGGAAGTCAGGCAAGTCAGGCAAGGGGGAGGGACCGCTTCCCTCCGCACAATCGGCAATGCTGCGTCGGACCGGGGAAGCGTTGAAGCTAGTTTACACTGCAAAAGCAGGTAAGAGCAGTTTAAGTTTAAAATACACAGTTAAAATAAATGCTGTTAAAATAAATGCCAATAAAAGTTAAAGGTAGTAAAAACCTAATTTGTGCGCAGTGCCGCTTCCACTATAGGCAGACGGCACTACGCTAGTCAGGGTTCCTCTCACCTTCTGCACCCATTGCGCGTCCGGCCCAGCATGTGGCTTTGTAGCTGGCCGGGCGCTAATCTGACCTGTGACCCGCAGCCCCATGCCGGAAGTCAGGCAAGTCAGTCAAGGGGGAGGGACCACTACCCTCCGCACAATCGGCAATGCCGCGGCGGACTGGGGAAACGATGAAAGGAGTGAGGGAAAATGGTACAGTAAACCTTGCATGAAGCACTCCTTGCAAACAGTTCAGTGAGAAGGCGTCCTCATGGGACTGGGTGGAGGAAGGTACAGAGCAGGGAACAGAGTGTTTCCTGTGTAAGGCTGTGACCAACTGGCCAATGCAATGCAGGACAGTCCGAGATGGGACATAGTCACTTTGAGGTGGAGTTCTCATTTGTGATCCCCCAGGGACAGGCAACTTAAGGCATCTGCCTTCCCATGGGCAGTGCTTGCCAGATAAGCAGCCACGCAAGCATAAGGCCTCCCAGCACAGCATTCAGAAACCCAAGCAGCCCAACCTTTTGAGATAATGGAGTGCAGTGGTACTCTCTGAGAGGATCTGCCCGATATGACCCAACATGGATTGAAGAAACGCCTTCAGCATCAATCAAACAACACTCACCTCCAGTACATTCGTGTGAAGTCCTTGTTCTGACTGGGACGAAAGGCCTTACAACATAAGTTCCCCCAGAGGAGAGCCATTGTTGGTGTCTGTAACAGTAGTCTGCGGAGGAGTGAAGAGACCGCACACCATGAGGGTAGAGGGTCACACCCACCAATCAAGTTTTGAAAGAGCACAGTGGACATCTGCAGCCACGCACAGACACTCCCCTGATTCAGGTGGAACGTCTGCTGGTTGGTGGAGAAGCCCAACTGATGGAGTAGTAACAGTGTGCACTCCAGGTGGTCTGAGACCAGTACTTGGGACCCTGCTTTCACAAGGCAATTATTCAAGTGCAAAAGTTCATGGACTTCCTACTTCTTGAGTGAAGCCACTTTCACAGCCAGGACTTTGGTGAAGGCTTGCGGGCGGTCATGAGATCAAATGGTAGTATTGCGAATTGATAGTGCCTGGGACCAAAGCGTGAAGCAGCGGTATTACTTGTGAGCAGAAAGGATTAGCTGGTGGAAAGCAGTAATCTGGAAAACCAGGGACACCATTTTATCATAATCTCACAGCATAGAAGACCCAAATCCAGGACCGCATTTTGGATGTGTCCTGAGAAAAACAGATTCAGACGCCTCTGTTACAGAATAGATCTGAGTTCAGGAGAATCCAGTTTCCCTCTCCTTTATGATCAACATTTCTATGGCCACTTTTTGAAGCAATGTACAAACTTCCATCTCCAAAATCGAGGCATGGGCTGGAGTGCATTTCCTGATGGAAGGCGGACGATCTGAAGGAAGGGGATAGGAAGTGGAGGGCATAACGTTTGCAGAACAACTAGAGCAGGGGAGGATGTGGCCTTACGGCTAGAGCGGTCGACTTTAAAGCTGGGGAACCGGGTTCAAGTCTCGGCAACGACTCTCAACATCCTGCGATTCTGGGAAAATCACTTAATCTCCCCCTGCCTCACAAAAATGAATGTGTCCGTCTGTAACAAAACTGGTGCTCACGTAAAGCGCTCTGATACCTGATATCTTCGGGTTGAGTTTGCGCTATATAAAACAAAATTTTTTTTTTTTTTAAAAAGGCACCCAGTGATTTGTAGTTGTCAGACCCCATTTGAGGGACCACAGGGCAAACAGGTGCTACGGGTCCTCAACCGTGGTAACTGAGATAGTTTTTGTCTGGTGTCTGTTCTACTTTGGCTCTTCAAACTGGCCATGGACACCCTTTCTGCACTCTTTCTGCTTTCTGCACTTCTTCTCTCTCTTCATCTCTCTCTCTCTCCATCTCTCTCTCTCTCCATCTCTCTCTCCCCCTCTCTCTCTCTCCCTCTCTCTCTCTCTCCCTCTCTCTCTCCCCCTCTCTCTCTCCCCCTCTCTCTCCTCTCTCTCTCCATCTTTCTCTCTCTCTCCATCTTTCTCTCTCCATCTCTCTTTCGCTCCATCTCTCTCTCCCTCTCCCTCTCTGTCTCCATCTCTCTTGGTCTCCATCTCTCTCTCTCTCGCTCTCTCTCCATTTCTCTCTCCATCTCTTTCCCCATCTCTCTCTCCATCTCTTTCCCCATCTCTCTTTCCATCACTCTCTCTCGCTCCTTCACTCTCTCTCCATCTCTCCCTCTCTTTCCATTTCTCCATCTCTCTCTATCCCTCTCTCTCCATCCCTCTCTCTCTCGGTCTCCCTCCCTCTCTCTCTCTCTCTCTCTCTCTCTCTCTCCATCTCTCTCCCTCCATCTCTCTCTCTCTCCAGCTCTCTCACTCTCCCCGTCTCTCTCTCCCCATCTCTCTCCCCATCTCTCTATCTCTCTTACCCATCTCTTTCTCTCCCCATCTCTCCCTCTCCCCACCTTTTTCTCTCTCCCCATCTCTCTCTCTCTCGCCATCTCTCTCTCTCCCTCTCTCTCCATCTCTCTCTCTCTCTCTCGCTCTCTCTCCCTCTTCAGCTCTCCATCTCTCTCTCTCCCTTTCCATCTCTTTCTATCTCTCACTCTCTCACTCTCCCCCTCTCTCTCTCTCTCTCTCCCTCTCTCCTCTCTCTCTCTCACCATCTCTCCCCCTCTCTCACTCTCACTCACTCTCTCTCCCTCTATCTCCCTATCTATCTCTCTCTCTCTCCCTCCATCTCTCTCTCTCCCCATCTCTCTCTCACTCTCCCCGTCTCTCTCCCCCCATCTCTCAAGCACTCTTACCCATCTCTTTCTCTCTCTCCCCATCTCTCCCTCTCCCCATCTCTTTCTCTCTCTCCCCATCTCTCCCTCTCCCTCTCTCTCCCCACCTTTTTCTCTCTCCCCATCTCTCTCTCTCTCTCTCTCTCTCTCCATCTCTCTCTCTCCATCTCTCTCTCTCTCTCTCGCTCTCTCTCCCTCTTCAGCTCTCCATCTCTCTCTCGCCCTCTCTCTCTCCATCTCTCCCTCTCTCTCTCGCCAGCTCTCCCCCGCTCTCTCGCCAGCTCTCCCCCGCTCTCTCTCTCCCTCTCTCCCTCTCTTTCCCTCCCTTTCTCACCCTCTCTCTCCCCCCTTTCTCACTCACTCTTTCCCTCCCTCTATCTCCCTATCTATCTCTCTCTCTCCATCTCCCTCTCTCCCTCTTTCTCTCTCCATCTCCCTCTCTCTCTCTCTCCATCTCTCTCTCTCTCTCTCCATCTGCCATCTTTCTCTCTCTCTCTCCATCTCTCTGTCCCTCTCTAGCCCTCCATCTCTCTCTCTCTCCCTCTCTAGCTCTCCATCTCTCTCTCTCTCCCTCTCTCGCTCTCCATCTCTCACTCTCTCTCTCTCCATCTCTCTCTCTCCATCTCTATCTCCATCTCCCTCTCCATTTCCATCTCTATCTCTATCTCCCTCTCCATCTCTCTCTCTCTCTCTCCATCTCTCTCGCTCTCTCTCTCCATCTCTCCCTCTCTCTCTCCATCTCTCCCTCTCTCTACCCATCTCTCCCTCTCTCTCTCCATCTCTCTCTCTCTCTCTCCATCTCTCCCCCTCCATCACTCCGTCTCTCCATCCATCTCTCCATCTCTCTCTCTCCATCTCTCCCTCTCTCTCTCCATCTCTCTCTCTCCATCTCTCCCTCTCTCCCTCCCTCTCTCTCTCTCTCCAGTTGCGGCTCGCTTGACACGTGGGTGGGGGGGGTCGCGCTGGGTTTTGCGCAGGGGGGGTTTAAAAAGAAAAAACCTTAGCTCACCGGATCCCGTGCTGCCTCCGCTCCTGGCCGAGGCCCGCGCCCGGGTTTTCCTGCTGCTTTCCTGCAGGAACAGGAAGCAGGCATCCTCCCTCCCCTCTCCTAAGCCAATCACGACGCTGCAATGGCAGCATTGTGATTGGTGCGTACGGCACCCAGGCGGGCGCCTGTAGCCTACATAGAGAAAATGCAGAGTGCGCATGACTGGTTTGGTCGGCCCTAGAGGGACGCCCAAACAGTCAGGGCCCTCAGCATTGGGCAAGCCACTCCTCCCCAACTCGCCCGCCCGCCCCCAACCAGGCATACCATTCTGCTTTCTCGCAGCGCGAGAAGCAGAAACATAAAATTGTATTTAAAATACCATTTTATGTTTCTGCTTCTCGCACTGCGAGAAAGCAGTGGGGCGACGCTCCTTTGCCCTAATTGAGGAGCCTCCCCTTCTTCTCTCCCTCTTTCTCTCTCCATCTCTCCCTCTCTCTCTCTCTCTCTCCATCTCTCCCTCTCTCTCTCTTCCCCTCTCTCTCTCTCTCTCTCTCTATATATATATATATATATCTCTCTCTCCATCTCTCTCTCGCTCCATCTCTCTCTCGCTCCATCTCTCTCTCGCTCCATCTCTCTCTCTCTCTCCCTCTCTCCCTCTCTCTCTCTCTCGCTCTCTCTCTCTCTCTCTCCCCCTCCCTCTCTCTCTCCATCTCTCTCTCTCCCTCTCTCTCCATCTCTCCCTCTCTCTCCATCTCTCCCTCTCTCTCCATCTCTCCCTCTCTCTCTCTCCATCTCTCTCTCTCCATCTCTCCCTTCCTCCTTCTCTCTCTCTCTCTCCCTCCCTCCATTTCTCTCTCTCTCCCCATCTCTCTCTCCCTCCCTCTCCCTCTCCATCTTTCTCTCCCCCCCTCTCTCTCTCTCTCTCTCTCTCGATCTCTCTCTCTCTCTCTCACTCTATCTCTTGCTCTCTCTCTCCATCTCTCTCTCCATCTCTCCCTCCATCACTCCCTCTCTCGCTCCATCTCTCCGCCTCTCTCTCTCTCTCTCCCTCCATTTCTCTGTCTCTCTCTCTCCCCATCTCTCTCTCTCCCTCCATCTCTTTCTCTCTCTTCTTCCATCTCTCTCTCTCTCCTTCCATCTCTGTCTCTCTCCCTCCATCTCTGTCTCTTTCCCTCTCTCTCTCCCTCTCTCTCCCTCTTCAGCTCTCCATCTCTCTCTTCCTCTCTCTCCATCTCTCTCTCTCTCTCTCTCATCTCTCTTTCTTACTCCCTTTCTCCTCCCCATCTCTCTCTCCCCATCTCTCTCTCCCTCCCCATCTCTCTCTTCCTCTCCATTTCTCTCTCTCCATTTCTCTCTCTCTCTCTCCATCTCTCCCTTCTCCTCCCTCTCTCTCCCTCTCTCTCCCCTCTCTCACTCTCTCTCTCTCTCCCTCCATCTCTCTCTCTCCCTCCCCATCTCTCCCCCTCTCTCTCTCTCTCTCTCCATCTCTCTCTCTCTCCCTCCATCTCTCGCTCTCTCTCTCACCCTTGCTCTCTCTCTCTGAATCTCTCTCTCCCTCTCTCCATCTCTCTCCCTCTCTCCATTTCTCTCTCCATCTCTCTCCCTCTCTCTCTCTCCCTCTGTCCATCTCTCTCTCCCTCTGTCCATCTCTCTCTCCCTCTGTCCATCTCTCTCTCCCTCTGTCCATCTCTCTCTCTCCATCTCTCTCCTTCCATCACTCTCTATCTCTCTCCCCATCTCTCTCTCTCCCCATCTCTCTCTCCATTGTTAGATTAGGTTTGTTAATGCTCATGCAATATCATGTTTTAGTTAGCATTCGCTACTCCATTTTCTTTGCAGGCGCCATTTTAGACTGTTCGAAACTGATCTAGTCTATTTCTGAGAAATGGTCTTTGCTAAGTTCCGTTTCTGAAATGTTAGGTTTTGTTTGGGTAATGAATAGACTGTTCATGTTAACGCATACCTTTCTCACTAGATAGAGAGTCCTCTCCTACTTGTCTGGTGGCAGGCCCAGGGTGAAACGGCCGTGGATTGTATTAGGTTGTGTAAGATATGAGAACCGAAACCTTTTTTTTGTATTTCATTGTCCAGCTGCATCTGTCTGGAAAATTCCACTGTGGGCGTGTCTTGCCCAGCTATGAAATGCACATAATGTATCTCTATGCTCGCTGCTCTTTAGTTAATGTTAATGTTATTGACATTTCTAAAGCGCGAACTGCTACCCGAAGGTGTCCTGGCGCTGCTTGAAATCTTACCTGGGTCCAAAGGCGAGAAAGGGGGGATGCCACAGCGAATGAGCCTAGCCAGCAAAAAGCCACGTCTTCAAAGCCTTTCTAAAGTCCAGTAGGCTTGGCAAGGCTCTAAGATGCATCGGGAGGCCATTCCATGCCTTAGCAGCCCCAACCACAAAGCTTCTTCCCCCAGTTGGCTTTTTTTGCAAAAGGTACCGCCACCAGTTTAGCATCTGAAGAGCTTAAACTTCTAGTTGGTGTGTACCATTGAAATTGCTTTTTAAGATGGTTGGGCCCAGTTCTATAAAGTGCCTTGTGTACTGTACACAGAGCCTTGAACTGTACCCGTTTTCGCACTGGCAACCAGTGAAGCCTTCTGATTTCTGCTGAAATGGAGGCATGTTTGGGAGTGCCTGTCAGCAGTCTGGCTGCTGCGTTCTGCAGGAGTTGCAATTTGTTCATTAGTCCTTCCTGGATGTTGACATATAAACTGTTGCAGTAATCCAGTTTGGACATTACTAGAGCCGTGATGATTAACTGATGACTCTCTTTGGGCAGGATTGGCACATTTTTCTTACAGGCTCTTAGGATGGAGGAGGTAGAAGAGACCACTGCATTCACCTGATCCTTGAGGCTAAGTTTGTTGTCTATCCAGACTCCCAAGTTTTTAGCCTTTTTGACAGGAGTGGGAAGGGGACCTAGTGTGTCTGGCCACCATTCCGGGGTTCAGAAGTTGACATCATTACTGAATAAAACCACCTCCGTCTTACTAAAATTCAGTTTGAGGCAGTTTTGGGCCATCCAGTTACCCCACTGCTATCATGCAATCATGAAATCTGGATGCTATTCCCACTGCAATTCTCCTGGCCTTAGTGACACCCACAATTTGGGTGTCGTCTGCATATGATGTCAAATTGAAACCAAATGATTCAATCAATGGGGCCAGAAGCGACACATATATGTTAAAAGGGTCGGGCTTAATGATGATCCCTGGGGGACCCCACAAGGTAGAGAGTATGGTTTGGTAGCAAATTCGCCTAGGGTGACTGTCTGTTGTCTGTCTGACACAAATGATTTAAGTAGTCTACACGCCATACCATGTACTCCGATCTCTCGCAGCCGGTCCATCAACAGAGCATGATGGACCGTGTCAAAGGCCGCAGAGAGATCCAACATAATCATGGCTGCTTTTCCTCCCTGTTCTATTATGGCCCTGATCTCTTCGGTCGATTTAAGAAGCACAGTTTCCGTACTATGGCTACTACGAAAGCTGTATTGTGTAGGGTCTAATACCTGGGCTTTTTCCATGAAGGAACTAAGTTGTTCATTCATGATCTTCTCTGCAATTTTGCAGGGAAGAGGGAGTCTGGATATAGGTCTGTAATTGTTCACGTTTTTAGGGTCCAGACTTGGCTTTTGAGCAGGGGCAGTATCGATGCCTCTTTCCATAGTTTGGGAAAGTATCCCTCTGTAAACATGGCATTTATAATAGTGGTCAGAGTGAGAACAACAGGCTCAGCTGCTTGTTTTAAAAATGACACATGAACATCACATGAACACGGACGCCACGCTACCATGCCGGCTGACTAATTGTCTGAACTGCTCATGAAACAATATAGAGGACGTTTTTGACTTGGTATTGGTTGATTTCCAACCGTGTTAAATCGGTAAAGGGGGATAGACTAACACCTTACAATCTACATGAAAGATAAGCCAATAGATACGAGTATATTATACCAGATTTTAGAAGGAGAAAACCATATAAGCGAAAGGATACAGTTAAGATTTTCTGACAATGTGTTCTCTGCCCTGAAGAAGTCCGAGAGGACGAAACGCGTTGGCTACGGTCTTTTTATCTTGTCGAAAAAAGAAGTCATCAATAAAGAATTTGAAGGAACAACTCTGCTGAATTGCTATTCTTGTGTTTGAAATGTGAATTATAAATGGTCATATTAGATCAATCACTTTCTGTAAACTTTAATTGAAATTAGTGTGCTGGACCATTGTGCTATTTATGGAAATTTGAGACACTTTGTGTCTTAGGAGATCTAGGGGTATTGGATCTCAGGTCCTTAGCACCTTGCATGTCTAGATAGAAATTATTCCACTAAGGTTAGGTGCTATTTTCTTTGCCTCAATCCCCGTTCTATTTGTATTTTGTTTTAAAAATGAGACTGGACATGGGTCGGAGGGGGAGCCCGCTTTGACTTTCAACAAAGCATTAGAGATGTCTATGGTGGTAATTCTGGCAAACTTGATTAACTGAGACCCGGGATTAACAGAGTTCCCTCTGTAGCACTCTCATGGACTGTACAGATGGGGCTCCACTCTGAGTGTATATGAATAAACAGTTATTGGTTCATATTCTCCACTGTCTGACCGACTCTTCATTTAGTACGGAAGGCTGAGAGGTGGTCATTAGTGGCCCGGGTGGCCCCGAGCGGGTCACTTTCTTCAGTTGGCGCCCGAACAGGGACTCCTTTGGGTTATTGACCCATCCCTTTCCGCGGACGGAGGGGAGGACGAGGACATCATCAGCTCAGACTGATGGCTCAGGGATCCCTGCATGAAGAGCTTTGTTTCTTGCAGCTGCTGCCTTTGTCCCACGGAGGGTGCCTCGCCAAGCGATCATCCTGACTGGATTCCTGAACGGCAAAACCCTTGATCTGACTTTTTGGTCTGAAGAGTCGGCAGTGGAGAACTGGCCTATCTGTGCGCCTAACATCAGGTGAGTCTGTTTTGGTTCTATGTGGATATGGTACCATTGTGGTTTGAGTTTGTTTCAGTCTAAGGACTGTTTTGGTAAAAAGTGTTTGCAAATACTTTGCCAGGTAAAAGAACGATTCAATTTTTCTTTTGCGATGCCTGGGTTTAGTAAAATTTGGAGTTTGTGTTGTCGTTGTTGCTCTGCAGATGCTCGGTTGGAATCTCAGCCTGCGCCTCATGAAACCAGCCCTAACTTTGATATGTATGTGAAACATGGCCTTGGCCCTATTATGTTTAGTACATTATGGCACACATATACGAGGGACAATGCTGAGTTGCAGTGGCCTTTGACAGGCTCTTTTAACGAACAGAAGATTGGATTTCTCCAGGAACAGTTGTTTAAGAGACGTAGTAGACAGTCTATGATTGATTCTCTTCGTGTCCCCGTCTCTACGGCTGTTATACCCACCGATCCGATTACTGTGTCCCCTACTCTTTCTTCTCCTTCGTCATCTTCGATGACAATGACATCTGTTACACCTACTGTTCAGGTTTCTGTGTCCTCTATTCCTTCTTCTCCGGTACAATCTCTGACCACCGTCCCACCTACTAATCCTGTTTCGGTTATTTATCCTCCATTGTCTTTGGGTACTGACACACCTGTGTGTGGTTTTGAATACAGGGATTTGACAATATTCAAGGAACGGACAGGTCCGTTAGTGCGATCTGAAGTGGGGGAGGATGAGAAGAGGGTAATAGCGAGTCAGGCAATGCGATGGGATCGTAATGCGATCTATAGTCTTGAGGATATCTGGCAGGTTGTACGTGATTTTGAACCTTTTATACAGCAACATGCCCTTAAGCATATGTCTGCCACATTGATTGATCTTTGGCATACGCATATTGAAACAGAAACTCCTCAAATATTATTTGATATTAGAGATCGCGTATGTTACTGACCTGGCGCCGGAACAAGTGTTTGGTAATATCTCCACTATACTTTCTTATAGAAGCAGGTTATATGAAAAGAGTCCTACTCAAATAACTCAGTTCCCTATGCGTGAAGTCCACCCAATTTATCATCCGGAAATACCTGCATTGACGGATCAGCACGGAGCGATCACTAGACCTGCCGTGGCTGCCCGCTATCAGGAGCAATGGGTTTATACTCCATGGAAAAGGAGTGAGGTTTTAGCCCTTAAGACTACTTTGCCCCATCCTAGAAAAACCCTACTTGCCATTCATAAAGAATTGACAGAGGCTGCCTCTTCTACTGCGATGACTCTTTGCTGACATTGAGTATGTATCTCTTTGCTCTGTTTGTTCGGTCGATGTTTCTGGTGGCAGGTACATATTCAGGATCATGTCGCCTGAGTTGGGCGGGACATGGATGTGATTACGGGGATGGGATTGAGATAGAAGCCCAGGGGATCAAGCCGTGGTGCTGAGATACTTGCCTGCTGCCTGATCATATTATTGCACACTTGCATACACTTATTCCACCCAAGAAGGCAAAAGCGCTGATAGATTGACTGCCTGTCGACAGAAGAAGGTGGATGAGTAGTATGTCTGATTTCTTTACTAGAGTTTTAAGAAATACGTTTTTGGGATTACAGTGGGCAGGATCATGTCCACGGGAAGGGGAACCACGCTTTGCTTGTTGGCAGGTTTGTCACTAACCTCCTTCACTGAAATAATGCCCCGCTTATGCAAGCGCTCTTTTGAAAGTGCTTGGTCTACATCTTCTCTCCTCTGTTGTTTTTAATATGTCCCAGTATTTTGCCAGGCACTCGAGATAAGGAGGAAAAAGATAAAAAATGATAAAAAGCAGAAGGATTTAAAGACGAAGGGTGTTGCTGCTGCTTAGGCATATTGGGGTAATACCAGAGGCAGGGAGTGTCCTTACGATCAACTCCCCTTCTGTACTGGGCAGCCTTCAATGACACATTCCTGGGTCACAATCAGTGCGCCTATTGTAAGGAAGAAGGACATTGGCGTAGCACAGTGTCCTGTACTTTTGCAGGAAGGTTTCATGCCCCTAGGGGACGGAGGTTCTCGTGGAAATAAAGGGGCATGGGACTGATAGATCCCAGAATACTGTGGCTCCTGTGGGGCGTTCTGATAACTGGTATTTTGACGGCCCAAGAGACAGTACTGTACTACAATGATGATTATGATTTTGATGATGATGACAGGTATGTCCTATAGCCAGAGACAGCCAGAGTGCAGGAGTGAGGGACCAGTTCAGGCTGCCTGTAGATCAGCGTGGCCCTTTATGTCAAAGCAGATTTGCAAGGTTCGACTAAGGAGGTTTTGGTGGATACAGGTGCGACAAAGAGTTCTGTTTCCTGACATATGGTCCCCGGGCGGCCCCTGTCTGGCCATAATAATGTTTCAGTGGGTTTTTCTAGGAGTACCGGTTGTAAGCCCCATTTCACGACCCCTTGCACTTACTGTTGGTCCTTTTACCGTGGAGTCCCCAGTTTTTATTAACTTCAAATTGTGGTGAGAATCTGATGGGTTTGGATTTATTGAAAAAAATTACATACTTTTATCTATTGTTCTCCTGATGGTGTTTATATTACTATGGGTCCGGATGTGAGTACTAGACAGCGTTTGTCCCAAGATGCACCTCTTCCATCTGAGTTTGATCCAGGTACCACCCACGTTATGGGCCACTGGTGATACTAATGTGGGTCTATTGCATATCTCACCAGTTTCTATACAAGTCAAAGACAATGCCATTTTGCCTCGCATTCCTCAGTATAAAATACCGCAGGTGGGAGGACGGGCCCTTCTCCAGATTATTCAGGATTTGATATGTAAGGGAGTGGTTGAGGAAACGTCTGGTAACATTTGTAACTAGTCCTATTCTTCCGGTTCTTAAAAGGGCACCCTCTGGTTCTTCTGATGCTACTGATGACGTTTATGCGTTTTGTGATTGATCTGCGAGAGGTCAATATAATAGTGGTTCCCGCAATTTCCGGTGGTTCCTGATATCACCATACTTTTGACAATGATTCCATCTACCGCTAAGTTCTTCTCTGTTATTGACTTGAAAAATGCTTTCTTTAGTATTCCTATACATCCAGAGAGTAGATATTTGTTTGGATTCACACTTGCCGGCAGGAGTTTTTGATTCTGTTGCGCTCCTCAGGGCTATACTGAGAGTCCTAGTATTTATAGTCGTGCATTAAGAGTCAGTTGGATTCACTCTCGCTTTTCCCAGGTATATGTATTGGTGCAGTATGTTGATGATCTGTTGATCGCCTCTGATACAGAACAAGGTTGTAAGGATAGTACAGTGAAATTGCTGTTGCATTTGGCACATCATGGCCATAAGAGTATGTCTTTCGAAGTTTCAGTATTGTCGACAGGAGGTTACCTATGTGGGTCACCTACTGTCAAAGAAGTGAGGAGGTTGACTCCTGAGCGCATTAGTACTATTGTTAAAATGCCCATTCCACGAAATCAAAAAGATGTATTTGCTTTTATAGAGTATTACTTCCTACTGTACGCCAGTGGATTCCAAACTATTCCTTACTAATCAAACCTTTGCTTGCATTAACAACGAAAACAGTGCATGAACCTTTGCCTTGGACGCCAGAGTGTCAGCAATCTTTTGAGCAATTAAAAGCTGCGCTTTGCTCGGCTCCAGTGCTTGGCACACCTAACTATAGGAAACTGTTTGTGCTTTATGTGCATGAGATGGCTGGCTGTGCACTTTCTGTCCTGACCCAGAAATTTGGGGTTAGACAGAGACCTTGTGCTTATTTTTCTGCTGTGCTTGACTCTGTTGCTAGGGTCCTCCGAGTTGTCTGAGAGCGGTCGCTGCTGTGGCCACTTCAATCAGACAATCGGCTGGACTCATACTAACTGAACCTCACAGTTATGGTACCCCATGCTGTGGATACACTTTTGAATAAGACAAAGACACAGCACCTCACCAGTGCACGTCTAACTGGTTATGAATTGACATTGTTTGCTAAACATATCGCAATTAAAAGATGTGCCACTCTGAACCCAGCCACGTTACTACCCCTCCCTTCTGAGGACGATGCAGTTGATAAACATGACTGTATTTTCCGAACAGAAGAAGAGACGAAGGGACGGGTAGACTTGACTGATGTTCCCTTATCTGACCCTCAAGGAGAACTATATGTCGATGGCTCTTGTTTCAAATTACCAGATGGCACCACCACTGCAGCTTATGCTATCATTACATTGCGTACGGTGGTAGAGACATCACGAGTCCCCTATCAGTCGACTCAAGCCGCTGGACACGTTGCTCTCATCCGAGCTTGCAAATTGAGTGAAGGGTTGCTTGTTAATGTCTATACAGATAGCCAGTATGCATTTGGGGTGGCCCATAATTTCGGTCAATTGTGGGCAGAGAGGGTTCCTTACTTCTCATGGTACCAGAATGCAGCCTGGACACCTTATATTGCGATTGTTATCCACACTAACGCTTCCTAAGAAATTGGCAACAATCAAGTGTAGTGCCCTCAAAAAGATCACTGCTGATGTGGGTAGAGGGAATGCATTTGCAGATCAGGTAGCTAAGGACACCGCTCGGAGTAAAATGAAAAGAATGTTTGTTGCAGGTCCAGCTAGATGGGTTTCCGAGATTGCTATGTTTGAGGATACAGTTGAGAGTGTAAAGGAGATACAGAGTGAAGCCACGATAGAGGAATCAGCGAAGTGGCAGGATAGGTACAGCACAGTTAAATGAGGAAGGATGCTGGATTGATAAATCCGGGGAACAGAAATGGATGTTACCTGATGCATATGTAGCTTCCTGTGGTTACTATGGCACATGGTCCAGCTCATATTAGTGCAAAAGGCATTTGTAAATTGTTAGCTCCAGCCTGGCACAATGATAACATTTCTAAAACAGCTGCACATTTAGTGAAACATTGCATGATTTGCATGAAGCATAATCCAGGGAAGGGTACCCCTACACCACCTGGTAATTTTGCACCACCTACTTTTCCGTTTGAGGTTCTCCAAATGGATTTTATTGAATTGGAGGGATGCAATAATCTCAAGTACGTTCTAGTGGTTATATGTATGTTCAATAAATGGGTGGAGGCTTACCCCACTAAAGACAACACAGCCATTACAACTGCGAAAGTACTCCTTAAATAGTATTTTCCTCGATTCGGAATCCCCCGAATTATCTGGAGTGACAATTGGTCTCATTTTAATGTGAAAGTGATTAAATTAATTTGTGAAGGTTTGCACATTAAACAGAAATTTCATGCTGCCAATCACCCGCAGTCAGCAGGCCTTGTTGAGAAGTACAATGGTACGCTCAAATTGAAATTGGCAAAAATTCAAGGGACGACAGGGTTGCCATGGCCGGATGCCCTTCCATTAGCTCTTTTGTCAACAAGAACTACAGCACACTCTAGGACTGGGTTGTCCCTGTTCGAGGTGGTTTTGAGTGCCCAGCAAATGTCTGGGGTGTCCCCCGCCCGAAACGTTTTTCAGAAATTGAATATCCTGTGTTACTTGATTATCTTGGCCAGTTAACAGAAAGTCTACGTTCTATTTACCAACAGGTTCACAACTCCCTACCTCCGAAACCTGAGGGACCTGGTCACGACATACAGCCTGGAGATTTTGTGTTGATCAAAAACTTTCAGAGGAAGAAAAGTCTGGAACCCAGATGGAAAGGACCTGAGCAGGTTCTACTGGTCACTCAAACGGCTGTGAAGGTTGCAGGTTGAAAGAATTGGGTGCATGACACCCATTGCAAGAAAGGTAACTCTGCCTCTACCTTACGACCAGTGGGTCAAGGAAGGAGTAGGGGATGTCGAATGTGACCAAGTGCCTAGGTTTGTGCCTTTTAGTGACGCCCAACTGATATGGAGCAGAACAGATGAGAAAAATGATGATGTTCTGAACGAGGCTGTTCCACCTGAAATACGAGCTATCCAAGAGCCTCTGTTCTCAGATCATACGGTGCCTGGGGCTGTCAGGTATAATCTACGTCCTCGGACGAGGACCACAGAGCCAAAAGAGAAAAAAGATTAGGAATGGACTGAACAAGGTAGGCCAGTACTGTGTAGCAGTACCAACGAAAGGTTCTAATATTCTGCATTTGCTCCACTTTTTGTGTCCAAACGTTAGTTAGGGAAGAAGATATACTTTGAGGGTACACCGTTTCTGTTGACATGGGATAGAGCAGGACGAGCTTAGGACAGAGCAATCTCCACCGCCGGTGCTGAAGAGCGCCAACTGATTGATGGACGATAGGAGCCTGTACCAGTGAGGCTCTGGCGGACACTGGGAACATTTACATTCTTTATGACTTTGTGTTTCTTTGTTTTATCTCATTATGCATCCTTTTGGTAGACCAGTCGATGAGGAGGAGCAGCCAATAATTCCATGTCAATGTCGTGTAATTTGGTCCACTCGAAGTAAAATCGTATGTGTTGCTGCTCTAGTAATGATGGTAATAACAGTGTGGGGGGGTGTTGTGGTTTTTGGAGGATGTATATGATGCACCCACACTTGACCTGGGTGGACCCATTTCTCTGGGGAGAGACAAGAGAGCTACAACGAATAATGTGTTTGTGGCAGCGCATTAGAGATTTTTGGGGAATGGGACTGCTTGTTATCCTATTGGTTTGGTTGCCAGCCTCTGGACAGCAAATCCCTTGTCAATTGTTAATTACACGTACACTCGGCGGCCAGATTTCGTAGAAGGCAAGGGTATGTTTGGACTTGGTTATCCCGGGCCATGTCTATATCACAGCAAACCACAGAGGCGAGGTTACCCGGGTGTGATAAGAGCGCGTATTGTGATAAATTTGAAATGGAAGAACAGAATATAACACTTGTGGGTTGGCATTATAAAGAGATAGCAATTACCCGGAAAAGCTGGTTATTATGCTGCTTGTTGCCCCATAGTAAATTCTACGGAAACTTCTTTGTATATAAATTGTTCGGAACAATATTGGTACAAGCAAACATTTCTCTAGAACATAAATCAGATCCAGATATGCTTGGAATGAATTCCAGGTATTCAGCAGTGAGTATGAGGGCCGATATATGCGCATCCTGGGTTTTTATTTTTGTCCAATGGCCTTATTCAATGTTTATAATGGGACTGACGATGTGGCTCTGGGAATGGTGTTGCCCCTAGGTGTCCCATGTAAAAATGTCAAACCGAAAAAGAGATTGGGTGAAAAGAACATTGTGAAAGAGTTTTGTGAAGGAGTCACAGATTTAGAAGGTGAATAGTTATAGCAATGGTATCACATTTGGGTATATTTTGTCTTCTATATTTACCTTGGGTGGTACGGCTATGGCCAGGGAAGAAAAATCCAGAGAATACTTTGGATGTAAATTGCAAATTCTGTCCAATAGCACAGTGGGCGGCTCTGAGGGATATTACTGCAATTGGAAAGTATGCAAGTGTATTCGGAGCAGACTAGATATGCAGTGGATTTTCTATTAGCCAAGTCTGGTGGTGTTTGTGCTTTAATGGGCGATCAGTGTGTTATGGGGATAGAAAATTTGGAGAAAAACATAACACAGCACATTCTGGACATCATTGAGAATGTCAAGGGCAGGGAAAGTGGGAATTGGAGTTGGTTCCTGTTTGGTAGTTGGGGTTGGATTTTTAAGGAACTGATTTATCTTATAGTGGTGTTGGTGTTTGCTGCATCCTTATTCAGTGTCCTCCTTTTATTGTTCTATTAAGCTTCTGTTTTACGCCCAAACAGAAAATATCAGCTCATGTTACAAATGCCACTGTGATGTTACAGAATGGCATTGACGATTTAATGCACATTGATGAAGGAATATTTGAGGATCCCTCCTCCTTGCTGTACCCCTTTCTACCGATGATTGTAAGAATGCCCATAATTCCATCCCATTTCCATTTTGCTTTTAATGTTCCATTGATTTCTGCCATGTTGATATTGCTATAGTACTATTGTTTATATGATTTCCATTTCTTTTTACTTCTTCGAAAATGTCTTTAGCTCATGCTAAAAGGAGGGTTTGTTAGATTAGGTTAGTTAATGCTCATGCAATGTCATGTTTAGTTAGCATTCGCTACTCCATTTTCTCTGCAGGCGCCATTTGTAGGCTGTTCGAAACTGATGTCGTCTATTTCTGAGAAATGGTCTTTGCTAAGTTTTGTTTCTGAAATGTTAGGTTTGTTTTGGTAATGAATAGACTGTTCATGTTAATGCATACCTTTTTCACTAGATAAAGCTCCTCTCCAACTTGTCTGGTAGCGGGCCCAGGTTGAACGACCTTGGATTGTATTAGGTTGTGTAAGATATGAGAACCGAAACCACTTTTTTATCGTATTTCATTGTCTAGCTGCCTCTGTCTGAAAAATTCCACAGTGGCGTGTCTTGCCCAGCTATGAAATGTACATCATGTGCTCTCTATGCTCTTTAGTTCCCTCTGTAGCACTCTCATGGACAGTAAAGACGGGGCTCCACTCTGAGTGTATATGAATAAACAGTTATTGGTTCATATTCTCCACTGTCTGACCGACTCTTCATTTAGTACGGAAGGCTGAGAGGTGGTCATTAGTGACACGGGTGGCCCAGAGAAGGGTCACTTCCTTTTTTTTTTCTCTCTCTCTCTCTCTCTCTCTCTCTCTCTCCCCTCTCCCTCTCCCTCTCCCTCTCCCTCTCCTCTCCCTCTCCCTCTCCCTCTCCCTCTCCCTCTCCCCCTCCCCTCCCCCTCTCTCTCTCTCTCTCTCTCTCTCTCCTATCTCTCTCTCCCTATCTCTCTCTCCCTA
This sequence comes from Calotriton arnoldi, assembly GCA_963921515.1. Classification (NCBI taxonomy): domain Eukaryota; kingdom Metazoa; phylum Chordata; class Amphibia; order Caudata; family Salamandridae; genus Calotriton; species Calotriton arnoldi. The sequence continues at coordinate 460,399 of CAWUFW010005157.1, forward strand.
TCTCTCTCTCCCTATCTCTCTCTCTCCCTATCTCTCTCTCTCTCTCCCTATCTCTCTCTCTCCCTATCTCTCTCTCTCTCTCCCTATCTCTCTCTCTCTCCCTATCTCTCTCTCTCGGTTCGGTTGCCAGCCTCTGGACAGCATATCCCTTGTCAATTGTTAATTCCACGTACACTCGGCGGCCAGATTTCGTAGAAGTCAAGGGTATGTTTGGACTTGGTTATCCCCGGGCCATGTCTATATCTGAAAACCACAGGCGAGGTTGCAGGTGTGATAGAGCGCGTATTGTGATAAATTTGAAATGGAAGAACAGAATATAACACTTGTGGGTTGGCATTATAAAGAGATAGCAGTGCCCGAAAAGCTGGTTATTATGCTGCTTGTTGCCCCATAGTAAATTCTACGAAACTTCTTGTATATAAATTGTTCAGGAACAATATTGTACAAGCAAACATTTTCTCTAGAACATAAATCAGATCCAGATACGCTTGGAATGAATTCAGGTATTCAGCAGTGAATTATGAGGGGGCGATATATGCACATCCTGGGTTTGTGTTTTTGTCCAATGGGGCTTATTCCAATGTTTATAATGGGACTGACGATGTGGCTCTGGGAATGAGTGTTGCCCCTAGGTGTCCCATGTAAAAATGTCAAACCAGAAAGAGATTGGTGAAAAGAACATTGTGAAGAGTTTTGCTGAGAAGGAGTCACAGATTTAGAGGTGAATAGTTATAGCAATGGTATCACATTTGGGTATATTTTGTCTTCTATATTTACCTTGGGTGGTACAGCTATGGCCAGGGAAGAAAAATCCAGAGAATACTTTGGATGTAAATTGCAAATTCTGTCCAATAGCACAGTGGCGGCTCTGAGGGATATTACTACCCAATTGGAAAGTATGCAAGTGTATTCGGAGCAGACTAGATATGCAGTGGATTTTCTATTAGCCAAGTCTGGTGGTGTTTGTGCTTTAATGGGCGATCAGTGTGTTATGGGGATAGAAAATTTGGAGAAAAACATAACACAGCACATTCTGGACATCATTGAGAATGTCAAGGGGCAGGAAATGGGAATTGGGTTGGTTCCTGTTTGGTAGTTGGGGTTGGATTTTTAAGGAACTGATTTATCTTATAGTGGTGTTGTTGTTTTGCTGCATCCTTATTCAGTGTCCTCCTTTTTGTTGTTCCTATTGCGCTTCTGTTTTTCGCCCAAACAGAAAATATCAGCTCATGTTACAAATGCCGCTATGATGTTGCAGAATGACATTGGCGATTTAATGCACATTGATGAAGGAATATTTGAGGATCCCTCCTCCTTGCTGTACCCCTTTCTACCGATGATTGTAAAAGAATGCCCATAATTCCATCATTTCCATTTTTGCTTTTAATGTTCCATTGATTTCTGCCATGTTGATATTGCTTCCATAGTACTATTGTTTATATGATTTCCATTTCTTTTTACTTCTTCGAAAATGTCTTTAGCTCATGCTAAGGAGGGTTTGTTAGATTAGGTTAGTTAATGCTTTCATGCAATGTCATGTTTTAGTTAGCATTCGCTACTCCATTTTCTCTGCAGGCGCCATTTTAGGCTGTTCGAAACTGATGTCGTCTATTTCTGAGAAATGGTCTTTGCTAAGTTTTGTTTCTGAAATGTTAGGTTTTGTTTTGGTAATGAATAGACTGTTCATGTTAATGCATACCTTTTTCACTAGATAAAGCTCCTCTCCAACTTGTCTGGTGGCGGGCCCAGGTTGAAACGACCTTGGATTGTATTAGGTTGTGTAAGATATGAGAACCGAAACCTTTTTTTTTGTATTTCATTGTCTAGCTGCCTCTGTCTGAAAAATTCCACTGTGGGCGTGTCTTGCCCAGCTATGAAATGTACATCATGTATCTCTATGCTCTTTAGTTCCCTCTGTAGCACTCTCATGGACAGTAAAGACGGAGGCTCCACTCTGAGTGTATATGAATAAACAGTTATTGGTTCATATTCTCAATGTCTGACAGACTCTTCATTTAGTACGAAGGCTGAGAGGTGGTCATTAGTGACAGGTGGCCCAGAAGGGTCACTTCCTTTACCCTCTCCCCCCCCCTCTCTCTCTCTCTCTCTCTCTCTCTCCCTATCTCTCTCTATCTCTCTCTCTCTCCCCATCTCTCTCTCTCTCCCTATCTCATTCTCCCTCTCTCCATCTCTCTCTCCATCTCTCTCTCTCCATCTCTCTCTCTCCCCATCTCTCTCTCTCTCTCTCCCTCCATCTCTCCCTCCCTCTCTCTCCATCCCTCTATCTCTCTCTCTCCATGTCTCTCCCCATCTCTTTCTCTCTCTCTCCCTCCATCTTTCTCTCTCCACTTCTCCCTCTCCATCTCTCTCTCCATCTCTCTCTCTCCATTGCTCTCTTTCTCACTTTCCCTCCATCTTTCTCCCTCCATCTCTCTCTCTCCCTCTCCCTCCATCTCTCACCCTCTCCCTCCATCTCTCTCACCCTCTCCCCCATACCCCCTTTCTCTCTCCATCTCTCTCTCTCTCCCCACCTGTCTCTCCATCTCTTTCATTTCTCTCTCATCTCTCTCTCCCCCTCTCTCTCCTTCTCTCTCCATCGCTCTTCTCTCCATCTCTTTCTTTCTCTCGCTCTCTCCATCTCTCACTCTCGCTCTCCCTCTCTATCTCCCCCTGTCTCTCCATCTCTCTCCATCTCTCCCTCTCTATCCATCTCTCTCCCTCTCTCTCTCCCTCTCTCTCTCTCCATCTCTCCCTCCATCTCGCTCTCCCTCCATCTCGCTCTCTCTCCATCTCTCTCTCTCTCCATCTCTCCCTTTCTCTTTCCCTCTCCATCTCTCTCCCCATACCCCCTTTCTCTCTCCATCTCTCTCTCTCTCCCCACCTGCCTCTCCATCTCTTTCATTTCTCTCTCATCTCTCTCTCCCCCTCTCTCTCCTTCTCTCTCCATCGCTCTTCTCTCCATCTCTCCCTCTCTTTCCATCTCTCCCTCCATCTCTCCCTCTCCCTCCACCTCTTTCTTTCTCTCTCCATCTCTCTCCCTCTCTTTCTCCTTCTCCCGCTCTCTCTCTCTCCATCTCTCGCTCTCTCTCTCCCCATCTCTCGCTCTCTTTTTCCATCACTCTCTCTCCCCATCTCTTGCTCTCTGTCTCGGTCTCTCACAATCTCTTGCTCTCGCTATCTCTTGATCTCTCTCCCCCATCTGTCCCTCTCTATCTCTCCATCTTTATCTCTCCCTCCATCTCTCTCTCTCTCCATCTCTCTCCCCATCTCTCTCTCCATCTTTCTCTCTCCCTCTCCTTCCATCTCTTTCTCTCTCTCCACCTCTCCCTCTCGATCTCTCTCGCAATCTCTCTCTCTCCATCGCTCTTTCTCTCTTCCTCCATCTTTCTCTCTCCATCTCTCCCTCTCTCCATCTCCCCCTCTCTCCATCTCACTCCATCTCTCTCTCCATCTCTCTCTTCCCCTCTCCCTCTCTCTCTCTCTCCCTCTCTCTCGCTCTCTCCCTCTCTCTCTCTCCATCTCTCCCTCTCTCTCCATCTCTCTCCCCATCTCTCTCTCCCCATCTCTCTCTTGCTCACACTCCATCTCTCTCTGTCACGCTCTCTCCATCTGTCACTCTCTCCATCTGTCTCTCTCCCTCATCTCTCTCTCCTCTCTCCATCTCTCTCCCCCCTCTCCATCTCTCTCTCTCCCCACCTCTTGGTCTCTCGCTCTCTCCATCTCTCCCTCCCTCTCCCCATCTCCCCATCTCTCGCTCTCTTGCTCTCCCCATCTCTCTCTCTCCCCATCTCTCTATCTCTCTCTCCATCTCTCTTTCTCTCTCTCTCTCTCCCTCCATCTTTCTCTCTCCCTCTCCTTCCATCTCTTTCTCTCTCGCAATCTCTCTCTCTCCATCGCTCTTTCTTTCTCTCTCCCTCCATCTCTCTCCCTCCATCTCTCCATCTCTCTCTCACTCCATCTCTCTCTTTCTCCATCTCTCTCTCCCCACCTCTTGCTCTCTCGCTCTCTCCATCTCCCCATCTCTCGTGCTCTCTCTCTCTCCATCTCTCTCCATCTCTCTCTTTCTCTCTCTCCGTCTCCATCTCTTGCTCTCCCCATCTCTCGTTATCTTGCTCTCTCCCTCTCAATCTCTCTCTCCAGCTCTCTCTCTCTCCATCTCTGTTTCTCTCTCCATCTCTCTCCACATCTCTCTCTCTCTGCATCTTTCTCCCTCTCTCTCTCCCCCCTCTCTCACTGTCTCTCTCTCCTTCTCCCGCTCTCTCTCTCCCCATCTCTCGCTCTCTCTCTCCCCATCTCTTGCTCTCTGTCTTGGTCTCTCTCAATCTCTCGCTATCTCTTGCTCTCTCTCTCCCCCATCTGTCCCTCTCTGTCTATCTCTCCCTCCCGCTCTCTCCATCTCTCCCTCCATCTCTCCCTCTCCCTCTTTCTTTCTCCCTCCATCTTTCTCTCCCCCTCCATCTTTCTCACCATCTCTCTCCCTCTCCCCTCTCTCTCACTCTCCCTCTCTCTCCATCTCCCCCTCTCTCATTCCCTCTCTCTCTCTCTCCATCTCTCTCCATCTCTCTCTTTCTCTCTCTCCGTCTCCATCTCTTGCTCTCCCCATCTCTCGCTCTCTTGCTCTCTCCTTCTCTCCATCTCTCTCTCTCCATCTTTCTCTCCCTCTCCATCTTTCTCCCCCTCCTTCTCTCCATCTCTCTCCCTCCTTTTCTCCATCTCTCTCTCCTTCCTTCTCTCCATCTCTCTCTCCTTCTCTCCATCTCTCTCCCTCCTTCTCCCCATCTCTCTTTCCCTCCCTCTCTCCATCTCTCTCCCCATCTCTCCATCTCTCGCTCTCTCTCTCCCTCTCCATCTCTCTCTCTCCATCTCTCGCTCTCTCTCTCCATCTCTTTCTCTCCCTCTCCCTCCATCTCACTCTCTCTGCCCATCTTTCGCTCTCTTGCTCTCTCCATCTCTCTCTCAATCTCTCTTTCCATCTCTCCCTCTCCCTCTCTCTCTCCCCCCTCTCTCACTGTCTCTCTCTCCTTCTCCCGCTCTCTCTCTCCCCATCTCTCGCCATCTCTTGCTCTCTGTCTTGGTCTCTCTCAATCTCTCGCTATCTCTTGCTCTCTCTCTCCCCCATCTGTCCCTCTCTGTCTATCTCTCCCTCCCGCTCTCTCCATCTCTCCCTCCATCTCTCCCTCTCCCTCTTTCTTTCTCCCTCCATCTTTCTCTCCCCCTCCATCTTTCTCACCATCTCTCTCCCTCTCCCCTCTCTCTCACTCTCCCTCTCTCTCCATCTCCCCCTCTCTCATTCCCTCTCTCTCTCCCGCTCCATCTCCCCCTCTCTCTTTCCATCTCTCTCTCCCTTTATATCTCTCTCTTCATTTTTTCTCTCTCTCCATCTCTCTCTCCATCTCTCTCTCCATCTCTCTCTCCATCTCTCTCTCTCTCTCTCTCCCTTCCTCTCTCTCCACCTCTCGCTTTCTCTCTCCATCTGTCTCTCTCCATCTCTCTGTCTCTCTCCATTTTTCTCTCTCTCTCCCTCTCTCTCCATCTCTCTCTCTCCCTCCATCTCCCCATATCTCGCTCTCCCTCCATCTTTCTCCCCCTCCATCTCTCCATCTCTCCCTCTCCATCTATCTCCCCATCTCTCTCTCTCTCTCCAACTCCCCCCCTCTCTCTCCATCTCTTCATCTCTTCATCTTTCTCTCTTTTTCTCCCTCTCTCTCCATCTCTACCTCTCCATCTCTCCCTCTCTCTCCCCTTCTCTCTCTCTCCCTTTCCATCTCTCTCTCTCTATCCATCTTTGTCTTTCTCTCCCTCTCATCTCTTTCTCCCCTCTCCATTTCTCTTTCCCTCCATTTCTTTTTCTCTCCATTTAACTCATCTCTCTCTCCATCTCTCTCTCGCTCTCTCTCCATCTCTCTCTCATCTCTCTCTCCCTCCATCTCTCTCTCATCTCTCTCTCCCTCCATCTCTCTCCCTCCCTCCCTCCCTCTCTTCAGCTCTCCATCTCTCTCTCTCTTCCTCTCCATCTCTTTCCCTCTGTCTCCTTTTCTCTCTCTCTATCTCTGTCTCTCCCTCTCTCTCCATCCCTCTCTCTTCCTCTCCATCTCTCGCTCTCTCTCCATCTCTATCCCTCCCTCTCCCCTCTCTCCCTCTCTCTCTCCACCTCTCTCCCTCTCCATCTCTCTGTCACGCTCTCTCACTCTCTCCATCTGTCACACCCTCCATCTCTCTCTCTCCCTCTCCCCCTCTCCATCTCTGTCCCCCCTCTCTATCCCTCTCCCTCTCTCCCCCCCTCCATCTCTGTCCCCCTCTTTCTCTCTCTCCCTCTCCCTCCCTCTCTTTCTCTCTCCATCTCTCTCTCCATCTCTGTTTCTCTCTGCGTCTTTCTCCCTGTCTCTCGTCCCCCTCTCTCACTGTCTCTCTCTCCATCTCTCTCCAGCTCTCTCTCTCCATCTCTCTCTCTCTCCTTTTCCCGCTCTCTCTCTCCCGCTCTCTCTCTCCCCATCTCTTGCTCTCTGTCTCGGTCTCTCTCAATCTCTTGCTATCTCTTGATCTCTCTCCCCCATCTGTCCCTCTATCTCTCTCTCTCTCCATCTCTCTCCACATCTCTCTCTCTGCATCTTTCTCCCTGTCTCTCTCCCCCCTCTCTCACTGTCTCTCTCTCCATCTCTCTCCCTCTCTCCTTCTCTCTCTCTCCTTCTCCCGCTCTCTCTCTCCATCTCCCGCTCTCTCTCTCCATTTCTCGCTCTCTCTCTCCATCTCTTGCTCTCTTTTTCCATCTCTCGCTCTCTCTCTCGGTCTCTCCCCCATCTCTCGCTCTTCCTCTCTATCTCTCCATCTCTCCCTCTCTCTCCATCTCTCCATCTCTCCATCTCTCCCTCTCTCTCCCTCTCTCATCCCTCTCCCTCTCTCATCCCTCTCCCTCCATCCCTCTCTTTCTCTCCATCTCTCTCTCTCCCTCTCTCCATCTCCCTCTCTATCCATCTCTCTCTCTCTCCCTCTCTCCCTCCCTCATCTTTCTCCATCTCTCTCCCCCTCTCTCTCTCTACCTCTCCCTCTCTCTCTCCCTCTTTCTCTCTCCATCTCACTCCCCATCTTTCTCTCCAGCTCTCTCTTGTTCGCTCTCTCTTCATCGCTCTGTCACGCTCTCTCCATCTGTCGCTCTCTCTCCTTCTCACCCCCCTCTCCATCTCTCTCCCCCCTCTCCATCTCTCTCCCTCCCTCCATCTCTCTCCCCACCTCTCGTTCTTCATCGCTCCCTCTCCATCTCTTGCTCTCTCCATCTCTTGCTCTCCCCATCTCTCGCTCCCTCTCCATCTCTCTCTCCATATCTCTCTCTCCATCTCTCTCTCTCCCTCTCCGTCCATCTTTCTCACTCCCTCTCCCTCTCTCTCCAACTCTCTCTCTCCCTCCAACTCTGTCTCTCTTTCTCTCTCCCTCTCCGTCTCTCTCGCCGTCTCTCTCTCCCTCCATCGCTCTCTTTCTCTCTCCCTCCATCTTTCTCTTTCCATCTCTATCTCCCTCTCTCCATCTCTCTTTCCCACTCTCCAGCTCTCACCCTCTCGCTCTCTCTCCAGCTATCTCTCTCCAATTCCCTCTCTCTCTTTCCATCTTTCTCTCTCCATCTCCCTATCTCTCCATCTCTCTCGCTCTCCAGCTCTCTCTCCATCTCTCTCTCGCTCTCCCCATCTCTCGCTCTCTCTCCCTCTTTCTCCCTCCCTCTCCCTCCATCTTTCTCCCTCCATCTCTCTCTCCCCCTTTCTCCATCTCACTCTCTCTCCCCATCTCTCGCTCTCTTGCTCTCTCCATTTCTCCCTCTCTCCCTCTCCCTCTCCATCTCTATCTCTCCCTATCTCTATCTCTCCCTCTCCCTCTCCTTCTCTCCCTCCCTCTCTCCATCTCTCTCTTTCTCCCTCCTCCCTTTCCCTCCATCTGTCTCTCTCCATCTCTCCCTCCCTCCCTATCTCTATCTCTCCCCATCTCGCCATCTCTCTCTCCATCTCTCTCCCCCTCTCCCCATCTCTTGCTCTCTCTCTCTCGCCCCATCTCTCGCTCTCTTTTGCTCTCTCCATCTCTCCCTCTCTCCATCTCTTGCTCTCTCCATCTCTCCCTGTCTCTCTTTCTCCCTCTCCATCTCTCCCTGTCTCCATCTCCCTTTTTCTCCATCTCTCCCTCTCTCTCCCTCTCTCTCAATCTCTCAATCTCTCCCTCTCTCCATCTCTCCCTCTCTCCATCTCTCTCCCTCCCCATCTCTACCACCCCTTTCCATCTCTCTCTCTCAATCTCTCGCTCTCTCTCTCCCCATCTCTCTCTATCTTTCTCTCTCCATCTCTCTCTCCATCTCTTTCTCTCCATCTCTCTCTCCCTCCATCTTTTTCTCTCCATCTCTCTCCCCCTCTCTCCATCTCTCTCTCTCCCCATCTCTCGCTCTCTTGCTTTCTCCCTCTCTCCTTCTTTCCCTTTCCATCTCTCTCTCTCCATCTCTTTCTCTCCATCTCTCTCCATCTCTCTCCCTCTCTTTCTCCATCCCTCTCCCTCCATCTTTCTCTCTCCATCTCGCTCTCCCCCTCTCTCCATCTCACTCTCTCCCCATCTCTTGCTCTCTCCATTCCTCCCTCTCTCCCTCTTTCCCTCTCCATCTCTCTCTCCCTCTCTCCATCTCTCTCTCCCTCTTTCTCTCCCTCCCTCTCTCCATCTTTCTCCCTCCCTCTCCCTCCATCTCTTTCTCTCTCCATCTCTCCATCTCACTCTCTCTCTCTCCCCATCGTGCCATCTCACTGTCTCTATCTCTCCCCAACTCTCGCCATCTCTCTCCATCTCTCCCTCTCTCCATCTCCCCCTCTCTCCATCTCACTCCATCTCTCTCTCCATCTCTCCCTCTCCATCTCTCTCTTCCCCTCTCCCTCTCTCTCTCTCTCCCTCTCTCTCGCTCTCTCCCTCTCTCTCTCTCCATCTCTCCCTCTCTCTCCATCTCTCTCCCCATCTCTCTCTCCCCATCTCTCTCTTGCTCACACTCCATCTCTCTCTGTCACGCTCTCTCCATCTGTCACTCTCTCCATCTGTCTCTCTCCCTCATCTCTCTCTCCTCTCTCCATCTCTCTCTCCCCTCTCCATCTCTCTCTCCCCACCTCTTGGTCTCTCGCTCTCTCCATCTCTCCCTATCCCCATCTCCCCATCTCTCGTTCTCTTGCTCTCCCCATCTCTCTCCCCATCTCTCTCTCTCTCCATCTCTCTTTCTCTCTCTCTCTCTCCCTCCATCTTTCTCTCTCCCTCTCCTTCCATCTCTTTCTCTCTCGCAATCTCTCTCTCTCCATCGCTCTTTCTTTCTCTCTCCCTCCATCTCTCCATCTCTCTCTCCCTCCATCTCTCCCTCCATCTCTCTCTTTCTCCATCTCTCTCTCTCCACCTCTCTCTCCCCACCTCTTGCTCTCTCGCTCTCTCCATCTCTCGCTCTCCCCATCTCTCGTGCTCTCTCTCTCTCCATCTCTCTCCATCTCTCTCTTTCTCTCTCTCCGTCTCCATCTCTTGCTCTCCCCATCTCTCGTTATCTTGCTCTCTCCCTCTCAATCTCTCTCTCCAGCTCTCTCTCTCTCCATCTCTGTTTCTCTCTCCATCTCTCTCCACATCTCTCTCTCTCTGCATCTTTCTCCCTCTCTCTCTCCCCCCTCTCTCACTGTCTCTCTCTCCTTCTCCCGCTCTCTCTCTCCCCATCTCTCGCCATCTCTTGCTCTCTGTCTTGGTCTCTCTCAATCTCTCGCTATCTCTTGCTCTCTCTCTCCCCCATCTGTCCCTCTCTGTCTATCTCTCCCTCCCGCTCTCTCCATCTCTCCCTCCATCTCTCCCTCTCCCTCTTTCTTTCTCCCTCCATCTTTCTCTCCCCCTCCCCCTCCATCTTTCTCACCATCTCTCTCCCTCTCCCCTCTCTCTCACTCTCCCTCTCTCTCTCCATCTCCCCCTCTCTCATTCCCTCTCTCTCCCGCTCCATCTCCCCCTCTCTCTTTCCATCTCTCTCTCCCTTTATATCTCTCTCTTCATTTTTTCTCTCTCTCCATCTCTCTCTCCATCTCTCTCTCCATCTCTCTCTCCATCTCTCTCTCTCTCTCTCCCTTCCTCTCTCTCCACCTCTCGCTTTCTCTCTCCATCTGTCTCTCTCCATCTCTCTGTCTCTCTCCATTTTTCTTTCTCTCTCCCTCTCTCTCCATCCCTCTCTCTCTCCCTCCATCTCCCCATATCTCGCTCTCCCTCCATCTTTCTCCCCCTCCATCTCTCCATCTCTCCCTCTCCATCTATCTCCCCATCTCTCTCTCTCTCTCCAACTCCCCCCCTCTCTCTCCATCTCTTCATCTCTTCATCTTTCTCTCTTTTTCTCCCTCTCTCTCCATCTCTACCTCTCCATCTCTCCCTCTCTCTCCCCTTCTCTCTCTCTCCCTTTCCATCTCTCTCTCTCTATCCATCTTTGTCTTTCTCTCCCTCTCATCTCTTTCTCCCCTCTCCATTTCTCTTTCCCTCCATTTCTTTTTCTCTCCATTTAACTCATCTCTCTCTCCATCTCTCTCTCGCTCTCTCTCATCTATCTCTCATCTCTCCCTCCATCTCTCTCTCATCTCTCTCTCTCCTCCATCTCTCTCCCTCCCTCTCTCCCTCCCTCTTCAGCTCTCCATCTCTCTCTCTTCTCTCCATCTCTTTCCCTCTGTCTCCTTTTCTCTCTCTCTATCTCTCTGTCTCTCCCTCTCTCTCCATCCCTCTCTCTTCCTCTCCATCTCTCGCTCTCTCTCCATCTCTATCCCTCCCTCTCCCCTCTCTCCCCTCTCTCTCCACCTCTCTCCCTCTCCATCTCTCTCTCTCCATCTCTCTGTCACGCTCTCTCACTCTCTCCATCTGTCACACCCTCCATCTCTCTCTCTCCCTCTCCCCCTCTCCATCTCTGTCCCCCTCTCTATCCCTCTCCCTCTCCCTCTCTCCCCCCCTCCATCTCTGTCCCCCTCTTTCTCTCTCTCCCTCTCCCTCCCTCTCTTTCTCTCTCCATCTCTCTCTCCATCTCTGTTTCTCTCTGCATCTTTCTCCCTGTCTCTCGTCCCCCTCTCTCACTGTCTCTCTCTCCATCTCTCTCCAGCTCTCTCTCTCCATCTCTCTTTCTCTCTCTCTCCTTCTCTCTCTCTCCTTTTCCCGCTCTCTCTCTCCCGCTCTCTCTCTCCCCATCTCTCGCTCTCTCTCTCCCCATCTCTCGCTCTCTTTTTCCATCGCTCTCTCTCCCCATCTCTTGCTCTCTGTCTCGGTCTCTCTCAATCTCTTGCTCTCGCTATCTCTTGATCTCTCTCCCCCATCTGTCCCTCTATCTCTCTCTCTCTCCATCTCTCTCCACATCTCTCTCTCTGCATCTTTCTCCCTGTCTCTCTCCCCCCTCTCTCACTGTCTCTCTCTCCCTCTCTCCTTCTCCCTCTCTCCTTCTCCCGCTCTCTCTCTCCATCTCCCGCTCTCTCTCTCCATTTCTCGCTCTCTCTCTCCCCATCTCTCGCTCTCTTTTTCCATCGCTCTCTCTCCCCATCTCTTGCTCTCTGTCTCGGTCTCTCTCAATCTCTTGCTATCTCTTGATCTCTCTCCCCCATCTGTCCCTCTCTATCTCTCTCTCCCTCCCTCTCTCTCCATCCCTCCATCTCTCTCTCCCTCCATCTCTCTCTCACCCTCTCCCTCCATCTCTCTCACCCTCTCCCTCCATCTCTCCCTCCCTCTCCCTCTCTCTCTCTCCCCCTCTCTCTGTCTCTCCATCTCTCTCTTTATCTTTCTTTCTCCCTCTCTCTACATCTCTCTCTCTCTCTCTCCATGTCTCATGCTCTCTCCCCCTCTCTCTCCATCTCTCCCTCTCCATCTATCTCCCCATCTCTCTCTCTCTCTCCAACTCCCCCCCTCTCTCTCCATCTCTTCATCTTTCTCTCTTTTTCTCCCTCTCCATCTCCCTCTCTACCTCTCCATCTCTCCCTCTCTCTCCCCTTCTCTCTCTCTCCCTTTCCATCTCTCTCTCTCTATCCATCTTTGTCTTTCTCTCCCTCTCATCTTTCTCCCCTCTCCATTTCTCTTTCCCTCCATTTCTTTTTCTCTCCATTTAACTCATCTCTCTCTCATCTCTCTCTCCCTCCATCTCTCTCTCCCTCCAGCTCTCTCCCTCCCTCTCTCCCTCCCTCTTCAGCTCTCCAGCTCTCTCTCTCTTCCTCTCCATCTCTTTCCCTCTGTCTCCTTTTCTCTCTATCTCTCTGTCTCTCCCTCTCTCTCCATCCCTCTCTCTTCCTCTCCATCTCTCGCTCTCTCTCCATCTCTATCCCTCCCTCTCCCCTCTCTCCCTCTCTCTCTCCACCTCTCTCCCTCTCCATCTCTCTCTCTCCATCATGCTCTCTCACTCTCTCCATCTGTCACACTCTCCATCTCTCTCTCTCTCTCTCTCCCCCTCTCCATCTCTGTCCCCCTCTCTATCCCTCTCCCTCTCCCTCTCTCCCCCCCTCCATCTCTGTCCCCCTCCATCTCTGTCCCCCTCTTTCTCTCTCTCCCTCTCCCTCCCTCTCTTTCTCTCTCCATCTCTCTCTCCATCTCTGTTTATCTCTGCATCTCTCGCCCCCCTCTCTCACTGTCTCTCTCTCCAGCTCTCTCTCTCCATCTCTCTTTCTCTCTCTCTCTCTCCTTTTCCAGCTCTCTCTCTCCATCTCCCGCTCTCTCTCTCCCCATCTCTCGCTCTCTCTCTCCCCATCTCTCGCTCTCTTTTTCCATCGCTCTCTCTCCCCATCTCTTGCTCTCTGTCTCGGTCTCTCTCAATCTCTTGCTCTCGCTATCTCTTGATCTCTCTCCCCCATCTGTCCCTCTCTATCTCTCTCTCTCCATCTCTCTCCCCATCTCTCTCTCCATCTTTCTCTCTCCCTCTCCTTCCATCTCTTTCTCTCTCCACCTCTCCCTCTCCATCTCTCTCGCAATCTCTCTCTCTCCATCGCTCTTTCTCTCTCCCTCCATCTTTCTCTCTCCATCTCTCCCTCTCTCCTTCTTTCTCTCTCCCCCTCCATCTCTCTCCCCCTCTCTCCATCTCACTTTCTCTCTCCCCATCTCTCGCTCTCTTGCTCTCTCCCTCTCCATCTCTCTCTCTCCATTGCTCTCTTGCTCCCTTTCCCTCCATCTCTTTCTCCCTCCCTCTCTCCCTCCCTCTCCATCCCTCTATCTCTCTCCCTCTCCATCCCTCTATCTCTCTCTCTCTCCATCTCTCTCTCCATCTCTCTCCACATCTCTCTCTCTGCATCTTTCTCCCTGTCTCTCTCCCCCCTCTCTCACTGTCTCTCTCTCCATCTCTCTCCCTCTCTCCTTCTCCCTCTCTCCTTCTCCCGCTCTCTCTCTCCATCTCCCGCTCTCTCTCTCCATTTCTCGCTCTCTCTCTCCCCATCTCTCGCTCTCTTTTTCCATCGCTCTCTCTCCCCATCTCTTGCTCTCTGTCTCGGTCTCTCTCAATCTCTTGCTCTCGCTATCTCTTGATCTCTCTCCCCCATCTGTCCCTCTCTATCTCTCCCTCCCTCTCTCTCCATCCCTCTATCTCTCTCTCTCCATCTCTCTCCACATCTCTCTCTCTCTCTGCATCTTTCTCCCACTCTCTCTCTCCTTCTCCCGCTCTCTCTCTCCCCATCTCTCGCACTCTCTCCCCATCTCTTGCTCTCTGTCTTGGTCTCTCTCAATCTCTTGCTCTCTCTCTCCCCCATCTGTCCCTCTCTGTCTATCTCTCCCTCCCGCCCTCCATCTCTCCCTCTCCCTCCACCTTTCTCTCCCACTCCATCTTTCTCTCACCATCTCTCTCCATCTTTCTCCATCTACCCCTCTCCCCATCTCTCTCTTGCTCACACTCCATCTCTGTCACGCTCTCTCCATCTGTCGCTCTCTCCATCTGTCTCTCTCCCTCTTTCTCTCTCTCCCAATCTCTCCATCTCTCTCCCCCTCTCCATGTCTCTCTCCCTCCATCTCTTTTCTCTCTCTCTCTCTCCCCACCTCTTGGTCTCTCGCACTCTCCATCTCTCGCTCTCCCCATCTCTCGCTCTCTTGCTCTCTCCATGTCTCTCTCCAGCTCTCTCTTGCTCTCCAGCTCTCTTGCTCTCTCCCCCTCTCTCATTCCCTCTCTCTCTCTCCCTCTGCATCTCTTCCTCTCTCGCTCCATCTCTCACTCTTTCTCCATCTCCCCCTCTCTCTTTCCATCTCTCTCTCCCTTTATATCTCTCTCCATTTTTTCTCTCTCTCCATCTCTCTCCATTTTCTCTCTCTCCATCTCTCTCTCTCCTCTCTCTCCCTCCATCTCTCTCCCTTTTTCTCTCTCTTTCCATCTCTCCCTCTCTCCCCATGCCTCGCTCTCTCTTGCTCTCTCCAACTCTCCCTCTCTCCCTCTCCATGTCTCGCTCTCCCTGTCTCACTCCATCTCTTTCTCCATCTCCTTCTCCATCTCCCCCTCTCCCCATCTCTCTCTTGCTCACACTCCATCTCTCTGTCACGCTCTCTCCATCTGTCGCTCTCTCCATCTCTCTCCCCCCTCTCCATGTCTCTCTCCCTCCATCTCTTTCTCTCTCTCCATCTCTTTCTCTCTCTCTCTCTCCCCACCTCTTGGACTCTCGCTCTCTCCATCTCTCGCTCTCCCCATCTCTCGCTCTCCCCATCTCTCGCTCTCTCGTTCTCTTGCTCTCTCCCTCTCAATCTCTCTCTCCACATCTCTTGGTCTCTCCTCTCCCCATCTCTCGCTCTCCCCATCGCTCGCTCTCTTGCTCTCGCCCTCTCCATCTCTCGCTCTCCCCATCTCTAGTTCTCTTGCTCTCTCCCTCTCTCTCTCCAGCTCTCTCTTGCTCTCTTGCTCTCTCTCCATCTCTCGCCCTCTCCATCTCTCGCTCTCTCGTTCTCTTGCTCTCTCCCTCTCAATCTCTCTCTCCACATCTCTTGGTCTCTCGCTCTCCCCATCTCTCGCTCTCCCCATCGTCTCTCCTCTCTCTGCTCTCGCCTCTCTCCATCTCTCGCTCTCCCCATCTCTAGTTCTCTTGCTCTCTCCCTCTCTCCATATCTCTCGCTCTTTCTCTCCAGCTCTCTCTCCCCATCTCTCGCTCTCTTGCTCTCTCCATCTCTGTCTCCAGCTCTCTTGCTCTCCAGCTCTCTTGCTCTCCAGCTCTCTTGCTCTCCAGCTCTCTTGCTCTCTTGCTCTCCAGCTCTCTTGCTCTCTCGCCATCTCTCGCTCTCTCTCCATCTCTCGCTCTCCCCATCTCTCGCTCTCTTGCTCTCTCCATCTCTCGCCCTCTCCATCTCTCGCTCTCCCCATCTCTCGCTCTCTTGCTCTCTCCATCTCTCGCCCGCTCCATCGCTCTCTCTCCCCATCTCTTGCTCTCGGTCTCTCTCAATCTCTTGCTCCCTCTCTCCCCCATCTGTCCCCCTCTCTATCTCTCTCTCTCTCTCTCTCCATCTCCATCTCTCTCTCCAGCTCTCTTGCTCTCCAGCTCTCTCGCCATCTCTCGCTCTCCCCATCTCTCGCACTCTCAATCTCTTGCTCTCTCTCTCCCCCATCTGTCCCTCTCTGTCTATCTCTCCCTCCCGCCCTCCATCTCTCCCTCTCCCTCCATCTTTCTCTCCCAGTCCATCTTTCTCTCACCATCTCTCTCCATCTGTCTCTCTCCCTCATTATCTCTCTCTCCATCTTTCGCCCCCTCTCCATCTCTTTCTCTCTCCATCTCTCTCTCCCCACCTCTCTGGTCTCTCGCTCTCTCCATCTCTCGCTCTCTTGCTCTCTCCATCTCTCTCGCTCTCTCGCCATCTCTCCCCCTCTCTCCATCTCCCTCTGTCCATCTCTCCCTCTTTCTCCATCTTTCTCTCCCTCTAGATCTCCCACTATCTCCCCCTCTCCATCTCTCTCCCTCTTGAGCTCTCAATCTCCCTCCCTGTCTCTCTCCCGCTCTCTCCGTCCCTCTCTCCATCTCTCCCCCTCAATCTCCTCTCTCCCTCCATCTCTCTCTCTCCCCATCTCTGGCTCTCCATCTCTGTCCATCTCTCTCTCCCTCTGTCCATCTCTCGCCCCATCTCGCTCTCCTTCCTTACCCCCTCTCCCTCTTTCTTTACCCCCTCTCCTCTCTCTCCCCAGCTGTCTTTTACTAATGGAGTAAGGACCATCTGGATTCTCAAACGATGTTGATATCCTAGCTTATGCACATGGGATTCTACATAACCCAGCCACCGAAGGTTTCTTTCTTTGTCACAAGAGAGGCAGTCTATTATGTCTCTTGTGAGATCTACCTCCGTATTGTTCCAAATTGCTTACTATAGGAGCAGTGGGTGAGCACTAATGTAAACCTTTACACAGGGAATATTGAATTTTCTGTGGGCTCGAAATCGCCGCCCACAAAATGTATTGATACCCAAGACTTCAGCCCCATAAGTGGAGACTGGGAGACATTGTGTCTTAAAAATATTCAATATGGGGATTAAAGCTCCCCTTTTCCTTGGGGGAAGATAGGCTAAGTAGTGAACCAATAGCTCTGGATAATTTGCTCCCACTATGCGCTATGTGGGTTTGCCTGGAGCCACTATCAGCAAAAATCATGCCAAGTTAAGAAAGGTGTTTGTACAATGAAGAGAGAAATCGCCCGCTTTAAATGATGCCAGTTTATGCTTTTTTGGGCCTCAAGACATTATAAAAGATTTGTTAAAATCTGTGCGCAGATCTAATAGTTCCATAAAATTTACAAAGCCACTTACTAGCTGTCGAAGCACATTGGGACTGAGGCCCATCAACACGGCATCATAAGCGTATAATAATGCTGGTAATAGAGAGCTTTTAATTTTAGGGACATCCGAGGTGGTGGTGAGTAAAATGGGTGAAGGTTGTTTATATACAAGATAAATAAAAGTTGGGCTAAAACGCATCATTGTCTCATACCTCTTGGGATGTCATCTTCAGATACTTCCCCTGGGTCTCTATCTACCTCTCTCCATATCTATCTCCATCTCTCCGTCTATCTCCATCTCTCTCCCAATCTACCTCTATATATCTCTACCTCTAGCCATCTACATCTCTCTCTCTATCTAGTACGGGCACTTAGTTGCCGGCACCGATACTTATTGCCAGAACCTGCACTTACGACAGCTGCCACATGGTGGCACTGTTTGTTTAATTTAAAGAAGAGCATAAAACAGCTGTTTGTTAATTCAATATACATTAAAAACAAGTAATATCTGCCACCCAAGCCATTCTTAAAGCTTTGGCGGCCTTGAACAGTCTGAATTGTCACACTTGTAGCAGTGTGATGGTTAGTAGTTGTGTAAGCGGAACCGGGTAAGGCTGCCGGGCGGTTTTCACTGCCAGTGCTGCCTGTTTCCCTGGCTAATTGCGAGTCCCTACCCTAACAATTGCTCGTTTTAAACATTTAATTGTTGCCTCTACGAATTCTGACATTTCAAGCTGTATACTGCTACCTTCGTTTTAATTGAATGCTTTTAGACTTTAAGTTTTAAAAATTACCTTAGCTGCTATTTGCTTTTATTGCGCACTTTGCACTTGCACTCACTTCAAAATCGTTTCCCCGCCCCGGTCCATCGCGGCTGTGTGCCGTTTGTGTGGAGGGCGGGGTAGGCAGCATTAGGGCCTCCAAACAACCACTTCCGGTTTGAGAGGGGGTGGAGGAAGTTTCCCGCGCTCTATCCTACATTAACTCGATGTGTCAGCGGCCGCGCAGCGGACGTGCGCAGCGGCCGCGCCTAAGGCAAGCCCGTCTGCGCCCGTCAGCGTCCCGGAGGCAACCGGTGCCGGCCTTGCTGCCCGTCAGACATCAGATTTGCACTACTCAAGCGAGGCTCTACGCTCTTTAAATCTCACTGCTTGCTCTTCAATGGGCAGCTGGGACTTAAGTAGAGTGAATAGAGAGGTATGTGTAAGCTGTGGCTTCACTTTGGGCTCGGGTACTAATCTCCCTGACGTTGCCTGTTCACTCCCCCCCAACTCTTTGGATACTTGCTCCATCTCTGCAGCTCTGATAAATGTGCGCTCTCTGGGTAAACACCATGCAGAGGTCTTTGACCTACTTGAAGATGGCTCCCTAGACCTCCTGTTTACCACAGAGTCACGGCTCGATGCCTATTCAGACCCCGTCATCGCCCTGGCAACCCCGGGCGGTTACAAGATGGTGCGGACTGACCGCACTAAAGGCAGAGGGGGTGGGCTTGCCATCTTCTATCAAAATAAGTGGGACCTTCATAAAATAGAACTGGCTCCTTGGGCTGGTGGAGAAGTGCTAGACTTCAGTATTCGGATTTCGAGCCACGTTACGGTTGGTGGCTCTCTGGTCTATAGACCTCCGGGTCTGGCTAGCTCCTTTATCCAGGCGAGTGGTGATGCGATAGCCCTTAGGGCACTAAAGTTTTCGCACTTCATTTTATTAGGTGATCTTAATATTCATCTAGATCAGGCAGACAGCAAAGATACTCAAGAGTTTCTAGACACCATTTATATGGCGCATCTAGAGCAACATGTCTGCTCTGCCACTCACCAGGCAGGTCACTTGCTAGATCCTATCTGCACAAACTTTCCTATTCAGACCAACAGCCCTTGCCCTGTCACTTGGTGAGATCATTTCTTAATTCGCTTCTCATGGGAGCTAAAGAGTGGTTCACTGACAAGGAACATCTCCCGGACTCCGACCTTCAGGAAGGTGGATCCGGTCGAATTCATTAGGACCCTGGATGCTTCCAGACCCACTCTCTCAGGTAATCTGAATGATCACTGGGAGGGCTTTACATCTTGGATCTGTGAGGCAGTAGACATATTGGCCCCCCAACCCTCCCTACGCCTCTCTCGAGAGTCCCCGTCCAAACCTTGGTTCAGTCCAGAGCTGAAAGCTCTGAAGCATGACTGCAAGGTTCTGGAGCGTACCTGGCGTCGCAGGGAGTATTGCCCTATTGCCAAGCTGGAACTGAGAACCCAGCAAAAAATTTATTATGCAGGTATAGCTACTGCAAAAAAATCAGTTTTACACCAACCGCATTTTTGCCAAGAATAACGCGAAAGAAATTTTTGCGATTGTGGAAAGCTTCACGACCCCCCCGCTCTAACTATGGCTACCCCTACCTCCCCTATGTGGTGTGAAACTCTATCGCACTTCTTCCTAGAGAAGATTTGCGTCATCCAAAACACTTTCTCCTATAATGTTGAGGTGGTGGCCGATCCAGTCATGGGTTCTCTAGTTACCAAAGAGAAAGAGTGTGAGCTGACCTTCTTTAAGTCAGTCGCTCTGGCTGACTCGTTAAAAATCTTAAAGAGTCTGAAATCAGGGTCCCCCTCTGATCCGTGCCCTGCCAGACTGCTCTCTGCAGTGGCAGAATCAATAAACGGTGAGGTTAACGGTATCATCAATCTTTCGCTCCAGACAGCGCAGATCCCGGAGGCCTGGAAACAGGCTAAGATCCTACCTCTTTTGAAAAAACCGTCCCTTGACCCACTTAACCCGGTGAACTACCGACCCATATCTCTGTTGCCGGCTGTGTCTAAAATCTGTGAAAAGGTCGTCAATAGCCAACTTACCGATTATATTGAGAGAGAGGGCCTTCTTCACCCATCACAATCTGGCTTCCGCTCCTCAC